>CM053625.1:130625142-130648261 GCA_028646595.1 Phalanger gymnotis | reverse complement strand
CCCCCCCCCCCCCCCCCCCCCCCCCCCCCCCCCCCCCCCCCCCCCCCCCCCCCCCCCCCCCCCCCCCCCCGTCTCTGCCCCTTCTGTCTCCCTCTCTCCCTCTCTCCCCTCTCTCCTCTCAATCTTCCCACTGTGACCGGCCAAGTAGCCGGAAGCAACTCAGCAGAGAACCAGGAGGGCTTCGCTCCCTCCCCGCCTGGTACCCGCCCCCGCCTCCCTCTCCCAGTTCCTCTCCCCACTCCTAGCTCTTTCGCTTCCCAAATTCACCCCACGCTTCGGGAAGAAGGAGGCTGCAAGGGAGGGAAACACGTCTGTGTCCACCCCCCAGCTGAACCTAGGCGCTGCCAGGGAAGGGAAGGGAGGAGCAGCTCAATGAAGAAGATGCCCTCCAGGAGTTGAGTTCCCTATGATCTCCTTTAGGGATTGGGGTGGCGGTGGGAGGGGAGTAGTGTGTATATGACTGAAAAGGGCTGGTTCCTAGCCTTCTCTCAGCTTTCTTGACTTCCCTGTTGGAGAAGGGGCGGGGAGTCCTGTGTTTTGGAGCGCCGCCGCAGAACTGGGGGCCAGAGCCCCGCTCGCTGCAATGCGCGGAGGGAGTGGGGGGGGAGAGAAAGAGGGAGGGAAAATGAAAGAGGGGAAGGGGAAGGAGGGCAAACGGCTACCACCTCCTGAGCAGTACCCAGAGCCAGCCTCAGGAGACAGGAGAAGGACAGCTGGGCTGGGCCAGGACTGGGAGCGCTGGTAATAAAGTCTCAGCCCGGCTGAGTGGAGTGTTCACTGTCTGTGCATGCAGGCTGCAGAGTGGTGGGGGCAGTGGTGGAGAAGGCAGCAGCAGCCGGAGCGGGGTCCTCCTGGACATCTCGTCGCTCAAAATGAATGACATGGACTCCGAGGTGCTCCCTTTGCCACCCCGATACCGTTTCCGAGACCTGCTACTGGGAGACCAGTCATTCCAAAACGACGACAGGTAATGGGGTCGGGCCAGGGAGAAGGACGCGCCAGGGTCAGGCAAGAGGAGGGAGAAAGATGAATTGCACGATCCCTGTGCAATGCTGAATCCTCAGTGGATTGTCTTGGCCTGAACAGGCAGAAGGTTGTGTTCTGTCCGTGGTGCTGAAATCGGGTACCTTTCTCTCTATTGCTTCTCCCGCCCTCTACTTCATGCTAAAGTTACCTGGCCTGGTCTTATAAAGGCCAGGTGGCAAAGCACTGCCTGGATATGCCTTTAAAGTTTGGGGGGGCGGGGCGTTTAAATTTTAGTGAAGACAGAATAGAAGGGGGAGTGTCTGACGAAGACCTGAATGTAAGTAGAAAGGAGTCTTGCTTTTTGACTTAAGGAAGTGGCCTCCTATGTTACTGCCATTTTAAAATTGGCCCCCCATGTAAGTAGTAGTTCCCAAGTATTGAGTACATGGGAATTCGATCACATATTAATTGACCTGTATGACTGCTAGCTTCCTCACCTAGCCAGAGAAAGTTCATTCCTGACTCCACACACACCCCCCCCACTCTCCGACATGTGGGTTCACAAATGAAACTTGAGTCCTCCAGGAACTGAGTCAGAAGAGTTAACTTAGAAAAATAATTTAATGCAAAGTGGATTGACAGAGTGCCAGTTGACAAACTAGCAGAAGATTGGGGGGGGGAAGATTTTTAAGTGTTTGTTTCTGGCAAAAAAAAAAAAAAACTATACCTGTCATTGATAAACACTTTAGCACTCTGGAACTCATTTTTAAAAGCTTTTTACCTCCATGTGTGAATATGAGTGATCTTTTAAGTCACCCTGTCAGGGAACGAAAGCAAGTACGGTGTTTCTCTAGCCCAAAAATGCCTTAGTTACATTGTGTTTTTAAAGTGGTAGGTACCTGTCAGGCATTCTCAAATCTGATTCACTCCCCTGAGCTCAGAATTAAATGAATGTGTATGAGAGAGGTGTTTTTTTCTCCCAACAGGGACTATTCAATTTACTGTATTAAAGTATTTCAAGATTTACTTTTCTGAGGTTGAAAATTGATTTTCAAGGCCATAAATTGGGCTCTTAGAATATCCTACCCATCACTAAAACAAAATGTTGCTTTCAAAATAAGGTCAATGTTTTGGAAAGAATTAAAGAAACCACAGGAAACTTGTTCACAACTAGGTTAAAAAACAACAACAACAGCATTGTAACTGGAGATGTTCAATCACATGTCACAAGTAAATGTTTACTTGTCTTTGGCAACTGTGATTGGACTGTAATACATTGAACAAAAATCATTTTAATGCAATTAGAATGAGAGAATTTAGAGCTGAAAGGCCTCTCAGAGATCATCTTATCTAAATGGCTCATTTCGATTGGATTAGAATGCTCTGGTAATAAAGAAAACTCTTTAAGAGCAAATGCCCAGTTTCTGACCTCTGTTCAAGTGGCCAGAGAAACAAGTTTGCATTTCTGTGTAACTACCATTCAAACCAATCCAACAAATAGTATTAAGCGTTAGATTTATTTTGTTGCTGTCTTGGGTTTTCTTGACTATGTCCCTTCTTATATTGTTGTCAATCTAGTAGTCTTATATGTACATTGTGGGGTTGTGCTTTTATCCTCCCCACAAAAGATTTAGTGATTCATCTGTCTGGATAACTTATTATAAACTGTCTCAAATGCATTGAGCTTTCTGTTTGGTTGTCATTTGGAGAATTCTGGAAAACAATGCCACCACCATAGGGGTTCTTCAGACATGTAGGAGGGGAGAGTAGCACCTATGTCTCCTGAGCAGTGCCTAGGACTTTGGCTGTTCAACAAATGTATATTGTAGCATTTTATATAATTGTATCTTTTACATTTTGGCTAGTGAAAGAAACATGCACATGGGCCATGCCTTCTGACCCAGAGACTGCTGAATTAAGTGAAATATTCTTCTTCCACTTTGTGGTGGGGGAGGGAAAAGAATGGGATGGAAGAGTAGCAGTAGAAAGGGGGTGAGATTAAGTAGAAATGTGTCTTAGGATATAGCAGGAAAAGGCTAACCCCTGAGTTATAGGGTCTATGTGGCACATCTGTGTGTCACATCACCATTTACTGGATAGATCTGGAAAGTTTGGGCATGTTAAGTGACCTGTGGTATATGTGAATGTATAATAAGGAATCATATCATACTAGAATATTTGGGAATGATTGTAGCCTATGAAGACACTCAGGTTGTGCCCATGGCTGTTCCAAATCTAGAACTTGCTGGCTAGATTATGTTTGAGATCCTTTTATGTGAATACACAAACTTCCTCTCTAAGCAATAAAATTAGTTAAGTAAGTTGTATATAATAGGAATGTATACTCTCATCAGATCTTTATTTTGAAAGGCCTGCTGTTTGTTTTTTGCATTTATTGAAGGAATGACAGTCAGATCCTTTGTTTTATCCTGATGAAAGGAAGTATAACTTGATAATTTTGATGTTTCTTTCTCCTTCCTCTCCTCCCTCACTTGGCCTTCTCCCCCCCCCCCCATAGTGAGGAGTATGGGCTGGAAGAAATGGTCATTGAAAGCCTATGAGTTCTGTTAACTTTGGGGGCTTTCAAAGACTTTCCTGGGGTTGTTACTGGCTTGTGGTTCTTTAGTGTCTTGCTTTCCTCCTTTATAATTGACTAGCTACCTGCATGAAGACATAATGACATTCAGAGTCCCTCAAACATAATAAGGCTTTGCAATAAATGTTTATTGGATTCATTTGTATTGTATCACTGAAGAAGTAATAAAGAGGACAGACAATTCCAGAGGGAACCAGTGGAAAACTGGAATCCTCTTCTGTAGTTAACTTATGACTACTTAACTTCCTTAGTCGCACTGGACAGTGACTCATTCTCTAAATGTGAATCTCTGCTGGAATGATGATAACCCTGTGCAGACTAGGGACTGTGACAGAATGAGGTGATAAATCAAGAAAGTGATTTCAGCTTCCAGGCCTACTCTTAGAAATGTTTGCTGGTAGGTGTGAGAGCCTTGTGCCAATTCACTAATTTTATAGCATGATTTCCCTATACCCCTTTGCAATACAGCTCATGTAGTAGTATATTCAGCATGTGGGGGTGGCATCATGATTAAAGGAGGGGAGTGGTTCAGAAATCTTCCTGGGAAATTTAGTGGCTAACTTTGGCTTAGATTTTGCTGAAACAAATTTGGAATATCTAAAGCCCAAGGCAAGAAAACAAAGGTCTTTCTACCTTCAGTTATAATTATTTTTATAAATTAAATCAGCATGCCGCATGCACAGAGTCCAAAAAAACATTGCTATATCTGAGGTCTTTTACTAGTTCACTCACTGCCAACAGCCTGTGTGTGAAGACAAGGAATTGGCAACACTAATTGGATAGCTTTCTCTCTCCCCAAACCTAATTACCCAGAGACTAGGCAATCCACAGAGTCATTTAATAAGATTGGCCTCCACCTCGTTCAGGATGAAATCCTCTCTGGAGATCTTTTACTCATGTTTCTCCCCAGATGCTCTTCCTGCCCTTCCCAGGGAGGGAGAAAAGAGGAAGGGTTTTAAGCCAAGGTAGAGAAAGAGACAAGCTATCTGGACGATTTGAACAAGAACTGCCCTCTACTTTTCATCCTGACCATACTCTGCTCTAAATCTCACTGTGCCAGACACCAGACAGGAAAAGGAGAATGATGCAGGGTATAGCATTGAATTCAATTGAAATCAGGGCAGCTGGAAAGGTAGTTTCATGTAGGCTTGTGTAGGATGAGTTTACCATACAATACTCCTTCTCCATGCTCTTCCTTCCCACTCACTCAATCCCAGGAGTATAAATGTCCTTGTTTTAGATCATTGATTCTAAATACTCCCTGCCATAGACATCTGACTCTAGATAATAACTCATATTTATGCAGAACTTTAAGATTTACAAAAAAAAACTTTCCTCAAAACAACTCTGTGAAATAGGTCATGTGAACATTACTGTTATCATAGACAATAAGACTGAGGTTTAGATGGTTGAAATAATTTACTGAGAGTCAACTGACACCAAACAAGATCAATGCTCTTCTTAGTACATCACACTGAGTCTTGTACCTATTGCTAAGTTCTAGATCTTCACCAGCCACAACATGAGTCTCAGTTGGGAGAAAGAGGGTGTGCCTACTGAAGCAAACAATTGTCTAAATTATGTTTTGTCTCTCCTCCCCCAGAAAACTTATTTCAGGAAATAGCTTTTTAGGTCTATTCTTGGGTACTTCCCTGGTCATAATGCCCTCTCCCTACCATTTTTCATTCAGGTCTTTACTTTCCACCCACTTCTTGCTACATCTTTCTTATCTTAGTCAGTTCCTCTCTGTACTTCCTCTTCTATCAACATCTCCAAGTTTATGTGACAGGTGGTGATAGTGCCACCATTAAGACTTCATGTCCAGTTATTAGTGTGTTTCCAGGGGGCCAAAGGCTATTATTTTCTAGGAGGAATAAAAACATATGCTACAGTGAGTCACTACATTTTTCGCTCAGGGTACAGAATTAACAATTGTTCTTACAGCATAAGTGCTGGTAATGGTATGTGCTTTTTAATACACCCACATAGGTAAATGGTGATAAAATTGCCCAGTAAATGCCAGTGTTTCACTCAGAGAACTTGGATCAGTTTCGGATAGATTAATGAAAAAATAGGAAACAAATCCTCATAGATCATAGCTTTTGTTATTTTGTTATTCTTATTTGGGAAAAAAAGAAAGGAGGAAGGAAGATTATTAATAACCTGCTCTTGAGTTGAAGAGATTAAATCCTGGAGAAATTGCTGGCCAGGTAGGTGTTCAGCAAAAGAGACCTTCAGAAATCTTAATCATCATGAATTTTACAAAGCAGGGAGTAGGCTCTGGAATGCTATTTATTCCATCAGAAATACTTCCTAAAGTCAGTCACATGGACTCTGCCACCAAGGATTCTACTTTTAACAGGGTCACTGAGGGATGATTTAGAGAAGTCACAATTACTTGCTCTACTGAAATACTCTCCTCAAAAGGGTTTTGCCCAAACACTTCTTAAATTTCCCTTAGAAAAAACTTTGAGTCTGTTATTTTTTTAAAAAAAAATAATTTCAGTGAAATATCTAAAATTGTGGAAAGAAATGCTATTTAAGTATGCTTTATTATTGCTGTTATATTAATAATAAACATCCTTTATGTTAAATTAATATTTTCCAAAGATTTTTCACATATGTTGCAGAATTATTGCTTATCTGCATTAGTAAAGAAGATTTTTTTTACCAGAAGTTCCTTCTACCAATGAAATTATCGGATTCTGATCTCTCTTCCCCTTCTCAAAATATTAACAGCTTTGTGTTACATAATGATGATACAAAGAGGAAAAAGACTGAATCCTAACCCTAACCACAGAAGGATCCCTAATCATGGCTAGAAATTGAAACTGCCTCTAGGCACAGGCTAATCTCCAATCTGATCAGCTGTCTCACAAAAGTATGCTTTTTGTTCATAAGACTTAGGTGAGAGGGGCAGCTAGGTGGGGCAGTGAGTAGAGTACCTGTCCTGGAGTCAAGAGGACCTGAGTTCAAATGTGGCCTCAGATACTTGACACATTTACTACCTGTGTGACCTTGGGCAAGTCACTTAACCCCAATTGCCCTACCTCCCCCCCCCGCAAAAATAAATAAAGTTACTGATGATAAAAAAAAGACTTAGGTGAGGAAACTTAGATGACTTCATGAAGCCCATCCCACTACTAGAGGAATAGCTTAGAGCACACGTTCTGCTTACGATGGATCAGAGACTTTTGAGTAATGTGATAGATTAGTCATTTTTCTGAATCTCCAAATCCCACCCCAAAAAGGAAAGTTAGGGAATTATGCATCAGATGTAGATAGATTTCAGCCAAATCCACAAAAAAAAGAAAAAAGAAAGAAAATAACACTCAGACTATCTGAAAGAATAAAATCCTTTTTATGATTTCTTATCAAAGAACTCTAATACTTAAAGCACTCATTCAGAACCCCTTCCTCATCAGCTACTGTGGAGCAGCAGCAAGAATATAAGCAAAACCAAAGGCTTGCTCAGGAATGACCACAAGGCAAGGACCCTCTCAGTACTGCAGAAACACTCCCATATTCCAATAGCACAAAAATTCCAAATGCTAATTCTGCTCCTCCACACAACGGAAAAGAGGAGAACAGAGAAAATCTGATCGAGATGCTAGCATTCGTGGCTATGATGGGCCTAAAAGGAAACTAAAAAGCATCTGGGTTAGGCCTTTCACAGCAAAGGTTATTCAGGGCAGGGACAAGGCCAGAAAACCCTATATCATCCAACACAACAAAGCTGAGGAAGTTTTGCAGCCCAGGCTCTAGAGTCTACCTACTAGTAAAAAGAGAGAAGCCAGAATCCAGTCATAGTAGAATGAGAGAGAGGAGGAGGAGGAGGGGCTGAAAAATCAAAAATATCAAGAGAAAAAGTCTTAATAAAAGACCAGTGGATAAAGCAGATAAATCAACCAACAGAGTCTGAAAATCAAAAAGGAGAATGAATAAAATATCAAAGAGAATATAACTTTATTAACAAATATTATAATACAAAGGAAAGTGAAGTAATGCCTGATGGAAGACAGAATCTTATGGACTCCCCAGAGAGCACAGATATAATAGTTCCAAAAAGAAATAAGAAATTAGAAATTAAATTCAAGTCAGAAATTAGAGCTCACAATTTAGAATTTAAAAATCACAATTAGCAGATTAGAAAAAAAAAATTAATCCATGATGGAGAAACTTCCTTTAAAAAAATCATAGGAGTTGTGACCTGATCCAGCCATTCTGGAGAACAATTTGGA
Source organism: Phalanger gymnotis (assembly GCA_028646595.1). Taxonomy (NCBI): domain Eukaryota; kingdom Metazoa; phylum Chordata; class Mammalia; order Diprotodontia; family Phalangeridae; genus Phalanger; species Phalanger gymnotis. The sequence goes on along the minus strand of CM053625.1, from coordinate 130,640,458 downwards.
ACTATGACCAAAGGGCTATAAATATGTTCATACCCTTTAACCTAGCAATACCACTTCTAGGGTTATATCCCAAAGAGACCACACAAGTGGGAAAAGGACTCATATGTACAAAAATATTTATAGCGGCTCCTTTTGTAGTAGCAAAGAATTGGAAATCAAGGAGGTGCCCATCAATTGGGGAATGGCTGAACAAGCTATGGTATATGAATGTAATAGAATACTATTGTGCTGTAAGAAATGGGGAAGATGCAGACTTCATAACAACCTGGAAAAACCTACACAATATAGTGCTGAGTGAGCGGAGCTGAACTAGGAGAACGTTGTACACAACCACAGATGTATGGATTCTGTGATGACTAACCTTGGTGGACTTCGCTCTTCTCAGCAATACAAGGTTCAAAGACAGTTCTAAGGAACTCATGAGGGAGAGAGCTATCTACATCCAGAACAAGAACTATGGAGTCTGAATGCAGATTGAGGCAAACTGTTTGCTCTCCTTTTTTTTCTTTTGTTTTTTTTTGTTTGTTTCTTCTTTCTCATGATTCATTCCATTGGTCATAATTCTTCTTTACAACTTGACTATTGTATAAATAAGTTCAATGTGAAGTTATATGTAGAAGATATATCGGATTCCATGCCGTCTTGGGGAGGGAGGGGGGGAAGTGGGGGAAGAAAATCTGGAACTCAAAATCATGCAGAACTGAGTGTTGTAGACTAAAAATTAAAAATCTTAATTAAAAAGTCATAGGAGATTAACGTATTTGGAAATAAAAATACTGAACTCAAGACTGAGCGTAAAAAAATCCTCTTCAATAGGAAGAAATTTTTTCTGACATTTCCAACCTTTTTAATCTGTTGAAAATAGATAAAAGATTAGCTTGCCAATACCAAGTACTTTTGCCCTCAAGAGTTGAAGTGAAGCAAAATATTTTTTCAAACAGCTACTTGTGGAGAAGGGCTTAGTTGGGGGTCCCCCAGAGGCTGCCAGAAATATCAAAAAGAAAAGTAACAACCTAGAAACTTTGGGAATGGGGACCGCCTACCCAGATTGAGCAGATGGGTTGTTTACACCAAATGAATTGCCTTTTGGCCTATCCTTCACTTGTGCTCATGCTGTGTACCCTCTGTCATCTCCAAGAAAGAACTCACCCCAGGGTATCCTGGCAAAAGCATAACTGTTTTACTTATTATCAGGTGGGGGTGGGGGAAGGGGTGGCAGTAGATTGTCAGGAAGGGACAACTGACCATGTCATAGCCCAGGGGTTACAAATCTTAGCTGCTGTAAGGAGCCCTAGAGCAAGGCTTAGGAAGTCACTGCAAAATACCTAATATCAATTTGTTTGCAAATAGATATTCCTATCATTGTGGTACAAGAGAAAGAGGACCAGCCTGGGAATTAGAAAACTTGCATTCTAATCTTAGCTCTGCCACCATCTTCCTGAGTGACCTTGGACCACTAATGTTTAATCTCTGAGCCTCAGTTTCCCCATCTGTAAAATAAAGGTGCAACCTAGAAAGGTATCCCAACCTTCCAGGGACCTCAAGGTGTCTTTGCAATTCTTCCCCAACTCTTTCCTGTTATGTATCTGTTGCTTCCTTTATATGAATGTGTAATCACATTGTAGCAGTATATATCAGTATTATAAACTTAGGACAAATATGCAAACATTGGACTAAATGAAACTATTCTCCAGTAGAATTTTTCTGCAAATTTGAATATACTCCTGGAAATTCAAACCGTACCATTCATTCATGAATGCTAATGACTTCAATGGAGATAGAACTTCTCCCCCAAAGCAAAGGATTAATCTTGTGAATAGAATGCAAACATGATAATAACATGTGAATTTAGTAACTGTTCTGGGCACATTAACCGATGATAGGTCCTCACCTATGATGCACACAATTCAGGGTTAGGCCACCAGTTTTTCTTAAGGAAAGGGAACAGGTGGATGACTGTGCTGAAATGAATATTCCCTAGTATCTTCCAGAAGATCAAGTTCTTGAACTTGATTTTTATTTGTTTTTTTGAGCACAGAGACAGAACAAATTTCTGTACCAGGTATCAATATTAAAGAAAACAACCACAGGCCAAACTGAGCCAATAGAAAAGATGTATCATTTATAGTCATAAAGGAAAATGGAAGAACAATGGAATCTCCTAGACCTAGATTAGGAAAATTGTCCCTCCTCTCTTGGATCCAGACAAGGTTATTGCCTTGCTGCCATTTATTAGTCATTCTGGATTCTCCCAACCCAGTATCAATAGGATTTGAGCTTAAGCTATGTCTCCAGAAACTGAAGGATGGACTTCACTGAGCAATCAATACTCTCATTGGATACCTACCCCTTCCCTCTTGTGAACAACAGCATTTGTGAGATATCTAGATAAAGGGGATAGATCTGCATCCAGGGCCAGAGCCTTGGCTGTGTCCAGGGTTAGAGCTCAATCAGTGACTAGGGTTAGTGTGTGACTAGAAAACAATTATTACTTTTTTCTCTATGTGCATCTTCTTGTACAGATGAATGATTGTGACCTTATAAATGGTTCTATCTATATTCCCCTGGGACAGACTTAGAATTCAATGTCATTCGATAAAAATTAATTAAATATCTTCTATTTTCCAGACATTGGGGATAAAAAAAAAACAAAAAATCAAAACAGCTCTTCCCCCAAAGAGCTTACATTTTATTGAGGGAAATAAAAATGTATGCAGATAAGTAAATACAATATATTAGGTATATGCAAAGTAGCAAACAGTAGGAGTAGAGGGTAGGGATCAGGAAAGGCCTAGTTGTAAGAGGTGGCTTTTGAGCTAAGTCTGGAATGGAAGAGATGTCAAATGCTTTCAATGAGGATGAACATGGCATCAAGGTCAGCTGCCACACTGGTGGTAAATTCTTCAACTTGAAAAGGCTACAAGCCAAGACCAAAGTGGAGGGAGTGTTGGTGCATGATTTTCTATTTGCAGATGATTGTGCACTCAATGCAGCCTCTGAAGCTGAGATGCAACAAAATATGGATCACTTCTCTGCTGCTCGTGCTCATTTTGACCTAATAATTAACACCAAGAAAACACAGAAGCTCCAGCAGCCAGCACCACATCATCCATATGTGGAACCACTGGTTACAGCAAATGAAGAAGTTTTGAATGCTGTGGATAAGTTCACTTACCTTAGTAGTATACTTTCCAGGGATGTACACATTGATAATGAGGTTGACACATGCATTGCCAGAGCTAGTTCAGTGTTTTGGAGGCTCTGAAGGAAAATATGGGAGAGAAGAGGTGTTAGACTAACTACCAAGCTGAAAGTCTGTAGAGCCATTGTGCTGACCTCATTGTTGTATGCCTGTGAAACCTGGACAGTCTACCAGCACCATGCCAGGAAACTGAATCGCTTCCATTTGAATTGTCTTAGGAAGATTCTGGAGATCACCTGGCAGGATAAGGGACCAGACACTGAGGTGCTTACTCAAACTAAACTGCCAAGCATTCAAACTCTGCTTCAGAGAGCTCAACTCCTATGGGCTGGCCATGTTGTTGGAATGTAAAACATACGCTTGCCAAAAAGACTATTTTACAGAGAACTCACACAGAGCAAGCATTCACATGGTGGTCAGAAGAAGCTATACAAGGACACTCTCAAGGTCTCTCTTAAGAACTTTGGAATTGTTTGTGTGTCATGGGAGACACTGGCACAGGACCTCAAAGCATGTTGTGCCCACATCAGAGAAGGTAGAGTGCTCTGTGAGCAAAGCAGAATTCAAACAACTCAAAGGAAATGCAGGATGAAAAAATTTAGAATATCCACCCCAAACGTTCACACAAACTATTTGTGTTGGACCTGCGGTACAGCATTCCATTCGTATTGGTCCGATCAGCCACTGTCAGACACATTGAAACTTGACTCTATCGTAGTGATGTCATTTTGGTCCTCTTTGAGAATGATGGACAACAACCAACCAACCAACCAACCAACCGAATGGAAGAGATAGGAATTCTAAGAGGCAGAGTTGAGGAGGGAGAGCATTTAAAGCATGAGCTTCAGACTGGGTGAAGGTACAAAGATAGAAGGCAGAATAGCCTGTACAGGAAACAGGAAGTACAGAGTATTCTAAACATCTTTGGAACACCCTATAGATTAACTTGTTTGGAATATAGTGTGTTTAGGGAAGGAATGTAAAATAAGCCAATTATAAAAGGCTTCAATTGCCAAACAAGGGAGTTTGCAATTTATCCTATAGGCAATAGGGATAAAAAACTGAAGCTTCTTGAGCAGCAGAGAGAAATGGCCAGAACTGCGCCTTAGGAATATCACTTTGGTATCTATGTGGCAGACTGGAGGTGAGAGAGATAGGAATGTGGGAAACCAATTAGGAGGCTATTTCACTAGTCAGACTAGATGAGAAATGATGAGGGCCTGACGTAGGATAGTGGCCATTGGATAGAAAGGGAGAAATGTTAGAAATATTGTGTAAGAAGAACCAAAAAGGGTCAATACTTATGAGGAGGGGGAGAAGGAAAAGAAGAATTGCAGGTAATTCCGAACTTGCAAACCCAAGTGGTCAGAAAGATAGCGTTGGCTCTTCCTTCCCAGCGGCCTTTGCGGCTGCAGTTGTTGCCCTTCAGCCCGGACCCAAGATGGCGTCGGCCACCGGCTTCATCCAGTGGCTCCGGAATACGGCCTCCGGGCGTAATCTCCAAGCTAAGTTGCAGTTACATTACCAGGAGATCGCTAAGAGAACTCAGCCACCTCCTAAGCTGCCAGTGGGCCCTAGCCATAAGTTTTCAAACAATTACTATTGTACTCGTGATGGACGTCGGCAAGCCTCTCCTCCTTCAGTCGTAATGACCACTGTGAAAGTTTTGGAGTCTGGTCTTCCTGGTAAGAGCTCAGTTGAGGCTATGACAACATCTGAGAAAAAGCCAGCGGTACCAGGACCCGCCATGAAAAAGTGGGAACTGTCAAAGGATGAACCATATTTGTGAAATGGACATGGGAAGATGGATATACAGATGCTGAGAGATTGTTTTTAGGGCACTGACTCGAAGGCGCCAGCTCAGCTGCAAAGGCATCATGGAGGACCATGCAGCGAACATTATATCATGATATTTTATCTTGGGGGTAGAGGAGAAACATATATCCTAATACATGATAAATACACTGAGCTTCAAAAAAAAAAAAAAGAAAGAAAGATAGCATTGCCCTTGAAATAAATAGGAATTTAGCTCAGGATACAGTCTCAGCTTCTAATTTAACTTTAATTTATCTCAACTATTCAAATGGACTCATGAGTTCACTGATAATAGTTATTTCCTCCAGCATTGGTTATCGCAGTGTCTGACCATGCCATGTGATTCTTATCGATGTTCTCCCACAAAATTTCCATAAAGTATCTAACCAAAGTGCTGGAAGCTTTCCTTGTTTTCTCTTGACATCCTGAGGATAACAGTGGAGTACATGGGCTGGCTATCAGTCATCCCTCTCTTGATCATATGACAAAATCATTTCCTTTTGCCATCTTACATTTATTTGATGGCATTCTTTATTTTGGTTCTTCTTTTTAGTTCCTTTTTGTGTTACAGTCTATTCACCGCTAACATGTGCCTCTCCAGTGCCCTGTTATTTTTAATTCTTTAGAGGCTATAATTTTCCATATCTTATAACCATATTACAATACTGGTAGTATTTTTTAAAAGAGTGGGAAAAGTTTGGGGTCACCAAAGGAGCTTCTTAATTTTACAAGAGCAATCCAGCCCACTTTCCTCCTCTTATTTAATTCCTGGCCCAACTCATTGTCTTTTTTCAGTTTCCATCTGAGATCTATAAAAAGGATAAGCTCTAAATATTGTCCATCTAGTTGTCTGTCATAATCTTCACAACAGTCATTCTTCCTTCACTTGTTTTTCCTTTGTGGATGATTAGACCAAATTCTTCTGAGTGGTAATAGATCTCATTCAGGAAGTTCTGCAGCATTCTGGATCTTGTTGAAACCAGTACAATGTCTCTGCAAAAAGAAGCATTTTTAGAACCTTTCCATCTATTGGAATCCTTCTTACCTTGGACCCTGCCCGGAGCCTTTCCATGACAGTGGGAAACACCTTTGGAGACCACGTCTCTCCCCATTTTATTCTAAGCCTATGATTAATGATCAGGGATTCATCAAGCAAGGCTGTCTCTGTTATTTTATCTTCCAAAGAATGTTGCGAAATTTGATGAACATGGAAACCTTAGTAGAAAAGAACTTTTAAGGTGACATCTTGCACTACCAAATCAGAAACTTCTTATAGTTAATAGTAAAAACTGTAGACTATATCTTTCCATAAATTTCTGATGATGTAATCTATTGCGAAATATCACTTGTGAAAGCCTAGCTTTTCTCTATTAATACTCTTATCAATGATATCCTTGATGCATGTGTATGTTATTATTTATTTAATGTGTATAGTTGAAAAAGTCGAGAATTGTTGATTTTTTTTCTAAGTTTTTTTTTCTTTTTTAATACTGATAAGGCCTGAGGTTTTTTCTTCCACACTTTTCTTTATGTACCTTATGAATGTCTTCACAATTGTGTCACCTCCAGAATGGTTCTCCTCTATATACATTTGGTCCAATCTGGTTGCTTTCTGTCTTTTTTCTTCTCTTTAGTACCATGTCTTTCTCTTCTATAAGCAAATCCAGAACTGTGAGGTATAAATGTGGTGGCTCCCCATTCCAAGAGTTTGTGATCAAAAGCTTTTCTTTGTTGTTGTTGTTGTTTATTGTCCCACCAGTTTTATTCTTAAATGCCCTTCAGAAGAATTACTTAGTTGGGTCTCTCATCAAGCTCTCTCTAAACTGATTTTACTCTCCTCTACTTTTCATTGTTTTATGAAACAATTTTATATTTTAAAGAAATATAATCCCTGGCTGCCACCCATCAATTTGATAAGTAAGTCAAGTGTTTGCTAACTAAGTAAGATGCTTTTTAGGTTCTTTGATTACTTTAGAATGGCAATTTAATTATATCAATTAAACTTCTACAAGAAATTAACATCAGTTTCTATGTCCTTTTTTCTATCCATATCTCATTTTTTTTGTTATCAAGAGCCATTTAATTTGATTTTATTGGAGATTTTTAAATGATATGCTCTCTTTTTCTCATTTTTATTCTTTTCTTTGAATATTTTTGATCTTTGTTCTAGTAATTCATGGTTGGACTGGACACAGGATTCAAGAATTAGGGTCTCTCCAGTAACATGTCCACTCATTGGATCACTGAATAAGGACTACACATTTAGAATTACAATACATAAAACTGTGTGATGATTATCACCCTCTACCCCCTTCCCTTCTTTACCACACTTCCTCAATCACAGCAAAAAATCGATAGGACTAAGAGTCATTTATCTTGTATCTTTTTTTTTTCATGGGTTGCCATAACCAAATAATTTAATACCAAGTGACCAGCCCACTGGTAGTAAGCCTTTTTTACCTGGTTAGGCTAGTCTTCATAAAACCAAGTTAGTCTATTTCCAGGATTATACTGAATGTCTTTCCAGTAAGGTAGAAACTGCCAGTGCTTGGTCACTACTAATACAGCTTTAGAGAGCCTGGGAATACCTCCATGCCACAATGGGGCCCAGGAACAGGACTTTGTTTCACAAAAATACTACTAAATATTGAAGTGATAATTTCATACTTTGTTTCTGAGAGTAGTATTGACCTCCTCACTTAAACTGAACTGAAGTGTGTTGGTTGATGTAAACCCCTGGATAAATGAAAGCTGACTTCAATACCAAAGTTAAACCTTTGAAATAATTTTATTTGAATGTTGCTGAACATTTATGCTACATTCATTTCAATGAAAAATTTTATAAAACAGGTATTCTCTGTTAAGGGGCAGCTAGGTGGTATAGTAGATAGAGCACCAGGCCTGGAGTCAGGAAGACCTGAGTCTAGCCTCAGACACTTGCTAGCCGTTTGACCCTGGTCAAGTCACTTAACCCTATTTGCCTCGATTTCCCCCTCCGTAAAATAAGCTAGAGAAGGAAAATGTCAAACCACTCCATTATCTTTGCCAAGAAAACCCCAAATGGAGACACAAAGAGTTGGACTTGATGAAATGGCTGAATAACAATAATTCTCTATGAAAGACATTGTTCTAGTCAAGGCAGACATAGAGATGAAAAAGGACATAATGTGTATATTTAAGGAGTTGTCACGTTAGATCTTTCCTCTCCTTCAGTGCCAAATTCCTGGAAAAAAGTAGTTTACATTCATTGCCTCCACTTCCCGATATCTCTCACATGTTCCTCAATTAACCTCCTGCAATCTGTCCTCCACCCCCACTGAAACTGCTCTCTTAGACATTACCAGGATTTATTGTTCAGTTCCATGGCCTTTTCTCATTCTTCATCCATCTTACATCTCCTAAACACATGTCCCCCAAACCTCTGCCCTGAGCTCCTTTAGCTCTCTCTACATTTTCTTCCATGGCCATTTCATCTGCCCCCATGGGTTCAATTATTATCTCAATGCAGATAACGTCCAAATCTCTATACCCAGCTCTAGTCTGTTTTCCGGCGTCCATCCCCATATCACCAACCATTTGCTTGAGATCTTCACCTATATCATAAGCTCATAAAATAATGGATTTAGAACTTGAAGCCAGAATGGAACAGTGAAAAAAGCCATGACTCTAAAGTCAAAGGCCCTGGCTTCTTATCCCTTCTGATACATAGCACCTTTGTGACCTTCGATAAGCCATTTCTTACTTTTTTCTTTCTCTCCACTCACACAGCCAATACCTTATTTCAGGCCCTTATCCCTTCTTTCCTCGACTATCCAATAGCCTCAAATTGATTTCTCTGCTTCAAATCTCTTTCATTTCCTTTTGATCTTCCTCAAAGTTGATCATCCTAAAACATGTTTGACCATATACTCTGTTGCTTTCAGGATCATATATGCTTAGCATTTAAAAGGCCTTTACAATCTGACTCCAGACTACCTTCCCAGAATTATTATACATTACTGTCCTTCCTATACCCTAGCCCATCTGGTCTACTTGTTCCTCACACATGACATTCCTCAAAGCCTTTGAATACACTGTCCTTCATAAGCAAAATCTGCTCCCTTTCCCCCTCCACTTCATAGAATCCCTAGCTTCTTTTCAAATTCACTACTTTCAAATTCACTACATTTCCTGATCTTCCTAGCTACCAGTGCCTCTCCTGCCCCACCATGTTTATTTTGTACATATTTGGTGCTTCCTCATACATTTACAAATTGTTTCCTTTGTCAGAATGTAAGCTCTTTGAAGACAGAAACTATTTAATTCTTTATCTAGCATAGTGCCTAGTATGCTGTAGACAGGTAATAAATGCTTATTAATTTATTGACCAATCTCAAACCTAGAATGTCCAAAATTAAACACATCATCTTCTTTCCCTAAAACCTTTCTCCCTCCAAACTTCTCTATTTCTGTTAAAAAATATCACCATCTACTTAATCACTCTGGTTTATATCTTTGGAATTATCCTGTTCTTCCCTCTACATCAACTCCTATGTTTAAAAAATTATTACCAAGGCCTGTTGAGTCTTCCTCTATAGCATCTTTTGCATCCATCCCCATATCTTGACTCATAAAGCCACCACCCTAGCGTAGAACCTCATCACTTTTCGACTGGACTATTGTCCTAGCCTCTTAATTGGTGTCTGCTTGCCATCTCTTTCTCAGACTATTCTTTGTACAGCTGCCAAAATCATCTTCCTAAGGCGCAACTTTAACCATGTCACTTCCCACTTCGAGGCTTCAATGGTTTCCCTTTGCCTCTAAGTTGAGATACAAATTCCTTAACCTCCTAACTCCCTGAACACCACAGTCAAAGCATCATAAGATCACAGGATCATAGATTTAGACCTAGAAGGAACTTTAGATGCCAGCATCAGATTCAATTCTCTCATTTTACACATGAAAAAACTAAGGCTGAAAGAAGTTAAATGATTTGCCTGAGGTCACATAGCTAGTAAATGTCTGTGGCAGGATTTGAATTCAGGTCTTCCTGACTCCAGAGGCCAGAGCTCTATCCACTGTGCCACCCAGCTGCCTCTTGTCATTCATCCCCTTTTTCCTTGAATTCTAATAATACATTTCCATTCCTAGAATATTAGAATCCATCTTCTTTTAAGTTTAAACTCTGTCGTCACCCCCTCTATGAGACCTTTCCTGATATCTATGACTTTCAGTACTAACTTCCCACCTCAGAGCAGCTTGTCTGGTTATTCTCTTTTCCCCTTCACTCCATGCCTTCTATTATACTTATCTTTATACATGTATCCCCTAGTAGATACAGGGCAGCCAGGTAGCACAGTGGTGGAGCATTGGCCTTGAAGTTAGCAAGACTCATCTTCCTGAGTTCAAATCCAGATGAAGATACTTCCTAGCTTGCCTGGGTAAGACAATCCTGCTTGCCTCAGTTTTCTCATCTGTAAAATAAGCTAGAGAAGGAAATGGCTAACCACTCCAGTATATCTTCTAAGAAAACCCCAAATGGGGTCATGAAGAGTCAGACACAACTGAAAATAACTGACCATCAACAAACCCAGCAGAATGTAAGCTTTTTGAAGGCAGAGGTGGCTTAATTGTTTTTCATTCCTAATACCTATCATGGGGAGATAATTTTTGTGTCATGGACTCATTCGTCAATCTGGTGAAGCTTAGGACTCCTTTTCAGATTAATACTGTTAAATGAATTAAATAAAACACATAGGATCACAAAGAGAACCAAAGGTTAATGAAAATAAAGATATAATTTTTTCCCATCCAAGGTCATGGACTCCCTAAAATTTATCTATGGGTTCATGGTACAAACAGAGAACCTCTTGCCTTGCAACTATATGTTTAATTGAAAGAAATTTATTCTAATGGTTAGTAGAGTAAGGATTATCACATGTTGACAAATAAGTGTGATGTAAGAGAGAATTGGCTTTGGAGTCAAAGGACCTGGGCTCGAATCCTGCCTCTGATGTTTACTACCTATATGTCTTTGTACAAGTCAGTTAAACTCCTTGGACCTCAGTTTCCTGATCTGTAAAATGAGGGCATTGGACTAGATGGCCTCTGAGCTCCCTTCTAGCTCTCAATCTATGGGCCTATGAATGAAGAGTAATATAGTGAACAGAAGACTGGCCTCGGGGTCAGGAAGACCTAGGTTTAAGGCATATCTCTAACATGTACTGGCAAGTCATTTAACCTCTTAGTGATCCAGGCAGCTTTCCTAGAGTGTAAGTTACAGGGAAACAGAACTTCTGCACTGATGTTTGAAGGTTCCACACCGAGAAGTTCCCAACAGCATGAAATTACAGGTCTAAAATGTGCGCAGAGGGGTAGCAAAGGATAATGGAGCAAAGGACAGATTCAGAGAGTCCTAGGGAAATTGGAAGATCATTTTAGCTCGGTTTTCTACATCGCTGGAGGACTAAACAAAATGTAGTTTACATAGACTAAAGCAGGAAAAGCTACTGTCAGGCACAAAGGAGAATTTCTTAGCTACCGTTGATGAGTGGGTAACTTCGGGAGCCTGTGGAATCTACCCTACTAAAAAGTACGTTTTTAAAGGACCAAGTAGCTGTTGGTACTGATTGACTTAGAAGAGAACTGGACAGCACACAGTTCTACTGAATGATGCCTGAAGCTTTGGGGTGGAGGGGAGGGCAGGTCCTCACCACCATACAACATTTTTCTGTACCTCTTAAAATTTTTTTTTACCAGACCTACAATTTCACTGGTATAGGAAATTCCCAATGAGGGCAGGACCCAGACGTTTGCCACTTCAGACCTCTTTGTAACCTGAGGCTGGAAGTCCATAAGCAGAAGTGACGGATAGGGGACTCAATCCTCGCCTTCCTCAGGGATCGCTAGCATTTGCGAGTACTGTGAGCTTGGATCATCCTTGAGGCAGAATTCACTAAAATGGCAGGCAATGTTAAGAGAATATTGTGTGGCTAGAATGATAACTTACCCTGAATATTTACAGAGCTAGGCTTGAAAATGTTACTGAGCTACACAAATATAATTGATTGTTGGTTGTAAGCATGATTAAAATAATTACAACTCACGCAAACATCCTAACTTGGCTTCATTTTAAGAGCTGTCCTTTTTCTGTGATTTTCCCTCCTTATTTTTTCTTTCCTCCCCTCAAAAAAAAGTTCTTTCAACAATCTCATGATCCACTTTTGAGGACCATTTAGCCAAATCAAAGGATAACTGCTGTAGAGCCAAGAGAATGCTACAGTATCCCTGGTTGGTCTTGTGATGCAGCATCTTCATCACCATATAGAAGCACTGAATAACTTCTCTGAGCCTCATCTTTCTCATCTGTGAAATAATAAACTTGACAAGGAAGACAAAAGTAAAATACTCAAGATTGGGAGTGAGGGTAGGAAGTAGTGCAAAGATAGACATATTGATGCATTGCAGTTGGAACTGGTCTAACCATTCTGGAAAACAATTTTTAATTAAGTGGGAAAAATCATAAAATGTTTATGCCCTTTGACTTAGTAATCCTACAAGTGGACCCCACAGATATCAAAGAGAGAAGGAAAGGTCCCATATATGCCGAAGTATTCAGAGCAGCACTTTTTTTGGCAACAAAAGTACTCAAGCAAAGTAAATGCCCAACATTAGGAAATGGCCAAGCAAATTTTGGAAATTGAATATAATGGGATATTGTTGTACCATAACGGTGAATGTGAAGAATTCAGAGAAACATGTAAAGATCTGAGTGAAGTGATACAGAGTGAACTGAGAATGGCCACAATGAGAATACAGAGTGAACTGAGAACGTACACAATGTCTCCAATAATGTAAAAGAAAAATACAACAAAAGAAAGCAGAATTCTGAGTAATTATCTTGGTCCCAGAGAATAGATAATGAAATGCACCTCAGTCCTTTCAGTAAAGAATTGTAGGGTGGAGTGAGGTGAGCTATGGATGCTGAATGCTCCAAACACAGGTAGACATAGTTACTATGTCTCTACATTTTACTTAACTGTTTTAGTATTTGGTTTTCAGTTTGAAGAAACAGATAATAATGGGGAGGGGGTGGGGAAATAATGTAACTGAGAATGACTGTGATGTAAAAGTCAAAAGGCATGTTGTTTGCTTTAAAAAGTTTACTTTTCTGAATTTCTATTGGATAGCCTATTAACAATATTCTTGAGAAACTTAAATCAATAAGTACTGAGACTAGAACTTGTCTATACTTGTGAGGGATAAGCCACAGGGCTGATTCTCTACCCAGCCCAGAATTAATGTTGTATACACTTTTTGTCCCTTGAGGGTGGTGAACTCCCTGTGGACTCTTAGATGGTATAAGGTACTAAGGCAGTACCTTACAATCGGATGGATATTCCTTCAATTATCCCAGTAATATTGCCCTTCAAAAATGACCCTGAAGTGTGCCAGAGTGAGCAAGATCATTTATGTACATCTCCTAATGGAATGTTTATTCAATTTGCTGGAAGTATATTTTGGAACAAATTCGTACTTTTTTAAATCAAATTAGACATTAAGGCATTAAGAAAACTAATTTTCAAAACTTACAATAATTTTACAAAGAATTACTGGATTAGTCTTTGGGGATAATGATAAAGAAGATAAGAATAATTACCCTAACTTGAGTGAAAGAGAAATTAGTTTTCACACTTAACCTCAGAGAACAGAATGAGTACCACTGGTGAAAAATTTAGTGAGGCAAGATTCAGCTCAATATAAAGGAAAATTCTCAGCAATTCAAGTTGTCCTATGAGCTGCCTCAGGAGATGATGAATTCCCTTATCATTGGATGTCTTCAACAAGAGAGTTGTTGGGAAGATTGGAGGGGTATTCTTATTTAGCTACAGACTGGACTAGAAGGCTTCTTTCCAAGGCCCTTTCCAACTCAGAAAGTTTTTGAAATAGAGATAATATTTCTATGACTGATCTCATAGAGTTTCTGTCAGATAATGGATGTGAATGTGTTTTGAAAAGTACTATATAAACATGTTTGTCTCTCCAATGCTTAGGACAGTGCCTGGCTCATAATAAATGCTTTTTTCACAATTGATACCATTCATTCATTCATTATAGGTAATTATGAATTCATTATAAATAATTCATTATCTAGCCCCAACCCACCATTCTGCAGGTGGGAAGAGCTAAGACCCAGAGAAGGGAAGGGACTTGCCCAAGATCACATGGCAGATCAGTAACTGAGACTTGAATTCAGGTGTTCTAATTCCCAGTCCAATTCACTCACCACCAAACCGTACTCTGTCTTACTATCAGCTGTGTGACTTTTCCCTGGCCACAGAGCAATTATAAATTACACCTCCCACCCCCATCTGCTGCCTCAGACATGTTGTCTTATCTGCTATATTGTGGGAAAAGTTCAATAAGTTTTGAAAGTCTATTTTGGAAGTTTTTATTCATTATCAAGTCTACAGATTTGATAAGAAGTGGTCATGAAAATAAGTGGTGAATAAGAGTTTTATGGTTTACCAAACATAAGTCATGAAAACTGAAAGGGATCACACAATTATCTAGTTCTACCCCGCCTCCCATGTTTTACATGTGAGAAAACTATGGTCCAGAGAGATGTATTGACTCACCAAAAGTGACACAGATTTTACATTGGCGTCCTGTGAGATCATATAAAATGTTTGTCCACTTCCTAAGTCCAAGCTACAAGCTTTGCTTGTGTTTCTGGTCTTTTTTTTTCTTACATAATGTCAGTTTCCTCTAGGAGGGTTCTTTGTTTAGCATTAGGGAGGGAAGATACTTTAGTTAATGACCATCAATGATTAACAACAGGTACAAGCCCAGGCTAGAAGTAACTGGAATCAATTTCATTGAAATTTCATCGTTCCAGGGTCCCTTCCTGCATTGTTTCAAATAATACAGAATTGTTAGAATTCCTCTCCCTGCATCCTTGCCCCAAAGACCTTGGTGGATTTTGAAATTCTCCATAAAACATCTCCAGAGATTCCTTAATTATCCCATTTCTCTCCCAATGTATAACCCACTCGTAATTACATTCAGCAGCATTCTGCTGGAGTTAGATTAGGCTTCCTTTGGCCTCAGAGGGCACAACTAAGAGCAGATCATTACTCCATATAAGGAAAAACTTTTTAACAATTAGAGTAATTTGGACTGGCATGAGCTCCCCACCAAGTTCCTCCAAAAACCTATAAAACAATGGCTCTGAACCAATTTTAGAGCTGCAGAACCCACAAAGTGGCAGAGGGAAGCAGGGCTCCACCACAGGACAGCCTGGATGGTCTCCGGGTAAGG
>CM053625.1:130451711-130624642 GCA_028646595.1 Phalanger gymnotis | reverse complement strand
GGGGGGGGGGGGAAATGGGGAGAAAATTTGTAATTCAAACGCCTGTGAAAATCAATGCTGAAAACCAAACATGTCAAAAATAAATTAAAAAAAACAATTAGAGTAATTTAAAAGTTAAATAGACCAGGCACACCTGTAATCCCTGCTATTGCGGGGAAGCTGAGCTAAGGGGCAACCAAACTAAGGAGGACAGAACCAGCCCAGGGGGAAAAATAGAATAGGTTAAAGCTTCTAAGCTGGTCAGTATTGAGATCAGACTCATAAATGACTGGTGTACTTAAAGCCTGATCAAGATAGAGAGACAGCCAAGAAAGGAAAAGGAGAAGAGGGGAGGAAGTTAATTCCCTTAGCAGGATTTCCACTGACTGGAGGTTGAAGCAGACTTTCTGGCTATGTTACAATAGGAATTCCTGCTCATGGAGGCATTAGACTGGAATGCTTCTGTGATCCCTTCTATCTCTGAGAGTCTATTATTCTGTTTGTGTATCTCAGTTTTCTCATCTGAGAAATAGGGATAATGACATAGTATATATCTCACAGAATTCTCATGAGGAAAGTACTTTATAAACCTGTGGTCCTGTAGTTGACCATTTCAACAAAAACAGCAAACATTTATTAAACACCTGCTGTTTATTAAAAATTTATTAAAAACCTGCTGGTTGCAAGGCACTGGGCCAGGCACTGGGAATGCAAAGACCAAAAAGAAAAAAAAGCCAGTCTTTACTCCCGAGAAACTTATATCCTACCAGGATGGGTCATGTGAATTACATAACTAATTGACAATTGCCCACCAAAAGTTATGAGGAATCTAAATAGCACAAAGGGCCTCACCTCAATTTCTGTTAGTCTCTGGAGCCAAATACAATCCTCTCTAATTTAAATCTGTCAAGTGCTTAAAACTGTGGATGGAAATGTTTATGTACATATGTGGGTATGTGTGTGTTGCTATTCATTGTGAAAATCCCTGCAGGTGACTCATGAAAAAAAATTATAATAACACCCTTGAAATGAACAGTAATCACCAGGAAAGAAAGGAAACAGCCCAGGCATCGAGAAGTCTTTTGACTGGATTATAATAATAACACCTTATACTTTTATGGAGATGGTGCAGTGGATAGAATTCTGGGCCTAGAGTCAGGAAGACCTGGGTTGAAATCCAGCCTCAGATACTTACTAGCTGTATGACCTTGGGCAAGTCACTTAACCCTGTTTGCCTCAGTTCCTCATTTGTAAAATGAGCCAGTGAAGTAAATGGCAAACTACTGCAGTATCTTTGCCAAGAAAACCCCCAAAAGGGGTCACAAAGAGTTGAATACAACTGAAAAAACAACCAAACAAAAACACTTTGGTGTTCAATTGTTTTGAAAAATCAAAGGATTTCCATGTATATAATATAAAATGTGGGGGTTGGGTGGACCTCAGAGAATAATCAGTCCAACCCCCACTTTTTTTTCAGAAGAAGAAACTGAGACTTAGAAAGGTAAAGTGAATTTCCCAAGGTTACAAGGCTAAGTTAAATGACAGAGCCAGAATCAGAACCCAGGCCTTCCGACTCTCAGTCCAGGGAGCACTCTTTCAATTCCTTTGTATACCAATATGTCTTCCCTGATCTGAGTGGGAGAATTCCATTGTACTACTCCTAGAGTCTAAGTCTTCACTCCAGGCTCCTAAGCTCACATACAAAGATAGATTCACAGCTAGCTACCATACCTGAAGCACTTTCATCCTATATAACAGGGAGTCATTACTTCACTTTCCAGCAGCAATTTTACCATGTAGCCTGCTCTTTGGTTGTCATCCTCATGCCCTTTCCACCCAAAACTTGTGCTCTGTCCTGAGTCCTGCATCTCTGATAGGTCGGCTTTCTTTTCACCTTATCTTGCTGGAGACCAGGCCTCCATGCCACTTGCAGGCCATCTCTTCGTCATGATACCACACCTCTACTTTTCAGCACCCCCATTAGAATATAAAAGCTCCTTGAGGACAAAGACTAACTTGCTTGCTTGTTTGCATTTATATCTCCAGTGCTTAGCAAAGTGTCTGGAACATATAAATACTTAATAAATGTTTTATCTCTCTATCTATAATTCATGCATCCCCAAGCCATCATGAATGGCTATCTTATGTATAGGCCAATGTGAAGGATGAGGTGAAGGGCACTAGACTGGTTACTTCCTGCCAGCTATCAAATATCTTCCCCATCCTGTTGTCACAGTGGCAAAAGCTCACCATGCAGAATTCATTAGATTTGTTCCATATGGCTCAATAGGGCAGAATCAGGACAAACAGGAGGAAATTATAAGGAGGTGAGTTCTGTTTCAGTTTCAATAACTAACACTTAGCTCCCACTTTAGTATTTATAAACCTTTTCTCACAAAAGCTCTCCGAAGGCAATGGTTTTATCATTTCCATATTTTATAAATAAAGAAACTGAGGTGGACAGAGGTAGAGTGACTTAGCCAAATATACACAGTCAGTAGCCCAGCCAGAACTCAAACTCATATTCTCACTCCAGGCCAGTCCAACCTCCATATTTCCTAGAAGAAAGTGAAGCTCATAAAGGTGAAGTGATTGCTCAAGTCTAGTGTCCCTTCTGATGATTCTCCAACATAAGGAAGGGCTTCCTGTTAATCAGAGTGCTTCAACAATCAAACTGTCTCCCTGAGAAGGAATGAGCTCACTGTCAGTGGGTATGTAAAAGCAGAGTCTAGATAACCACTCTGGATATTATGGAGAAGATTCCCATTTAGAGTGGGTGATAGGATTCTGTAGTTTCTAACAACCCTTGGATCTGAAATTCTCTGAGTCATGAATCCTGGGTTCAAATCTAATCTCCGCTATTTATGACCTCTGTGATCTTAAGCCAACTCATAATCTTTACTCCTTTGTAAAATAAGGGGATTGGGCTACATAATCCCTAACAACCCTTCTATCAGAAATTCTATCATCCAAAAGTTGACTCTGTGCTATGTAAATGGAGCATAGTACGCGTTTGTTCAAAGACTATGCAGATACTAGAATATTCTCAAAATTTCCATATGTTTGGGTTTCTAAGGTCCTGGCTGCAGCATTACTGATCTACCAAGGCAGCTTGGAAATATGTATATGTGGTGAGAAAAGGGATGGAAGGGGGAGAAAAAGGGTGGGGCATGTTTCCTCTTTTTTTCTTGACCCCTTAAATTGTATGATGGTATAGACACAAGTGGCATCTGCTGAGCATGAAAAAATAGATTTGTGTTATTTATTCCCAGGTGCCACGCCCGGGTCACATCACACTTGCCTCAGCCTACCTGGCACTGTTTTCTGGCTTCATGCCATTCCCAACAGATGGCCAAGGTGAAGAGCTGAGTCTTTCTAGGGATAGGACAGTAGCCTGAATCATCTTATGTAGAGCAGAGGCTTGGCATAGTATATTAAACACTGAACTGAGTCACAAAGAGCTGGGTTTTGGATTTCCTTTAATGCAAAGTGTGTGATCCTGGACTAAATCATTTCAATTTTTTGAGAATTCAAGTTCCTCACCTGTAAAATGGGGATAAACACAGCACCTACTGCACATGGCTATTATGAGAATCAGTTAAAATAATGTATAGAAAGCATCTTGTCCACCTTAAAGAGCTAAATCATTGCAAGTTATTATTGTTATCTGGTTTGGTTTTTTTCTCATAATGGTGTTAAATTAGAAACAACCTGAGGACAAGTCACTATTTGGCAATAATTCTTTTATATTTAATGTTCTGCAGGTGACTGCAGGTAACTAAAATGGCTGATGTTTCTAACTGACTCAGAGTATTGAGATGGAAACTCCTCTTTGGTAGGTGCCCTCAAAGCTACTTCAGGACAGCTCAGTATCAGACAGGACAACAGCGGTGACATAGACCTGATCCTCTTAACACATGGTGCTAATTTCTTCTACCAGATTGCTGTATTTAAAAGCTTTTCATTCCCATGTAGTTAAAAGGTTATGAAGATTCCGTATGTCAACATCTATTAAAAATCTTATTCTTAAATACTATTGGTCAATGTTTTGTCCAAGTGGTTGTGGACAAGTGTCCTGCTTATAATGATATTCCAGTTCCAGTAGGGTTTTTGTAGTGTTCTCAATCTTCTCATCCAATTGGATCTTCTAAATATCTAATCAATAATTAAATTTTTTGCAATCTATAGTGTTATGCTTATGAAGGGAGGAAGGGAAAAAACAAGCATCTATGTCAATGCCTACTATGTGTTACGTTCTATGATAAGCACTTTACAAATATTATTTCATTTGATCCTCACAACCACCAGAGATAGGTGTTATAATCCCCACTTTGCAGTTGAAGAAACTGAGACAGAAAGAGGTTGTAACTTGATCAGAGTCATGCAGCTAGGAAGTGTCTGAAGTTGTATTTGAACTCAGGTCTTCCTAACTCCATGTTTGGTGCTCTAAACAGCTTATTGCGCCACCAAGACAGCTTATCCCCCTTAATTACACAAGCATTTCTATGGGGTTTTGACATATTTATTTATTCTCTAGGAATGTTTATCAACCCTCTTCCTCCATTTTATTTAGGAAATGCTCGTTTTTCTGTGGCCTTAGGGTGATGGGCCAAGTGTTTCATTAAGGTTTTTATTAGGATATTTTCCGGTACATTATGATCCATTTTATAGTTTCAAAGGTGTATATGAAAGCTGTTAAGGAATGGAAGGAAATAATCTACTTACAGTTATTATTCTTACATTATTAATATTATATGACTGATCTTTGAGAGTGAGGAGTTTGAGGTGAAGAGATAAGGTCTTTACCTCATGGTCTTCCCATGCTCCTTCTGGGAGGGAGAAAGAGGGGCCAGGACCTGGCCTAGAAAATTAGATTTTAGATGTCAATCATGCTATCAATACTAAAGAGATGATAAGTCCCTGCTTTCGGGGAACTCAAAGTCTAGTTGGGGAAGCAAGACACACAGAATCAATCAATCAATCAATAGACCTTTATTAAACACCTACTATATGCCAGGCAGAGCATTTTGGAGGCACAGTGGATAGAGTGTCAAGCTTGGAGTCAGAAAGACTCATCTTTCTGAGTTCAAATCTGGCCTCAGACACTTACTACCTGGGTGACCCTGAGCAAGTCACTTAATCCTGTTTGCCTCAGCTTCCTCATCTATAAAGTGATCTAGAGAAGGAAATGGCAAACCATTCCAGCATCTTTGCCAAGAAAACCCCAAATGGGGTCACAAAGAGTCAAATACAACTGAAACAAATGGGCAACAACATATGCCACACACTGTGTTGATTACAGATGGCAGGGACCTTGAGGCTTATCTAATCGGCCCCCCTCATTTTACAGAGAAGGAAATTGAGGCTCAGAAAAATGAAATGACTTACCTGAAGTCACACAACTAACAAATTGCAGGAAAATAGCTCAGTGCCTTACTCCAAATCCAGTGCTTCAAACTTTAGTTAGTGGACTCTTTCCATTCATTACATGTCAAAAGATAACAAAAAATGCTAGGCAGTATCTGAAACTCATAATAAAAATAAAATAGAACAGATACAAAGTGCCTATCCGGTGTCTATAGGTTGGAATGATCAGGAAAGTCTTCATGGAAAGGATGAAACATGATTGCTGTAGTCTAGAGGAGAGGAGGGGAAGAAGAAAAGTGTGAAAAAAGAAGCTAAGGTAGAAATTAGCCTACAGTGTTATTCCAGGTTCAGTGAGGAGATTGTAATTGGGCTGAAGCCTTTAATTCATATGGAAGAGCAGTGTAAACTACACTGGAGCAATAGGCATGGCCAGAAAGTAGCTTTGTTATACATTTTTAGAATATTTTCCATTATTAACATCATGAATCAGTGAGAGTTCCATTAGTAAAGGAAATTATTGGTATATCCTTTCTGTGATCAAGATATGAGGAAGAAAGATTTATAACAAATGCCACAAAACTGTTGAATGTTTGATACCAGGTCTCCTTATATCACCCAATCTAGAAATACACTGGCCATTCCCAGTCCTGATTCCTCTGTTGATCGGCATAGGAGTTTTGGCATGTTGAGCCAGTTCTCCCCTCCTTAAGGACCCTCGTAGCCCTCCTGTCCTGGAGGCTCACCATACTGGCATTGGACTTAGTATGATCTTCTGATCTTCTTTTGCTCTGGGCAGCTCAGAACTACAGAACTCGAATAACCCAAGAGCCTCAGCCTCCCCGGTACTACAGATATGTACCACCATGCTTTTATGTGTTGAGATAGATGCATTGCTGGGAATGCATTGCAGTTCATTGGATTTCTAGCTGGAAGATATCTCAGAAATTATCTAATCCAACAACTGTACTTCTTAGATGATGAAACTGGGGCGAGAGAGGGGAAGTGACAGAAAGAAGTAACAGAGCGAGAGGTGGAACTCAAGTTTCCTGACTCCTGCAATTTAACAGCTATGTGACCTTGAGCAAGATATTTAATCTCTTTAGATATCAAGTTCCTGATATGTAGAATAAGGGAGTTGGACTAGATGATCTCTAAGATTCCTTCCAGCTACAAAATCTATTTTTTTAAAAAATAGACAACCTATACTTGTCAAGGAGTGAGCTTCTGGATGCCCAGGATACAATAGCACCAGAATGCTTCCCTGGGAAATTGAGAACATAGAAGGAAACCTTGAGGACTACACTGAGATTTTGAACCTTCTCACCATCTACCTTCATCAACAGAATCCATCATATCCACTAATATTCTGTCTGGTCTCATTCTCTAATATTTAACTTGCTCCCACCTTTTCTTTCCAGTCCTTCAAAACTGAGCCCTCAACCACAGAAGAATAAACCCTGCTCCCCCACTCCTGCTGGCTGCTTCCTCATGCCTATCCACCTCAACACTATTCCATCAATGTCTCATTCCAGACCTACTTTCCCCTTCTACTGTAACCTCTGGAATTCCCACTGTGTAAACAAACTTCCTTTCAATTTAGACCTCTTCCTCTCGTGCTCTTTCCATTTACTGGCACTCAGGGATACCTGTCTCCTTCCTGATGACACTGTACCTCTGGCTGTCCTTTACAAAACTGGTTGTTCTTTCTCTCATATCACTCCCCAACTCAATTGGCATAGTGGGGTGACTGAAATATTCCTTACTCTACATTTGCCTCTCACCCTCCACCACTATCACTCAGAAACCTATCCTGCTATTAGGCTCTTATCCAAATTTATCTCCCAATCCAGATCTTAATAGCTACTATCCATCAGATAGCTAAATATCCATTCAGGATATTTTCCCTCCTCTCTCGATGAATTCAATGCCTGGATTAGTTTACCTCTCCACTCCAACTCCTGACCTCAAACTAAGGGACTTTGACATACCCTCAAATGCCTTAACTTCTCTATTCCTCAGTCCATTCAAGTCACAGGACCTACTCCTTGACTCCACCTCAGTTACATACAGGAATGGTCATACCCTTGATCTTGCCATCACCCAAAATTATTCCACTTCCAAGTTCAAGCACTAAAGTCCTGTGTTTGGTCATTTACTACCCCTAACCCTGTACTTCAACCATACCATAAACTCCAATCCCTTAAGCTTTTCCACTCTGTCTTTCAGCCTATTCAGTCAATTAAAACTGCTCTCTCCAAAGTTGCCAATGGTCCTTCAATTGCAAAATTAAATTCTTTCTCAATTCTCATCCTTCTTGACCTCTGTGATACATTTGACACTGTTGTATATGATCTCCTAGTTATTGTCTCTTCTCTGTGTTTTCATGGCACTTTCTTGGTTCTCCTCCTACTTCTCTGAGCATGCCTCAGTCTCCTTTATTGGATCTACATCAGTCCTATGCCCATTAACTATGGGTGTACCCTAAGGCTCTGTCTCAGACTCTCTTTTCTCTATACATGCTCTCATTTGCTAACTTCATCAATGTCCATGGATTCACTTATCATCTCCAGGCATGTGACTTCCAGGACATCTCAAACTGGATCTCAAATTCAATAAGTCCAAATAGAATCTGATATCTTTCCCTCCAAACTTTCCCCCCTTTCAAACCTTTCTGTCACTGTCAATGGCACCATCATCCTCCAAGTCACCCAAGCTCATAACCCAGGTGTCATCCTCAACTTCTCACACCTGCTCATTCCACATATGTAATAATATTGTCAAATCTTGTAGTTTCTACCCTCACAACATCTCTAATATACATCCCCTTCTTCCCAATCACAGAACCATGATCCATAACTTCAAAAGCCTTCTAACTAATCTTCCTGCCTCAGTCTGTCCCCATTCCAATGCATCTTTCACTCAGCTGCCAAGGTGGTTTTTCTAAAGGATAGGCCTTTGTTACACCCCATCCTTCAATCCCCTAACCCTACCGTCTTCTCCCTGAATGAATTCCAGGAGCTCCATATTATCTCCAGGATCAAGTATAAATTCCTTTATTTGGCTGTCTCCTACACCTGGAATGCTCAGCTCTCTCACTTCCATTTCTTGGTTTCACTGGTTTCCTTCAAGACATAGCTCAAGTTCCTCCTTCTACAAGAGGCCTTTGGTGATTCACCCAGCTGTTTGTGCCTTTCCCTTTCAGATGAATTTCAACCATCGCTCTATATATCTTATATGTACCTAGGCATTCACATGTTGTTTCCCCTATTAGAATGTATGCTTCTGAAGGTCAGGGACTATTTTTCCTATCTATGTATCCTCGGTCTTAGTAATGTGCCTGGTACATAGTAAGTGCTTAGTAAATCCTTGTTGAATGACTGACTAGTTTCCCAGGTCTTCTGAACTCTAATCCTACAATACCAACTGGATGTCCCAAAGGCATCCCCAACTCAATATATCCAAAATCGAACTCATTATCTTGTTTCCTGAATTTGTCTGTATTACTGTTGAGATCACCACTATCCTTCCAGTTACTCGCTTTCACAATGTTGGTGTCATTCTTGACTCTTTATTCTCACTCACTCCACGTGTCCAATTACTTGCCAAATTTTGTCATTTCCATCTCCACATCTCTATAATAATCTTGTTCTCTCCTCTGACATAGCCACAACTCTTCAGACCCTCATCACCTCTCACCTGGACCAGTAACATCCTAATTGGTTTCCCTCCTGCTTTACTCTAGCCCATCCTCCACAGAGTGACCAAAGTGATTTTTTAAAAGATCGGGCCTCCCTATCTTCCTAGGCTAAAAGTACAGAGGCTACTCACAAGCCAATCTTGCTTCTTATTGGCATGGAAACTTTGATATACTATATTTATGACTTGGTCTGATTAGCCCTTCCTTGGGCAAGCTATTGGCCTCCTGGTCCTGGGAGCCCACTTTGTTGGTGCTGGGCTTATTGTAGACATCTAATCATTTTAGTCCATTGCAGCTCAGCATTCCTGAGCTCTAGAGATCTACAAGACTCAACCTTCCTAGTAGCCCCATGGGATTACAGGCATGCATCACCATGCCTGGGAACCCATAATGATTTCCTTAAGCACAGCTGTGACCATAAAATTGAATTACTCAGTAAACTCAAATGGACACCCTCTTACCTCTTGGATCAAATATAAGTCTCTTTAGCATTCAAAGCTCTTTTCAACCTGTCTCCTTCCTACCTTTCTAATTTTCTTACACATTACTCTCTCCCATACACATTGTGGTCCAATCATGCTAGACTACTTGCTGTTTCTCACACACAATTCTCCGTCTTCTTGTCTTCACACCAGATCTCCCTCCCTCGCCCCCATGCTGAATACTCCCCCTACTTAACCTTGTCTCTAAGAAATTCCTAGTTTCCTTCAAGACTCAGCTCAAGAGCCCCCTTCTGTTGGATGCCTTTCCTGATTCCCTGGACAATGAGAGCTTTCCTCTCTAAGGCTACTTTTTATCTACATAAGAGCAGCCAGGTGGCACAGTGGCTAGAACACAGAGCTAGAGTTAGGAAGAGCTGGGTTCAAAACCAGTCTCAGATGCCTTTTAGTTGTGTGACCCTGGGCAAGTTATTTAACCTCTCTCAGCCTTAGTTTCCTCAACTGTCAAAAATGGGGTGAATAATAGCACCTACATCCCAGGGTTGCTGTGAAGATCAAATGAGGGAATATTCATAAAGCATTTGGGACTGCTCCTGGCACATAGTAGGAGCTCACTAAATGTGTTTCTTTCTTTGTTCCCCCATTAGAATCTAAGCTTTTTGAAAGCAGGGACTGTGTCACTTTTACCTTTGTTTCCCAAGTACCTAGAACAGTTCCTGAAACATATTAGGTACTTTAAAAATGATTATTGATGAGCTGATCCTATAAAGCTATTACTTCAAATTGAGCCTTTTTCCATTACATCACACATTATATTTTATTATATCCTGAGTCTTTAGGTGCTAGAGAGAGATCAATGCCTGGATTGTTTGGAATGATTTAGCAAATGGAGTTCTGCTAATGCAGATGCTCTGACTCTAGTAGGAGAAGGAAGCAAGCTTTACAGACACATAAGCCCATACCCACATAACATTTCTTTTATTCTCTGAGTTCTTGAAATATCTTCATGTTCTGTGGGTAGTTAGGGAGTTAAGACAAGTTTGAGGTAATTAGTCAATACATTTAAGGTCAGGGAGAAGTGAAAGAAATGGAAGAATATTTTATACCTGGTGGTATGGCATAAGCCTCCCTGTGAAAGCTACCTCCACATTCAAGGCATGTTTGGAATGAGCATCTTCTCAAAGCTATAAATCACAAACCCTAACCAAAGTATTTATTTTTACCAGGACAGAGGACACGACAGTCCCAAGACCATACCTAAATGGTATAGCAAAAGAAGTGACAAGGAAAGTCCACCCTGCACACACAGTGGTAAAATCTCCTACCAGTTACCATACCATCTCTAGGAGAAGGAACTCAGGGAGGGAAGGTGCATGCCCAGGGAACACACGTGGAAAGGACAGAATATGGCAAACACATGGAAAAGGTGATTATATATATTTACATACATATATATGTGTACATATATGTGTGTTTATATATGTGTATGCATATATTTGTTTTTGTTTGTTGGGTTTTTAGTTGTATCCAATTCTTTGTGACCTCATTTTGGGAGTTTTCTTGGCAAAGACACTGGAATGATTTGTCATTTCTTTCTCCAGCTCATTTTACAGATGAAGAAATTGAGGCAAACAGGGTTAAGTGGCTTGCCCAGGGTCACACAGCTAATAAGTGTCTGAGGCTGGATTTAAACTCAGGAAGACAAGTCTTTCTGACTCCAGGCCTGGAACTGTATCCACTGTACCACCTAGTAAATAGATAGATACACATATACATATATGTATATGTATGTATATGCATGTATACACATATATATCACATAAATATTTAAATATATACGTGCTTATGTGTGTGTTCTACACGTGACTAGAATGACATATTAGGGAAGGCACATTCATAGTCAGAACAATATGGTAGATATTGCAGTGGCTTCCCTGCTAGAACACCTCCTAGCCTCCAGTTCTTCTGCTTACTTCCCTGAAGAGCTGTCCATATCATTTACTGGCCTAGTAATGTTACTAGGCTGTGAGCCACTTTTTCCAATATTCAGTTGAATCTTTTACTTTTCTATTCTTTACACTAGGTAGCTATCTGCTGAATGACTTGCTCCTAGGTTTCCTTGTTTCTGTCTTCTGCATGTTCAATGAATTGAAACTGTTGTTATAAGGTCCTTTCCCCATAGGCAGAGTATATTTCATTTCTTTTAGATTCTATTCCCAGGTCCTATTTCACTTCTTTTATTATTCAGACCCATGTAGCTGGGGACCCAACTAACCAAAAAGAGAAGATCTTTGACATCAAATCTGTCATTTAAACTCCTTTTTTTGGCTTAACCTGCCACTCTTAGAATTCAGTTAATTTTTTGAGTTTTCAATCTCCTATCACTATGAGTGTCTCTGCAATTCCCCTCTAAAGTTTCACTTAATAAGAAAGTAGAGCAGAGTAGAGCTAGCAGCTTTTTGCTCTATATTCTTGCCAGCAACAAAAATCACTGCTCTTCCTAGCTAGCAAGGCAAAAGAATTATAAACAGATGACCTCTCCAGTCCTCACAAATGAAAACCATCCACAGTCACATATAAAGGGTTCCAGTTACAGGACATAGACCAGAGAAAGCACTTGTTATGAGGGATATCCTCATGTAACCAGATCAACACAGTGCTTTTACAGAGATATAACTTCGTTATACAAAACTCTTCTTTGTAAGGTGTTCATTCTAATGGATGCACTAAAGTTGTGAGGATGGGGGGAGAGATAATAGGAGGTTAGAAAGGCCTGGAAGATGCAGAATTGATGTTTTGCTAAGAGCTGTCTCCATCCTTCATTTAGCCTGGACTTATAATTCCTAAGTGGTTTCCTTCCTTAAGTTTCCAGAGATGATGACAAAAGGCCTAATTGACTCCTAATTGATTGGGAATCTAATCAGGCCCTAAGACTTCACAAACAGGAGCCTGGACTGTCTCCAACATTGGAAGTTCTTCCATATCTGCAGCCATGGGGAGAAAACTGCTGCTTAAGACAACTAGCCATTCAATGTCTTTGGGCTTAGTCACAGCAGAGTTGGTTGTGAGTAAAATGGTCAAGTCGGAACTTTGGATTTTATGGATTCTATATACAAAATTTATTTAAAACAAGGAGTACAACTGTGTGAATGTGGACTATGAAAGTTTTATCCTTCTGTGTTTCTTTTTATTGCCCTGTGGTAAATATACACATCCTCTGGGAAGTACAAATATCATAGCTTTCTCTGTATCCCCCACAGTAAGTAACATATACTAAGGTGCTAAATAAACACTTTATTGAAAAGTTCATTTCCAATGAAGCTAAGCCTAATGGGACAACTCTTTATTTTCTTTGTTTTCTTCAAACTTCTGCCCCAAGACACCCTTCTCTAAGAAATCAGTTCTGTATTAACACAAATTGACTCAAATCCTCTGCTCAGCATCTCCTCGGCTACCTGCCCCCACCAGACTCCTAGGGCCTCCTACCCTCACCTCACAGGGCACTGGGGAATATGGAGGGGACAATATACCAAAGGGCCTGGACCCTGCATCAAAGAGCTTAAAGGCTAATGGGGAGACATTACACACATTAATATGACAGACCACACAAATGTACAAGCAAATGCAAACTATAATGCAATTGCATAGCACTATGTGAGAAGTCTTCAATTATCTGCATCTGGTTGACCTATGGGGTATTTTTCATGCTTTGAAGACTTCTACTTCCCCTCACTTTCCAATGCTTCCACACTTATTGCATCTTTCTTAGGTGGACAGACTCACTATCTGGATCCCATAGATTTTATAGGCTGGTCTGACTGCATCTTTTTTAATACCAGTAGTCTCCTGGAAATGATAATGCTCTTGGAATACCCACAATTAATGTTGAATCAAGGTGACAGGTGACCAAAGTCAATAATTGTAGACACATAGCAGGCATGAAGAGGCTGCAACACATTACCAAGTTATGTGAAAGATGCCATATAAATGATATGATGCAGGAAATGCCTGATAATAATAGCCAGCATTTGTATAGTGATTTAAAGTTTGCAAAGCACTCTATGAATGTTGTTTGTTGTTGTTTTTCGGTTGTTCAGTAATGTCCAACTCCTCATGACCCCATGAACCACAGGGCCAGGCCCTTCTATCCTCCACTATCACCCAAAATCTGTCCTACTTCATGTTGGTTGCTTCCATAACACTATCTACCCATGTCGTCCTCTGCTGTCCTCTTCTCATTTTGCCTTCAATCTTCCCCAATATGAGGGTCTTTTCCAATGAGTCTTGTCTTCTCATTATGTGACCAAAGTATTTAAGCTTCAGCATCACTATTTGCCCTTCCAATAAATAGTCTGAATTAATTTCTCTAAGTATTGAATGGGTTGATCCCCTTGCTGTCCAAGGGACTCTCAAAAGTATTCTCCAGCAAAATTCAAGTGTTGATTCTGCAGCACTCAGCTTTACTTATAGTCCAATTCTCATAGCCATACATTACTATTAGAACAACTATAGCCTTGACTATATAGATCTTTGTTAGCAAGGTAATGTCTCTGCTTTTTAGTATGCTGTCCAGATTTGACATAGCTTTCCTTCCAAGGAGCAAGCATCTTTTAATTTCATGGCTGCAATTGCCATCTGCAGTGATCTTTGAGTTCAAGATTATAAAATCTGACACTGCTCCTATTTCTTTTCTCTCTTTTTGTCAGGAAGTGATGGGACCAGTTGTCCTGATCTTAGTTTTTATGTTAAGCTTCAAGCCAGCTTTTGCACTCTCCTCTTTTACCCTCATCAAGAGGTTTCTTAATTCTTCACTTTCTGCCATCAGAGTGGTATCATCTGCATATCTGGGATTGTTGCTATTTCTCCTAGCAATATTAATTCTGGCTTTTAATTCATCCAGCCTGGCATTAAACATGATGTAGTCTGCATACAAGTTAAATAAATACGGTGACAACATACAACCTTGTCGTACTTCTTTCTTTATCATAAATCAATCAATTGTTCCATTCAGTTTTAACTGTTGTTTCTTGACCCTCAGGAGACAAGTAAGATGATCTCATACTCCCATCTCTTTGAGGACTTAACACATTTTGTTGTGATTTACACAAAAGCAAAAGTAGATTGTTTTCTGGAACTCCCTTGTTTTCTCCATAATCCAGCAAATATTGGCAATTTGGTCTCTAGTTCCTCTGCCTCTTCAAAAACCAATCTGCCCTTCTGGTAATTCTCATTTCACATATTGCTGAAGTCAAGCTTGCAGAATATTTAGTATAACCTTACTGGAGTGTGGAATGAGTGCAATTATTCAGTAATTTGACCATTCTTTGGCATTGCTTTTTTTAGGATTGGGATATAAACTGATACTTTCCAATCCATTTGCCACTGCTGAGTTTTCCAAATTTGCAGGCATATTAAACGTAGCACTTTAAGAGCACTGTCTTTTAGGATTTTAAATATCGCAGCTGGAATTCTGTTATCTCCACTAGTCTTATTGCTAGCAATTCTTCCGAAGGCCCCCTTGACTTCATCCTTCAGGATGTCTGGCTCTAGATCAGTAACCACCCCATTGTCATTATTGGTTGTTTAGACCTTTCCTATATGCTTCTTCTGTATATTCTTGCTTCCTCTTCTTAATCTCTTCTACTTCTATTAAGTCTCTACCACTTTTGTCTTTTATCATGCCCATTTCTGCATGAAATTTTCCTTGATATCTCTAAATTTCTTGAAGAGATCTCTTGTCTTTCCCATTCTGTTGTTTTCTTCTATTTTTTTTTGCTTTGCTTATTTAAGAAAACCTTATCCCTCCTTGCAATTCTGTGGAACTCTGCATTAGGTATATCTTTCCCTTTCTCCCTCCCTTTTACTTTTCTTCTTTCCTCAGGTATTTGTAAAGCCTCATCAGACAGCTATTTTGCCTTCTTGCTCTTGTTTTTTCTTTTGAATGTTTTTAACAGATTACAAAACATGATACAGAGAAATAGGTTAAGTGACTTGCCCGGGCTCACACATCTCATAAGTGAGGTCATATTTGAACTCAGCTCTTCTTGATTCCAAGTCCAATGCTCTACCCACTGAGCCACATGGTGACTCAGAAAAGAAGGTAGGAAGATCACTTAGTGAAGTGAAAGATAACAAATGGATAGCTTAAGTGTGGCATGAAATGCTCCATAATGTTAAAAATACCCTAGAGAAGGAGGAGGAGGCCAGACCAGACATATCTTTATTCCCCTCCAGGCTACACTCCTGGCACTCCAGGACTTTCTCCACAATATCCCCTGATCCCATCCCTTCATCTCGTCCTACCCCGACCTTTCAGCTTTCTTTTATACATTCTTTTCTTAAATTAAAATGTAAGCTCCTTGAGGTCAGGGATTGTCTTTCTTTCTATTTGTATCTGTATTCCTAGCATTTAGCACAGGTTCTAGCACATAGTAATCACTTAAAAAATCAAATTGACTTGACTAGAGCAGGAGGAGGGTGCTGGATTCCTTTGGAAGTTTGGTAAAATCTGGGGACCCCTTCTCAGAGTAATGTTTTTAAATGCTTAAAATAAATATGGTTACAAAGGAGACAATTATAATGTAATATGGTTATCAAAAATTTTTTTAAGTTCATAGACCCCTGGGTTAAAAAAGCCTGTCAGAGGAAGGAAGGTAGATTCTACAGGGAAAATTTATGGAAAGATATGGATAAGAAAATTATAGGATGAGACAGCAGGGATATTTTACCTTTAGAAGTAGTATCAAAATTAATGAGATGACAGATCCAGTGAAGTAATGAAATAGAATTGTTTGGCATTTAAGATACATTTTTCCCTGTGGGGTTGAAATCGTTCTAATAGTCTGATCTATGAGGAGGTAAGAGAGTGAAGTGAGAAATTGGTCCCTCTGCTCACAGGGCATTAGCAGAAGGCCCTAGTAGGAGCTGGCTAGGAGGGGGAACCATGGCAAATCTGAGCTCTATAACACTAGAGATGAGGGTGGCTCTAATTATCCCCACAAGTAGAGAGACAAAGAGGAGGAGGACTCCTGCATTTCTATGACTGAATCTATTTAAAAGTAAGTGTTCATAAATCAAAGATTACCTGAATTGTTAACATTCAGGAAGAAAAAAAAGGATACTTTTTACATTCTTGCAAATTTGCCAGAAAAAAAAAATTGAATTGAGTCTTTGTGTTCCTTTCAAAAATAAATACAAGGAAAAATCAGAACCAACTTCCTGTTTCTTAACATTAGGTCACTGGCCAATACCCTGCCCCTATCCTTCTTTTTCATTAGACCCCAGACTTTATTTTTGCAATCTCTCTGTCCAGATTCAGTTCCTACACAGACACAGAATCTCAGAGTCGGAAAGTATTTTAGAGATCACCCAGTCCTACTGTACCTCATTGCCAAATGATTACCCAGCCTTGGTTTAAAGACTTCCAGGAATGAGGAAGCTGTTACCTCCTGAGGTCATCGGTTTTACCTTGAGACAGCTCTCTATAGTTATTAAGTTAGATTCAATTAAATTATAAAGTTTTCCCATACATTGAGCCAAAAGTCTGCCTCTGCAATTTTCATCCATTGCTATTAGTTGTCTTCTGATGTCAAGCAAAATAAATAATAGCTAACATTTACATAGAGCTTTAAAGTTTGCAAAAGGCTTTACAAGTCATATCTCTTTTTATCCTCAGGACAACCCTGGGACAGGGGTGCTATTATTATACCTATTTTATAGATGAGAGAATTAAGGCTGAAGGAGGTTAAGAGATCCCCCCTCTACTTGATAGCCCTTCGGATATTTGGAGAGAGATATCAAGCAACACCTAAATTTTCTTTTCTCCAGGCTAACCACCCCCAGTTCCTTCAACTTAGCCTTGCTGGGCATTGTCTCCAGTCCCCTAGCCTTTCACCTACTAGACGTGCTACATTTTGTCAATGTCCTTCCTAAAATGTGACATCCATATAGTCTAGATATGGTCTGATCAGATCAAAGGACAGGAAGACCGTTATCTACGTTGTTAGGTTAGTCCAGCTCTTGATCTTTAGGAAAAGGAACACTGCCCCACACTCCTAAAATCTAACCACAGGGATTATTAATAATATCCAAACCAACAATGCTGCAAACACACACACACATACACACAAGATACAAGGATGTAGGTGCCAGTCAATTTCACTAACCCTTTCCATTTCTCAGCTATCTATTTGGGTATCTGAAAGGCACCAAATACAAAGAATAGTGTCAAGAAAACCAGCCACGTCCAAAACTGCAGGTTAAGATAAAGTTAGCAGTTTTATAGTCAGAGGGCAAAAAGATCTGGGACCATTTGTTTCAAATGAATTAATCTAGATTAAGCAACCTCTATGCCCCTTTAGAAAACACCAGTTATTCTGCATCATCTCATTCCAGAGGCTCCTTCCAAATACATTCTTTGGTTCTCTTAAAAGCTACCTACTCCCACAAACATAAAACCATGTTAATGTAGGAGTTACTGACATAATCCAAAACAAAGACATAAAAATATGCCTGTGACATTGGTAAAGTCGTTATCTTTGACATCTCAGAAAGGTTTTATAAGGAAAGTGGCTCAAAGCTCTTGTCCGGTCCAGTCATCACCATCTGTTCTCTGGTTTTTGTCACTGTTTGGAAGAAGTGTCCCACCATTGTCTCAAGGAAAATGGTAGTTCTGTTCAGGGATAAAGGATGCTTATAGTAGACCACATCATCAGAGAAGGGCCATCTAATACCCAACCATCTAGGATATCTTCTGCGTTGACAGTACAAATGGGAATCCTGCCCAAAAATAGATGGGACCAGTGACAAATTATGTGACTATCTATCTGATCAGGAGACTCTAGCAAATAGTATTGTTACTCAGGTATCCAACTCTTATCTTGTATTAGGGGCTATTCTTCCTTTATATGTGTCCCTTGTGGAACAACACCATTCCCAGGTATCATGGGGGTTGGTGGGGCAACCCATCAAGAATACTGGGACCCAGCTCCCCCCATGCCAGTAGGCAGGGGTGCAAGTACTGGTCATCACCCCTGAACTCCAGCATAGGGATGACTGTAGTCTGGTCCACACTTTCAGACAATCCAAATAAGGAGTCAAAATCCCTTTTTAACACTCAGGGTAACCTGCAAGCTATGTTCAGAATTAGACTTCCTCCAGATCCTGGAAAATGGAGTTGAGAAAAGCCATGTTGCATCAGGTCATTTTGCAATGCATAGGTAGACTACAGAAGGTGGACATAGGTGATACATTATTGAGTCCCAGTCCTCTTGCAGAAGGTACTTCTGCCAAATTCTTAGCTCAATCCATTGAGGCCTGCCCATCATTATGGCTATCCATCCCTTTACTTCCTCCATCCATGGCTTAGATCTCTGCTGGCTTTTTGAGGTGGATCTGATATTTCTGTACAAACAAGGCAGTCATAGTTTTGTCCCATGCCACTTAGAGAAATGTGGCCAAAGCAGATTTAATATTCTCCCAACTGTATTCAGATTGTCTAGGAAATCCCTCTCTCTTCTTGCATGATTCATGATATTGGCTAAGAATAGTTTGGTGAAATTGAGGTAGCCACAAAGGCATCTACTGGCTAAGCAGCTTGAATCTTCTGACACTTGACAGTGTTTCACATTGTAGTCTGAGCTTCCCAATCAGCCTCCTACAAATTGGTTTTCTTAATCTTGGATGCGACCTTTCTCCAAGTCCTATATCAAATTAGGTGTCAACTATCTCTGCTCTGATAAAGTAGCTCAGATATATAACCCCACATACAGGACCCTTGATGAATGATTTGGGAGAAAGAGGGTAGTAATAAAAGTAAAAAAAAATCAGGACTGCTATCTAAATGTATGATTAGTCATCTGTGATGATTTAAAACACACACACACACACACACACACACACACACACACACACACACATTAAGGTGGAAGCTCCCTCCTGTACAGAATTTCACATGGATTTCCCTCCTTCCTGCCACTGAAATGGAGTAGCCCCTAGGTCTTCAAAAGTCACTCAGATCTCTCCATCATAGTTGGATTTGGTGACTTCTCCCTGACCTACTAACCTATACAAATGTATTCAAAGTCTGTGGGATATGCCCAACTATGGCAGAGGCTCTCTATCTTGTGCCTTTTAAAGAGCATCCCCCTTGCCTTACTGGTATCCTTTATACTAATCAGGAGATATAGTCCTACTGTGTTGACTTCCTGAAATAGGTGAGGACTTTGAAAGATGAGTTAACAGATTCTGATTGTCATTTTGGTATGAATGAATGAAAAATGTATTAAGTATTTACTATGGGTTAGGTACTATGCTAAGCACTAGGGATATATATGTTATAATAGAAGGATATACACACACTTGTATGTATATAGGTACATATATACACAGATATATATATATATGAGTGGTAGTTGGACAGAGGTGTTGTATGTATACAGGAATGGTACATAAAATCATAGAACAAAAGATTGATAGATCATTTCCGAGAACGAAAGTGTTGTTTTGACTATTGGAGATATATGTGGAAAAGGGCTGCGCAGGTATGCTTGCTATGGCATGGTGTGAAGATGGCCAGGAAACGGCAGTGTGGTGGGTCTGGTTCTCAGTGAGCTTTTTTTGGCTTCTGCATTCATTAACATCGTTGACTCACACTGAGCTTGTGGTTCACCAAAAACATTAAAAAATAAAATTCACACAAACTGTTCTAGCCACACCTCCCCCATCCTATCCCTGTGCAGTCAATTTTGGGAACTCAAGTGTAAGACATTACATTTGTCTCTAGTATATTTCATCTTATTAGACTGGAGACATCATTCCAGCCTCTTGAGTTTTCTGGACCCTCATTGTGTTGTCCACTGTGTTGGCTGCCCTTCCTGGCTATTTGTAATTTGCTAATCTGCTTAGCTTTTTAGCCCCAGGGACATCTTCCTCAGTTGTCACAGGATTACTGGGGTAACATCGGGATCCAAAGCATCCTAAGTATGCACCACTGGGGTGTGTTTTGCCCCATCCCTCACGTACCTTTTGCTCAGCAGAGCTGAGGGAAGTCATGCAGCACCTTCTATAACTGTTAAATCAGTCTCAACATAGCACAAAGTACCTCCCCTGCTCCCTGCCGTCCTTCTAAGTTCTGGCCCCTATCCCATAATAGTTGTTTACAGCTTTGCCATTGCTCATGAGCTTTCATTTCAGTCCATAATAGTTAAGAAGCAGCTGTTGTTTGGGGAGATCAGAGAATTGAGTCTCTGCATTGTCTTCATCCATCATCTCTCCAAAAGTGTGCATATTTTGGCCTATATCAGACTTTGTGGTTGACTTTTTGTTCCTCTCATCTTCTTTTTTTAATTTTTTTTTGGAGGGGGAGAAGGCAGGGCAATTGGGGTTAAGTGACTTGCCCAAGGTCACAAAGCTAGTAAGTGTGTCAAGCGTCTGAGGCCGGATTTGAACTCAGGTCCTCCTGACTCCAGGCCAGTGCTCTACTCACTGCTCCACCTAGCTGCCCCCCTCTTTATCTTCTGAGAACCAATCCAGTGGCCCAGGAAGATCACATTCCCAATGTACAAACTACAAATGCCCCATTTCTGTTGGCCCCCTTTATTTCAGGAGCAAAATTACCTTCTCCCCTGAGAGAGGGAATCCCTGTACCTGTCATCCTTGTTAATGTTTTCATACTTCAATAGTTTGTGGCATCACTGAGCTCATTAAAGGTGACGGCTGCAGGCAACTTTCCAACTAGTTGCCATGAAAGTCCCTGGGATGCCTCAGCATCCAGGGGTATAATGATTTCTTTTCTGGCTTGCAGCAAATCCAGGATTATAGATGTTCCTTCCATTGTGTAGACCAATCTTACCAAAATGAAACAGTGACATCAGCATACAATCTCTAATCCAAATATCTTCAGTCCAAACCACAAAAGTCCCAACAGCCCAAGATTCCCTTATCATAGCACTGAGTGTCTCATTCTTCATTTGTAGCCCCTGGTTTGTCGCATCCTGATGCCTAAGCTAAAGTAGCTAAGTTAGAAAAAGGACTTAATTATCTGACTCTTCCACAGATCTCCCCTTCAGATCTCCCCTTTCAGTTGTGATACATGAGCAAACCAAGTTTTCCATCCCAGATCTTTAGCTGATAAGCCCCTATTCATAGCTGACATATGACCAGTATTATTGAATTTGATGAGACAGGTAGCTCTTATGATGAAAAGGATGAGACAACTTTATAAGATCCTGGAAAATGACCAACAGTTTCATGTGACCTATGGTCATTTAGGTAAGTTGCATTCATGATCCATACCATATTGGTGGGCCTTTCTTCCTCAACTTTAAAAAAGGAGACATGCCCAGGTAACAGCAGGATAATGTCATTTTCTTGGAGATAATTGTTTTTTCTTCAAATATCTATGGAATTCAGGTTTCCCCACCTACGTCTTCTTACCACTCAGTTATCTATGTATCAACTCTCTGATTTCAGATTATACTCTCCTAGTACGGAACCATCCATACCAGGTAGTAAAACCTAGTATAGAACCATCTTCTAAAAATGATCTTATCATTCCATTTCTTCAAGGCCTCACTGCAAGAATGCCTCTCACCCTGAATCTTCATTGGGAAAGAAACTGGTGGCCTCCAATACTACCTGCAGATTTTTAGCAATGCAAGTGATAACACTCTGGCCCAAGTACCCCATTAAGTCATGTTTGTTGTTGTTGAGTTGTTTTCCAGTGTATCTAACTCTTCATGACCCCATTGGGGTTTTCTTGGCAAAGATATTGGAGTGGCTTGCCATTTCCTTCTCCAGCTCATTTTACAGATGAGGAAACTGAGGCAAACAGGGTTAAATGACTTGCCCAGGGTCACACAGCTAGTAAGTATCTGAGGCCAGATTTGAACTCATGAAGATGAATCTTCCTGATTCCAGGCCTGGTTCTTTATCCACTGCACTGTCTAGATGCCCCGAAACATGGTAACAATTATGAAATCACCCTTCCTTCTAGAAGCAGGGTTCAGATATCCCTGATCTCCTCAATAAAAAAATATTTCACAAATACTCACAACCTCATACACAGATTTATCGCATCCATGAAGCCCTATATGACAGTTAATTTAAGACATAAAATATAGGCCTGTGCCGGCCAAGTAGAATAAAGTAAATCAGATGAAACTTAATGATCCCCAAAGCAATTCCCAAATTATCAAATTGAAAAGATCAATGAATTCCTGATTCATATCCTTAGTCCTTTTTCCCCTCATTATTTTTTTTGCTCTGCCAACTAGGATTTCTTGAGGTTTTTTTTGCCTACTCACTAAAAGTATCAACGTTACCTTTGCTTACCTACAGAGAGAGAGGGAGATGGAGGGTGGGGGGAAAGTAGAGAGAGAGAGAGAGAGAGAGAGAGAGAGAGAGAGAGAGAGAGAATGGGCGAGGGAGAAAAGAAAGGGGGAGGAAGAGGGAGGGAGAGAGAGTCTGAAGCTTAAGATAATTTTTACCTCCTCAAGTTTGCTCCCACTTTTCCACTGCAAATGACAGGCATAATACTTCTCCCAAAGCAGAGGCACACAAACACACAGGTGTGACTCCACCCCCTCCAAAGTGTGTAGTGTGAAGTCCTCCTTCAAAGCCTTATTGTGGTAGATCACTTTTCTGAATCCTCACTGGTGTCCCAGTACCTATGGTCCTTTAAATCCACAGCTTACCTGTCATCAATTTTCCTGTGCATCCTAAGATCTCCATTATGACTAACCTCCTAAAGAACAGAGAGCAGATGTCCCAGATTTCTTTCACATTCTAGGAGCCTTTCTGCCCTCCTTAGGTTGCAGCTGGGGTGGAATAGCCCATTGTGTAAAGTAGTCTCAATCTCAGGCATTCTATCTACCTCAAGACACCCCTGCCCCCATTCCTAGCTCTTTTTTCCATTCCTCTGATCCTTCAGCGTATTGTTGTCTCTTAATTTAGCTGTGTGAGCACATGGGGCTGCTCATTCATATCCTCTTGCATCAGCTTGCTCTCCCAGACATCCAAGATCACCACTCATAAAGCACTAATCCTTCTAATAGGATCAGGAAGAAGCTGCCTTCAGTCTTCCCTGTTGGATTCTCATAGAAATGCTGGCTTCCACTGCCTGCTTCCTGACATCTTTCCATCTAGACCCCAGAGCTTTATGGAATCCTCCCCTTCCTTCCTTTCCCTTAAACACTGGAAGACACTTTAAGATCTTTTTTTAAGTGTTCAATCCTGAGAAGGCAGCCTGGTAGGGTGGACTGAGCACTGGACTTTGCATCAGGAAGACCTGTTTTCGAATCCTTAAATACTTACTAACCAGACAGCAACCCTAGGGGAAAAAAATATTTCTTTTCTCCTAAACCCAATTTCCTATAAAATGGAGATAATGGTAGCCCCAACAGAACCAGGTCTTTGTGAAAATCAGTGAGATGACATATAGAAGCACTTTGCAAACCCTCAAGTGCTATGGAAATGTTTCTCATCACCACCATTATGGTGTATGTATGCAGGAACATGAGTAGTTTGGTTTGGGGGTGTATAGCACATATGGAATAAAGCACAGGCCTGGCACACAATAAATGCTTGGTGACTGACTATGAGATAAAATTAAAAGGGTAAAATATCACCAAATGATGAATTCCAGGGAGAGGACTTTTAACTTTCCTTGATGGACCAGAAGGAATCACTGGAAGCTTATAGGCAGAATGACAGGATCAGATCTATGTAGAGATCTGCCATATGCCCAGGGAAAGCAGGCTTGTTGTTGCACTCTGAAGGATGGATTGGTAAGGAGAGTGGAGGTGGAAAGACCTGTTAGAATCATAGGATCATGGATTTTAATGCTACAATTTAGTTTGCCTCGTCCAACTCCATAGGGGTCACAGGACTTTGACCAGGAAGGAACCTTAGGGCTCGTGGATTTAGAGCCAGAAGGAGCCTTAGAGGCCATCTCGTATAACCCCTTCATTTGACAGATTAGGAAACTGAGGTCAGAGGAGCTTAAGTAACTTGTATGAGGTCACCCAAACAGAATCAGACCTCTAACCCCCAAATCCAATGCTCTTTCCACCGAATTCACAGCATGATAAGAGACTGTACTCCTACTGGGAGCTCAGTGCTTCTGTTTGAAATATCAAATGCTTTCCCATTTTTCTCAGAGACAGCATTTTAGCATAGGGAAAGAGCTGGCACAATGCATACTGATCCCCTGGGATTGGGGGAGAAAAGGAAGGGAGAGAATTGTATTTAAAATCCTAACCCAGGGCCCTGTATTTTCTGAAATTGCTGACAAGACACTGCG
Organism: Phalanger gymnotis; assembly: GCA_028646595.1. NCBI lineage: Eukaryota > Metazoa > Chordata > Mammalia > Diprotodontia > Phalangeridae > Phalanger > Phalanger gymnotis. Next base: position 130,599,858 of record CM053625.1, on the reverse strand, counting down.
CAACACTCTCTTTCTCTACTCAAATCACCTGACGTACCACCAGCTTGAGTGTATGGTGGGTGGGGAAAGGGTCAGTACAACAGCTGGGCATTATCCCTACTTCACCACTACCCCCAATTCTTGTGTCTCACGATCATTCCTCCCACACAGTTTATCTTTAGGCCAAACTGCACAGTTTCTGAGCCAGCACAATTACTGTTTTGTAACCTAAAGAAATCATGGCTCCTGACCCAAAGAAAGCAGGCCAGGCCTAAGAGAAAGCAGATTCCAAGTCAGTAGAAATTTGAGGGCATCCAATGACGTTTTGGTTCTGAACTACTAATAAGAAGGCAGCTGATGACAGGGGAGAGATTGGGGGTTGGGTAGGAAGATTGGAACCTTAAATAAATGATTGGAACTGTGAAAAAGCAATTACCCTCCTTTCTAAGTAAACTAGTTGTGTATGTAGACTTTCAAATTTTCCCAATTGCTGGAGAGGGAAACTGATTCATCTTACAAAGTATATATGTCAAGAATCAGGATTTTAGAGTTGGAAGGAAAAAGAGAAAATCTATTCTTGTCCCTTCATTTTACAGATGGGAACACTGAGGCCTAGAGAGAAGTGTAGAACCAAACAGTATTTAGAGAATAAGTGACAGAAGTAAAATTTCAACCCAAATGCTCTGATTTCCCCAGCCCTGTTTTTGGACTCAATTTTAGTCTCTAATTGTCTATAAAGAAATGCCCCAAGATTGTTGAAACAAGGTTAACTCTGGTTCACTCTAATTTTAACAAATGAGATGCCAGTGGAAGCCAACCTGACTTGAGCAGAGTCAGAGCTAGAATTCACCAGTGCCCTTGACAAAGAGTGCCGACTTCACTCCTGCTCTAAATGGTGATTGTGAATCCATTTATTCGGCTGAACAGAACTGACACATGTTTACATCACCCATCCATTAGTGAATTTGTATGTGAATCCTTCTTTGTCTTTAATCAATTCAATTAATATTTTTCAGTCACCTCCTGTGTGCAGATCCTGTGCTAAATGCCAGGTGGAGGCAAAGATTAGTAGGACCCTGTCCCTGTTCTCAAGGAACACAGTCTATTGTAGTACAAATCCTCACTGTCGCTTATCACCCATGTGACTCTGGGTAAGTCACTTCTCTGGACCTCAGTTTCCTCATCTGTAAAATACCTGAGTCAGACTAGATACCCTACAAGGGCCCTTCCAGCTCTAAATCTATGGTACTATGTATGTATATACACATAACTACAAGGCAAAGATTTTTATTTCTTGGTTATCATTTCATCCTGACCTGAGATTTCACTGGGGTCTGAACCTCCATCCAGGAATACAAATCAGCAACTCCTCTATTGATTTATAGTCTTTGAGGTACCTGGCACATTCAGAGGTTTAATGACTTATTCAAGGTCATACAATCTGCAGGGTCTAAAGTTAGAACACCTATCCAGGTCTTCCTGTCTCTAAAGACAATTCACTAGCCACTATCCCACACTGCCTCACATGACGCAAGGGAGAAGGTGGAAAACATATGAAAGAGAAGCATACAAACAAAATACCATTGAAATTTAAAACAGAGAGGGTTAATTTCTGACCATGGGAGAGAGGAGGAGAGATTATAAACAGCTACTTAGATGAGGTAAATGTTTTTTTTTATTATTTTACATGCACTGGTCATAAAAATCCTCACATGACTTCCATCTGCCAGCAGGAGTGGGTGCTCCCTTGACCAAATAAAATATTTCGTTTCAAAGTCTGTGTCTTCCTGCCTTATTAGATCCTTCTAAGTAGGAAGACCTACAAGATCTATCTTTAATAGACCAATGTATTCTAACTTCAGCTCTGAGGCATTGAGGCATTGACTTATCCAGGGTCATACAACCATCAGAAACAGAGCTTGAACCCAGGTTTTTCTGGCTTATCATGCTTCTTTTCCATTTTATAATCAGTGTAATTATTATATGTAATATTATTAAAATAATATTAATAATAATATTCATTTACCTAGCACATTAAGGTCTACAAAATACTATATGTAAATTAATCTTCCTATGATTCTTACATGGGAGCATTAGGTGGCAAAGTGGATAGATTACCAGACTTGGAATCAGGAAGACTTGTTTTCATGACTTCAAATCTGGCCTCAGACACTTAGTAGCTGTGTGACCCTGCTCAAATCACTTCGCCCTGTTTGTCTCAGTTTCCTCATCTATAAAATGAGCTGGAGAAGGAAATGGCAAACCACTCCAGTATATTTGCCAAGAAAACCCCAAATGGGGTCACAAAGAGTGAGACACGACTGAAATAACTCAACAACAACACATGATCCTCACAATAACTCTGTGAGGGAGGTACTGTTATCCCCATTCTAGAAAGGAGGAAATTGATACCCAGACTGAGTGACTTGACCTAATAAATGAGAGAGGCAGGATCCAAACCCAGCTCTCTCCTGACTCCAAGTCCAAAACTCTTGTCATTCCAAACCCCCTACTCTCTGAACTTGTGCCTTCATCTATTTCATTTAATCCTTGTAACATCCCTAGGTAGGTTCACTCAGGGATTTTTTATCCATATTTTCAATCAAATGAGCAAATATCTATTAAGTGTCAACATGGCAGGGCCCTGTGTTAGATGTTCTATGAAAGTCAACTAGTGTGGCAATTGAAGCTCAGGGAACAGACATGACCTGCCTAAGATACAGCTCGGAAGTGATAAAATCAGGATTTGAACCCAGGTCCAGTGCTCTTTCCAGGAAATTCTATCATTATTTTAGGAGAAGAGAGAAGTATCCACTTTTCTGTCTGGGAAAGATGAGTCATTAGCAATACTGACATCATGTACATGTAGTAGTCCTAAGTAAAGCTCTATTTCAAAGGGCCAATCCAGAGTTCTCTTAATGAGAGGCATTCTTCAGGAGGCAGTCTAATTCCCTCAATCACTAATTTTCCATTAATGTTCTGTTTGGCAACAGGAAACCTGCCCCTTTATTATGAACTGTGTTCCGTACTTAATCACTTGGGACTTAGAAGGAGAAGCTTGGATTTCCTCCCTGATTAGCTCAAATTCCAATCAGTACTTATTGTATTCCTACCCTGTACCCAGTACTTGGGGGAGAATTGAAGAGAGGAAGGTAAAGGAATACAAAAGAAGAAAACATAAGGTTCACCCTCCTGGAGTTCTCAGTCTGGTGTGATAGGACATGCACCCTTGATATAATCAGAGCGCAATGTAAGACAATAAAATCAAGTGTGAGATTGTATGGGTTAGACTTTAAGTGTTCTAGGAAATCAGAGAAGAGAGATCAGTGTGGCCTGGACTGGTCAGAAAATGCTGCATAGAGGAGGTGGGTCTTGACCTAGTCCTTAAAGGAAAGAGTAGCACCTGGATAAGTGAGAGAAGAAGGCAGAAATTCCAGGCAGGGGTTCAGTATGAGCTCAGAGATAGGAATATGCTTTGTTCTGTGTGGTGGTTGGGGGATGAAGGAAAATCATATGTACTTAGTATCATAGGTCATAGATTTAGTCCTAAAAGGGACTCCCTCATATTACAGTTGAGGAATCTATGGCCCAGACAAGTAAGTGGTAAAGTTACCCAAATCCTCAGACTCTAAATCCAATGGTTTTCTTGCTCAGGTTAATAGCAAAATTCTACTGGCTGAACATCCCGACATGATGACATGAATGCAACTACCCTGGACCCAAGCACTCAGTCAGTAAGCATTTATTAAGTGCCTGCTATGTGCTAGGTACTAACTATGCTAAGCTCTGGGGATATAAAGAAAGGCAAAAGACAGTCCCTGCCCTCAAGGAGCTTACAGTCTATTAGGGGTAACAACATGAAAATAACTAAATACAAACATCCTATATAGAGGATAAATTAGAGATAATCAATGGAGGGAAGGCACTAGCATTTAGGGGGAATAAGAAAGGCTTCTTGGGGAAGGTGGTGTTTTAGCTGGGATATGAAGGAAGCTAAAGAAGCCAGGAGGGTAGCTAGGTAGCACAGCGGATAGAGCGCCAGGCCTGGAGTTGGGAAGACTCATCTTCCTGAGTTCAAATCTAGCCTCAGATACTTACTAGTTGTGTCAGACCCCCAAAAGCATAGAAGCAAATGGGTGGGCAAGTCACTTAACCCAGTTTACCTCAGTTTCCTCATCAGCAAAAATGAGCTGGAGAAGGAAATGGCAAACCACTCCAGTATCTTAGCCAAGAAAACCCCAAATGGGATCATGAAGAGTCAGATGTGATTGAAACAACTCAACAACAACAAAAAGAAGCCAGGAGGGGAGGACAAGGAGGGAGAGTGTTCCAGGCATATAAAACAGTCAGTAAAAATGTCCATAGTCTATAGATGGAGTGCCTTGTGCATGGAACAGCATGGAGGCAGCTTGGTGCATGCTGATGAGAAAGGTGTAAGAAGACTGCAAAGGTAGGAGGAGGACAGATGGTGAAGGAGTTTGATTGCCAGATTGAGGATTTTGTATGTGATCCAGGAGATGATAAGAAGCCACTGGAGTTAACTGAATGGAAGAGAGTGACATGGTCACAGCTCCTCCTTAGGAAAATCAATCTGACAGCTGCATGGAGGCTGAACAGGAGTGACGAGATACTGGAGGCAGAGAGACCAAACAGCAGGCTTAATTGTAATAGTCCAGGAATGAAATAGTAAGGGAGGAGAGAAGGGGGCATGTACCTACAAAGTTACAGAGCTACAGATATTGCTGGGTGCAAATAGGGACGTCTCGGTTTCCAACAACAAAATTGAGGATAAAAGTATGTAAAAGTGTAAGCTGTATAAATATCACACACAGTCTTTCACTATAAAGCAGTTAGAAAAAGAGCATGGGATTTGGAGTCAGAGACCATGGTTAAGGACAGTAACTGTGACGTCTAATGGGCAAATGAGTAAAAAGGCATTAATTAGCTGCTGTGTGCCAAGCACTGTGCTGTGACCTGGATCTTATAGGATCATAGATCTAGTGCTGGAAAGGGCGTTAGATGTTATCAAGTCCAAGCCCTTCATTTTGCAGATGAGGAAACTGAAGCAAAGAGAGGTTAAATGACTTGTCCAGGGTGTCATAGCTATTAAGTGTCTGAAGCAGGATTTGAACCCAGGTCCTCCTGACGCCATTCAGAGCTCTGTCTACTATCCTGAATCTACTTCTCTTTGTATTGTACCATACTTCCTCTTTAAAGGGTGCTGATCTTGTGGTGGATAGCTGTCCTCACTATTCCCCTAAACACACCACATACATTATAGGACACCTGCCATCCTTTCTATACCTCATTCCCTCTACTGTATCTCCTCTCCACTTATCTGAATCCTGACCTTTCCTCAATGGCCATGAAGCCTCTCCCTGAGCAGCCCAACCCAAAATGATCTAGTTTTCCTCCTTTGCTCTTCTAGCCCTTTCCATCTATACATCTGATTTGGCACTAATCACACAACTGTTTCACGTGTTTCATCTTTTTCTGTCTCTTTCTGGTCTTTCCAACTAGACTATGCTGCTATGGAGGGCAGGTTCTGTGTCTTACACCTATGATTCACTCTCAGCTCTAGGCAAGAGGCTAGGCTCACAGCAGACCCTCAAAGACAGGTGGATTACTCAAGTCGAATCTGCCTCCATTACTGCAAAAATAGAAACTGCAAGCCTTCCTTTGAAATGATCATTTTGGGCCCCTGCTCTTCATAGAAACTGAGACAGTATGGTGTAGTAGTTAGTGCAATGGGCATGGGGTCAGAGCGATCTGAGTACAAATCCTTGCTTTTAAGACTTGCTAGATGTGTGACCTTAGGCAAGTCATGTCCTTTCTGAGCCTCTGTTTGTTCATCAATGAGGATACAATACCTATAATGCTTACCTAGTAGAGTTGCAGTGAGGCCTCAACCAAAAAAAAAATACGTAAAGCATTCTGCCTACCTTGAACTGCCGCATAGATGTGAGTTATTATTGGAGTAATAGTTGTTGTTATCATTATTATAAATGACCAATAGAGAGGATAGGGGAAGAATGAGGAAGTGGTAGCAGTAGCCGCAGCTGAGAATTCACTGAGTAGTCATTGTGCCTTAATTGAGCTGGGGAGCTGTTTGCTCCAGGAGAGTAGCAGAAGCAGCTGGCCAGCAAAGGGCTATGAAACACAACCCTCTCTCAGGACAAGAAGAACTGACTGGCACCGGTCCAGGTCCTACAGAGATGTAGCGTAGCCCACTCATATCCAATGCCCATCAAATTCAAGCTTTCATCCATGGTAGACAGAAGTCAATTTTTTGCCTGAAAATATTGGAGAAATTAATACCTGGGAGCTAGTTAGTGCCTACCCTGGGACAAGCCCACCCCTGGAGGTCCCTGGATAGGTCTAACCATGATCATGAAGACCAGGGTCGGCCCAGAGGAGAAATAAATGTTTCTTGAGTGCCTACTATGTGCCAGGCATTCATTGGATTCTCACAAAACTCTGGGAGGTAGATGTTACTATTATCCCCATTTTTACAATGAGGAAACTGAGAGCAGACAGAGGTTAAGTGATTTGCCCAGAGTCACACAACTAGTAGGTGTCTAAGATAGAATTGGAACTCCTTATTCCAGGCCCACTATTTTATCCATTGTCTCAAGGGGTATTGGGATTGGCAAAAGGGATTTTATTTTTTTCTGAGTTCTCCCTTTAGGAGAAAGAGTCAAAACACAAGGAAATTTGTTGATATCAGGGGTTTATCAAGTACACACGCTATCCTAGAATGTCATAAATGGAAGAGCCCTAGTTCATTGAAACCATGGGTTAACCTTTTTTGTATGTCTGAGGGGACCCCTCAGACAGTCTGATGAAACCTATGGAGTCCTTTTAAGAATAATATTTTTAAATGCATAAAATAAAATATAGACCAAGGAAACCAATTTTATTCAAATCATTATTAAAATGTATGTATACATATATACATACATATATCTATCTATATATATCTCTCTCTGTATATATGTATGTGTATGTGTGTATATGTATGTATATACATATACACACACATACATATGTGTTAAACAAGTCCCAGGTAAAGCACCCCTAGTCTAGACCAGTGGCATAAAACTCAAATAGAAATGGGGCCATTAATCTATACATAAACATCCCTGTGGGACACATATTGACTTGGTTTTTAAATGTAATGTTATCTTTGTTTATTTGTATTTTTATTTATTTTGTTAAATATTTCCGAATTATATTTTTATCTGGTTCATCTCCGTTCAGGAGCTTGGGCTATTTGACACCTCCGGTTTAGACCAGCCCTATCATTTTACAGGTGAGAAGACCAAAGCTAAGGGATGTTGAATGACTTTCCAACCTCACATCGCTGGAACTTGAACTCATTTCTTCTACTCCCATTGCAGTGGTCTTTCTACCACACCATGAGGAGTCTTAAGATCTGCATCTACTCATGCCTGTCTCCTGCACATCCCTTCTCTTCGCCTCCATCTTTAGCCAGTGGTCACTTCCGTTCAGAACCCTGATGCTTTGTGAGATCCTCAATTTACAAAGAACAATTGGAGCACGGTCACCTCTCCACTTAGGGAGGCAGGAGAAGGAATGGGATTATTCCAGATTTCTAGCCATGAGAGTGAGAACACAAAGGCTTTCCTGTATAATGCTGCTCCAAAAACTGCTTTACCCGAACAAGTCCTCAAACTCTCACATTTTCATAGCTTTGACAATGCGTTACATTAATACTGTTCTCTGCCAGGAATTGGACAAGATGCTTTAAAAGCTTGTCTCCTTAAATCCTTGACCTGGCTTTTAGCCTAGCTCCTGCCTACCCCCCAGCCTTATACCCTACCTCACACTTACTACATGATGGGGTCAAGGGTAATTACTTTCCCAGGCACACCCTCATGCTTTTCTACTTCTGTGTCCAGAGTGCCTCTCCACCCATTCAACTTCCACCTACACTTGAAAGCCTGAGTCTTCCCTGATCCTCCCAACCAATACCAACTATTCTTGTACTTATACTCCTAATGCTTTATTGGTACTTCTCATGTACTTATCACCCTCTGCTTTGTACTACCATTTTTATCTGTATGTTTTACATACTCTGTTAGACTATTTTCTCCTCCATGTCTGATTCTTCTTTGTTTCTTTGCTTAATAAGTATTGAATAGATGGATGTGTGAATTTTAAAACCCAACTTAAATACCACCTGTCCCATGTTCCTTGATGCTTTGTCCCTCATTGGTTATGACCGTTATCATCATCATCGTCGTCGTCAATCAATCATGCGTCATCAGCATTTATAAGCTCTAAAGTTTGCAAAGCTCCTCACAAATACTATCACATTTTGTCCCTCACAACAAACCTTGGAGGGAGGTGTTATCATGGTCCCCATTTTACACGTGAGGAAACTGAAGCAGACAGTGGTTAAGTGGTTTGTCTTGAGTCACACAGCCATTAAGGGTCTGAGGAAGGATTTGAACTTGTCTTTCTGCCTTCCCACATTGTACTCTGTCCACGTCAGTACCTCGGTACTTGAATGCCACCTACTCAGTCCCCAAATGCCCTCCTCCTCCATTGATTATGCTCTTCTCCCTTGCACTGTTATGCACCTACATCTCTGATGCATTTAGAATACAATTCTCATGTCATACTGGGTATTAGAGTTATTTGTGTTTTTGTAGCATTCCCCCTACTGAACTGTATGTATAAGCTCCATAAGGTCAGACATTATGTCATAAACTTTGAGGCTCCTCAACATCAAGCATAGTATTTAATACATATTTGTAAAATTAATCAGGTCAAACAACAAACCTTTATTAGGAACCTACTTTATGCCAGCTACTGTGCTAAATACATTTTCTTTTTAATGAATGAGTTACATAAATGAATTGATGTTGGCAGGGACTCTCTTTGACAAGAAAAGTGACTAGGAGAGAGGACTATAGAAGATTCTGCTTTTAGTAGTTGTTAATATTTAAGAGTAGTGGTTTGATGGGCCATTTTCTGGGGAAATGTGAATAAATACTGTCTAATGGGTGGAGTAATTCCATCCCTCTTAGACTAAAGAGAAGCTGTTCCCTGTTCTCAGACCCTGGGGTTGAGTCATACTGATAGGGCCCTAAACCTTTGCGCAGCTGGGGTTCTGTCAACATTTACCATCATTCAATGTGTGTCTGATGTTCTCAGAGATGTGGGGAAAAAAAGAACAGAGAAGCAGAACAAGAGGAGGAAGGGGTGTGAAACTAAATCTCAATTGTAACAAAAGACATTATCATCAATTTCTTTTTTTCTTAGAGTCCATTATTCATGAAAAATCAGTCATAGGATTTACTTTCACTTACTTTGGCTTTCATCCCTGGTCCTAGACTGAATTCTGACCCAGGGCAAATGGGGTAGGAGAAAAAGTTTGGAGCCATACCAACTGAATCAGGATCACAGCTCTACTAGGTGCCTTTCATGACACTGAGCAACACACATCCTGTCTCTGGATCTTAGTTTCCACATTGGCCAAATGAGAGGATGGGGAACATTTATACAGCTCCTGCGCTAGCACTTTTTACAAACATCCCCTCATTTGTTCCTCACAACAACCCTGCGAAATAGGTGCTGTTGTTTTCTTAATTTTACAGATGAGAAAACTGAAGCAAAAAGAGGCTAAGTGACTTGTCCAAGGTCACACAGCTAGTAAGTGTCTGAGGCTGGATTTGAACTCAGATCTTCCTGTCTGTAAGCTCAGCACGCTATCCACTGCATCACCTAGCAACCTCCTAAATGGTCTCTAATTCCGTTATCCTAACTGAACCCCTAATCCTGGATGCAGTCTGAACTCTGTTGAGAAAGCTGATATGTATATAGTATTTAAAAGTTTACCAAGCGCTTGACAAACACTATCTCCTTCAGTCCTCATACCAGCCTGGTGAGGTAGGAACCACAAGGCATCATTATGTATCAATTTTATAGATAAGGAAAGTGAGACTGACAGAGGTCAAATGACTTATTCCTGGACATATAACTAAGAAGAGTCAGAGGCAAGATTTGAATCCAGAGTTTTTTGACTGAAGGTCCAGTAAACTACCCCCTATGCCATGCCTTTTCTCGGCCCTTGCCCACCCTATTTATTTCACAAATGATGTTTGTGAAAAGGGGGTCTAGGTGAGAGAGTGTCTCAGTGTAGCCCTTCCATGCTCTTGAAGACATAGCTTAGAGGTATCATGCAGTCTCAGATTCTTAACACAGCTTGGTTTAAGGGAAAGAGCACTGACTTCTAATCTCAGAGATCTGAGTTCTTGTCTCAACTACTCGGTTAACCAGCTATGTGATCTTGGGCATTGAACCTCAGCTCTCTAGGATTCAGTTTCCCTGTCTGTAAAATGAGGAGACTGGGGTACATGGTCGTTGGTATACTAAGTCTGATAGTCTGTGACTTTGTGACTCAAATTCTGAATTTATCTTGATTTATCTTAATCTTAGGAGTCTTGTATTCTGACCATGAGCTAGACCTGGAGTGGAGACAGTCATCCAGGGGCTAGATTGTAAGACTGCATAATCACCAGCTCTCTCAGACTCCACTGTCTTTGTGACCTTGAACAAGGAAATCACTTTGCTGCTCTGGGCCTCAGCTTCCTTATCTGTAAAAGGAAGGCTGTGGACCAAATGATTTCCCAGGTACCTTCTAGGTCTAAAATCCTACAAAGCTGTGATCCTTTCCTTAATTGTGCACTAGGGGAGAGAGTCAACTGAGGACAGCCCTGGAAAAAGCAGAGTCTCTGATTTCCATGAAAAAAGGGATGCTTCAGGGGAGGATATTCTGCCGTTTCTTATTCATCATAGTGCATCTTTGGATTTTCCCTCCATCCCTCCCTCCCTCCTGGAAATACCCCCCTCCCACCCAGGGATAGACAGGGCTGTTCCACTGCCTGGCAGAATGAAGGGAGGGGAGCCAGTTACAGGATGGTATGCACCAACAGCCCAGAGCTGCACGCAGCAGTGCCCCTCCCTCCGCAGAAGAGTTGGGGAGGGACGAAAGAGCCAGGCAGGATGGCGCGATCGAAGCTGAAGAATTCCCCATCAGAAAGCAAGGCTGGCCAGGCAACCACCCCGGGAGAGGAACCCTACGGGGTCAGCCCCCTGCTGCCAGCCCACAGGATGGGCTCCCAGGGCAGTGACATCGGCCAGAGGTATTGCTGAGTGGGTAGTCGGGCTGGAGGGGGCAGAGGGAGGCCAGGAAGCCCAGCAGGTGGGAGGAAGAAAGGGGGTCCTCTCTGGTAGAAGCCCAGGGGGATGAAAATCCTACATGGTGCAGCCTAAGAGCCAGGTGCTATAGAGACCAGTTTGTCAGGGGATGCTTTAAGCTAGCGTTGGTGGAAGATGAGACAGAACCATCCCCTGAGGAGACCTACTAGAAGGGGCTATGCCATTTCATCATTGCCTTAGGGCACAAATAAGCCCAGTGTCCCACCTGAAGGAAGCATCTAGGAGAGGGGAAAAGGAGATGCCATGGGCAGGTGCAGTGGGGGCTGCAGAGAATACACTTCCTATTGCCCTCCCCTGGGCTTTTAGAGCCACCTTCCTCCCCACTTCTGGGGCTCTAGCTCCCCTCCCACCCACCTACCCATCTCCCAGTGCCAGAGGAGCATAGGGCTTTGGGGGCTGGTACTAGCCCATCCCATGCAAATTAGTCACCGTGGGAAGAAGCCTTTGCGTGGAGGATGCCAGGCAATTACACTGGGGATGGGGGAAGGAAGTTAACTCTTCCTTGCCTTCCAGGAAGACTCAAAGGGGGGTCGTGTGCAGGTGGGGAGGAGGGTAGACTAGCCTTTTCTCTATCCGTTTTAGGTCCCTTTTTGCAGACTAGGTTGTTACCAAATCCCTTGGAGCAATACCTAGACACCTCTCATGATAATAACAATTGCTTATTTGAACGCTTCCACTCACATCCATTCTGTGACTTGATCCTGACCATGGCCCAGGGAGAAAAGCAGTGCAAGAACTGCGATGCTGATTTTACAGATGAAGGAACTGAGGTTGAGAGAGCGGAAGTGACTTTCACTGCATTGCATTGCTTGGGAGACCAGTAGGGGCTTTACTCTATAGGGAAAGGGCTGAAGATGTGGCCCAGGGCAGGTTAGGAGTTGGCTCAAGGCTGAATTGGTGCCTCTGGCTAACTGAGCACATGTGACAGATTGAGGATGTTAGGGAGAGAGGGGAAGTAGCTGTCAAGGGAGTCGACAGCAGCAAAACAATCTACATGAAAAGCTCAGCCTGTCAGGCCAGCTTTGCAGGAGGATCCTTTTTTCCTGGCAGGCAGTGACAGTCCCCTGCCTCTTCTAGAATCCTTTTAGATTTCCTAAACTCTTTCATAGCCAGTATCTCCCTAGAAGTCACAACGGCCTTGTAAGAGACATTTGCACAATTTTATAATTTATAAGCTGCTTTGCAGTGTATGGAGCACTTTAGAATCTATTCTCTCACTGGGCGCTTATATCAGCTCTTTGGGAGTAGTAGGCAAGTCAGTTATGGCCATTTTACACGTGAGGAAGCTGAGGCCATGAAGCAAGACGAATTGGTCAAGATCATGCAATAGATGGGTACTAGAACCCGGGCCTCATCCCTGAGCACTGTTCTGGGCACTTCACTGCCTCCCTGACGTAACCTGTGCAGTATCCTTGTTCTCTACCTCTCCTGCTGGGCCACCATCACAGGCACATTGAGAAGATGGCGTGGGCATCAGACCATCTCCGGATGCAAAGACTGATCCAAGCGCCACTCGGGAAGGAGGCCGATGACCTTTCTCAGCTCGAGGGGTTGGAGAGAGGGATGGATATTCATTACTGCCTCTCCCACAGAGGCCAGGAAGCCAATTTATGCCTAAAACAGATGGTATCACTGAGGGTAGTGTAGCAAACCAGAGTATCCTGCTGGCCTCCCTTTCCCGACCTATATGATCCTAATGTCCCTCTGTATTACAACATGGCTCTCTTCTCAAAGTGTTCTTTCATCCACTATTTCATTTGATCCTCACAGCTGCCCAGAGAGGGAGGCCACACAAGAAATTGTGTTCCTGTTGGGCAGATGAAGAGGCAAAGACTCAGAGAGGTTGAGTAGTTGGCCCTGGGTCACACAGTAGATGGTCAGTAGTAAAGGCAGAATTTCTTTCTCAAACATTCTGCCCCTAGCCAGATTCTTAGATTTCATTCTTTGAACGGCCACTTCATGGATAAAATGGGCTTCTCAGATTACCATGCGGAAACTCAAAGACCTTCAGAAGAACAGGAATCAAATTGCCTGCAGCATGATAAGGTGGAATAGGCAGTGGCCTGTCAGGAGACTTGGGTTCGAATCCTGGTTCTGATTTTTTCTAGCAATATCATTTCTCTCATAGGGTTGTCATGAAGAAATCACTTTTTAAACCTTAAAGTGCCATAGGAATGTGAGTAACTCAGTTCCTGCAGGTATACCTCTGCAGAGATGAGATAATGCTTGTAAAGTGCTTAGCACACTGCTCGGCATATACTGAGCTCTATATACATTCGTATTCCTTCTCCACTGCTGCCACCACCGCTGGGGCCATTTCTGAAGATCCCAAGGACTTCTCCCTAGTACAGTGAGAGAGAAAGCAGGCTGCAGAGCCAAAAGAGTACTTGCCATGTCAGTACCAGCCTCACCTCTCCAAGGAACTACTCTTCAGTCTGTTCCCATAGCTTACCATCCAGCCCTTGATTTGGATACTTAGTGGTGCTTTCTTATTCATGCCTGTGCATGGATCTTCTATCACAGGAGCCACAGGAATAGTTCTAGGGCATATAAAACTGGGGAAGAATATCCTTCAGCTAGATCCCCAGTATTTCCAGATGTGACAGTGTCTCAATGTGATCATGAGTCTTATCTCCCTAAGAAGACTTTCAATTGTATGAGGGTAGACGTTGTTTTCTCTTTTAATGGGTAATAATAATAATAATAATTACCATTTATATAGTGCTTTAAGGTTGAAAAGTGCTTTGTAATCACAAGAACCCTGTGAAGTTGGTGCTATTGTTATCCACAATTGACAGATGGGGAAACTGAGGCAGACAGCGATTAACTGCCTAGGTTCTGTATCTGTGATTCCATAAATGTGGATACTCCCCCAAATGATGTAGATTCAATAGAAGTTCAGTAAGTTGCTATAGTCAAAAACACTGCCTGGTGACCATCCTTCTGGTGGTGAATGTCTCTGTACTTCTGTCTTATAAAAGTTCCTCAGATGACAGGCTCAGTCAGTGGCCACTCCCATACTCAAACCTCTCCAGCGTGATAGGATCAGCTTGGGCTGCCACACAAACATAGCTATGGTGCACCCAGGATCACCTGCATGCCACAATGGAAGAAGAATGTTAATGTAGCTTTGAGAATATGCAAAAGATGTCTCAATTAATTCAGTATGTCAGCTCTTGGTGTGAAAAGTCTTCCCACCAACACTGATAACAGTAAGTCCATGATTGAGTCCGTGACTCAGTAGATAAATTCTAGGGGAAATGCTAAAGGCAAATAGGGGTTAAGTGACTTGCTCAAGGTCACCCAGTTAGTAAATGTCAGAGGTAGGATTTGACCCCAGGTCTTCCCAACTCCAAAATCTGCATTTTATCTCCTAGTCATGCTGCCTCTATAGATAGAGAGAATTGAAAAGGAAAAATAGCCCTGGCCCTAAAGAAGTTTCTGTTAAGTTGGAGAAGCAGGAATCTTTTGCATTTGAATGACATATTTAGAGAATACTAATAGATTATGAACACCCGAGGGTAGGGAGGAAGTTGTTTTTCATATTTGCATCCCCAATACTTAGTACACTGCCTTGCATATAGTAGTACTCGATAAATGTTTATTGAATGGAACTGAATTGAGACTGTACTGCCAGGGATTTGGTTGGTTCCAATTCCACATCACTTGGCATGAGTATTGTTCAGGAGGGTTTTATTGAGGATGTGGAGTTTGAGCTGGGTCTTAATAGGTGGGTAGGATTTTATTATAATTTTTGAAAGAATTTAGAAATTAGAATTAGAAATTTATTAGAGAGGAAGAGGACATTCCTTGCTGACAGAACAGATGAACAGCAAAGATGTGAAGGTAAGAATGACTTTAGCATAGGGAGTGGGGAGAGAGCGGGGAAGGGAGAGACCAGCTTGTCTGAAATAGAGAGCATTTGTTAGAGGGAACAGGTGAATTGTGATTGGATATAAAGAGGGGGTGTGTTGGGGAGTGACAGTAATTAAGTGGCAGACTAAGTAATTTGAATGATGCAGTGGGCAAGTCATTGAAGTTTCTTGGCCAAGGGAAGTGATGTGATAAAGAAAATTTAAGAAGAGTCTGAAAGCATGTGGGGGGCAGGACTGAAGAATCAAGGCAGGGAGACCTGATCAGAAAGCCATCTAAGAATGACACAAAGATATGTTCCATTTGTCCTTAGAGAAAGGAGGCAGCCAGAGGGAAAACAGGGAGCCTGTGTCCCACCCAAATGCCTCACCTGTATGTGAGGATAATTCCAGAAATGTAAGAGTGGATTCCTGGCATTGTGTGTGCCTTCTATATAGGCAGCTGCTGCCTCAACCCTGCTCTCTAAGTTGCAAGTGGCCTCTGCAGTTAGAGCAGACCTCGACTTCAGCTTCATAGGTGACCCAAACTCAGCTGCTCCAATTAGAAGGTGAAACTTCTAATGGCTAGCGACTGCCTAATTCTGAGACGTTCTAGGGAAACCAGATAACCTGGGGTACTGGAGAATAACACACGTTTCTCTTCCTGTAAACTGCTGCAAAACCCAAAATATCTGAATTCTGTGGAGTCTTCATTAGGATATAATGTATGACCCCCTCTAGAGTTTGGGCATTGAGTTCACAGAGACAGAGTGATGTGTGGTGAAAACATCAGTCTCAGAGGGCAGTGATTCTAACAGTAGCATTCAGATATATGTGCTGGTCCCATAGATTCAAGTCTCATGAAGGCCTCCTTTACTATCCCAGAGCCCACAATGATCCTTTCCCTCTCCAAACTTATGCAGTTGAGGCACACAGTATGTTAGCGCTAGAAGGAATTTTAGAGATTCTCTATTCTACTGCCCTCTTTTTTATACATGGAGAAATCAAGGCCCAAAAAAGTATTTGCCCAAGGACATATAATCTGTCAGTGGCAAAGCCTGGACAAAAATTCAAACCTCCTTTGCTCTTTTCACTACATTTTACTATCTCACCAGACACTCACTAACTCATAAATGATCACTGTTGTTTTCTACTTAATTTAATTCCAGCATTTATTAAACTCTAATGTGTAAATGGCACTTTTCTAGATTCTACAAATGAGACATTTGTAAACTATTTTGCAAGTGTTCAAGTACCATATAAAAGTGAATTGCTCTTGTTATTACAAAGCTTTGAAATAAGATAAGACATAGTCTCTGACCTCAACGAACTTACAAGTGAGAAGGAAAGAGTCAGTCTTATGTGAATCTTCTCTCCCTCACCAAACGGACATCGAGAACTATCTCTTGCTTTTGCTGCCTAACTCATAGTGAAACTTATTGTGGAAATTCCAAAAGGTCATGTATGAGAGAGAAGAAAAGTGATAGCACTTTGGGGGGCTAATGGAGGAAGATACTTGGGGCCACTAGTAGCTTTGGGACCCATTCAGTGATTACATGTAAACAGTTTCCTGTTCTGCACTCAATTGGTCTGGCCCTGGAAAACATGAGCCACCGCCAGTCTTCTGCTGAGTGTCAAGTAAGAGGGCAGCTCTTCAATATCTGCTTCATGCACCATGGTTAATAATTCTTTCCTGAAAGAGAGAGTGTGGTTTTCTCAGGCAGTCTGTTATAATGGAAAGAACTATAGATAGGAAACTTGACATCTGAGTCTCTGCCACTAACCAGCTATGTGACTCTGGGCAAATAACCTCTTGGAGACTCAGTTAATTCATCTGTCAAGTGGGCATAAGGATACCCTTCTTACCTCCCTCTCAGGGCTATTGTAAAGAAGTGAAATAATATACATGAATGTGCTATGAAAGTTCTAACTCTCCATCGAAGTATGAAGGCTTTCTGTTGTTATTATTAGAATCTGTCACTGACCAGCAGACTGAGAACGATGCCATGAGAAGAGCACCAAGTCCTTGGAGTCTAGTCGTGGCTTTGCCGCAGAATCACCTTGTAAACATGGGCAAATCACATGACTCATGACTAGTTTCCATATCTATAAAATGGGGATATTAATACCTGCCCTACTATATACAGTTGTTCAGATTAAATTTATTCATGGATATCTGAGAATCACATAATGTTAGAGATGGAGGTGACCTCAGTATTCATCTATCTCACTTCAAAAAGTATATGTCAGTGTATTGTGAGGGATTACTATCATACAGCATATCTTCCCATTCTATTCTAGAGAGGTCATCCCTTGCTCATTCCCCTCAGACAAGTCATAATTTATGCTAGGAAAAAAACATTAGTGTCATTCATCTTATTGAATCACAGAATAAGGCAGAGCTAAAGGACCGTAGAGTGCCAGATTGGGAGCAAGAGGATCTAAGTCATATCACATCTCTGGGTCACAGTTTCGTCATATTTAAAGTCATGGGGATTAGATGAGATGATCTCTCAAGTCCTTTCCAACTCTAAATCTATGATCCTTTGAACTTAGTTCAATCATCTTACTTTATACATGAGGAAACCGAGGCCCATGACTTTTCATGGCCCCACAGTAGGGATCGCAAATAATTTTGAGACCAGATATTTCACAGTCTAACAAGAGAGACAAGTGTAGGTGGGACCATAGAGTTTGTAGAGGTAGAATCCAATTTGGAAAGATGAAGAGGACTAGGGGTCAGCAGAGTTCAAGACCTTCATTAAAAGTGGATTGCAAACAAGTCTTTCTTCTAAACAGTTGTTTTAATCTGTCCCGGAGAGGAGATAGGGTTTTCTTCTCATTCAGAAAGTATCCTTTCCATCCCATACTCCTATGACTACAGCTCTGGCATTTGACCTGTCAGTCCAGTGAAGAAAGGGAGAGTTGGGTGAGAGGAGAGCCAGACAGTGTTTACAGAACCCCAAGCACTCTGTCTCAAGTTCATTCTCTGTGCACTTTTAAAGTTGCCTTCTCAAAGTTGGACGTGGCAAGAGGTTAATGTAGGCTGGAGGCTGATGGAAGCTATGAGCAGTTGGGCTGCAGGCTGGAGTCATTCACTCATAGCAGAGAGAGAGAAGTCACTTAACTCCTCCTTGCTCTCTCTTTTTCTAAAACTTGCTAAGCTATGTTCTCACTTGCCTTTATTCCCTAAGACACAGTTCTACATACCAATCTATACATATTTTCTGAGACAGCCTGTATGCCCAAGTCTGTATTCAGCACCTGAGATTATCTTTACTTTTTTTTCCTTCCATCTCTGAGGATAAAAAGCAAGGCAATTTCTACATGAGATATGGCTTCCCTTGACTGCTGACCCTTCCCCCAACTTGTCCCTATACCATTGATCCCTATTGCTATGAGATAAGGACAGCTTGACACAATGGGAAGAGCCCTGCACTAGGAACCCAGAATCCTGGGTTTTAGGTGCAGAGACAGTGTGGTACAGTGGAAAGATTTGGATTCTTTGAGTACATGGAATATGTGGGTTCCAGTTCCAATACCTCAGTCAGATGCTTCCCACCTGTGTGACCTCAGGCAAATAACTTAACTTCTCTCAATGTCAATTACTTTATCTCAAAAAAGAGAGGGCTGGACAAGATAGCCACTAAGGACCTGTCCAACTGTCAACCTATCTATGGATAGATCTATGATCCTTGGCTTTGCCACTAACTGGCTGTGCCATTGGACAAAAACCATTTCATTTCTCATTGGCAACTTGAAGGGATTAGGTACATTGATTCCAGCTTGGACATTGTAAGCTAAAGTTGCACCAAAAGTTGAGAGGACTGTAGATTTACCGTGTAGTAGTGATAGGACATGATTGTTACATTGAATTTGTGTGTCGTTCTGATTAGCCCAAAGAAACCTTCTGGAGGAAGGAAGCTTGAGTCAAGTATGAAAGCAAAGGAGAGAAATATTTATTGGACTTCAAAAAGTCTTTTTCTGAATTTGCACTTATCAGCAAACATAGTAAAAATTCACATTTTTCTCTAACCATTTAGAGTTTTACAGGTTCCATCGAGCAACTCTGTTAGGTAAGTTGTGCATATATTAGCCCCTCTTTACAAATGAGGATAATAAGACCCACAGGGGTTAATTCAAGGTTCTGCTGGAGCCAGTTCATCCAAGTTCAAGAGAGACAGTTGTTAAATTTTCAGCATGGGCATTGTTGTTTAGTCGTTTTCATCATGTCTGACTCTCTGTGACCCCATCTGGAGTCTTTTTTGGGCAAAGATACTGGAGTGGTTTACTATTTCCTTCTCCAGCTCATTTTACAGATGAGGAAACTGAAGAAAACAGGAGTAAGTGATTTGCCCAGGGTCACATAGCTAGTAAATTATGAGGCCGTATTTGAACTCAGGTCTTCCTGATTCCAGGCCTAGAGCTCTATTCATTGTGCCCCCTAGCTTCCCCTCATATGAACACTGTAAGTGGCAAATGCTACAAAATAGGGCTTGATTTATTGTTTTGTTGATTGTCTAGACTTAAGAAAGTGATAAAGAAAATGTTAATATTGAAAATTAAACCTGAAAGTGTGCTATATGTCCCCTCCCCACCCCCCAGCTGATGGTTAAACATTTACCAGCATGCCCTTGGGTTAAGTGATTCCCACATGGCCCTAGGAATAGGAAGGGTCACATTCAAATCCAAGTCTCCAGACTCCCAGGTCCCCCTCTCTTGCAGCATCTTTTGTACTTGATGTTGCAAGTTTCTTATTCTCCTTTATTTCAAATCTTGATCAGAAATCATTTCTATCCGTATTTGTTTATCGTTAACTATAAAGAGGGCACAATAAGTTAAGATACTGTGTGAGTTTGAAACCCTAACATTTATCTTCTGCTTGTGTGGTTTCAGTTCTTATGGTGCAAAGCCTCTTTTAGAGAAAACATTTCCTTTTGAGATTAAATGAATTTCACACTTAATCAAATACGTGTCAATAGCACATTCAACCTGTTGGATGGAGAAGACCTCAAAAAAATGGAGAGATTTTCATCGCAGCCATCAGATATGTAAAGGGCTGTTATATGGAAGAGGGAATAGAATTGTAAAGAAACAGAAGTCAGAGCTAATAGCATTTAATAGTATCTCGGCCTCTATTTCCCAGACTACCTCCTAAATAAGCCTGGTAATGGGCCCAGTATCAGTATAGATTCTGTGAAATGTTATGATGCTCACAGTATTGTCCCCATAACTTATTTAAGTTTTATGGAGCTATTCTTTTTATAATACAGACATTCACAGATCACTCCACTCCACAAAAGGTCTCTTGTAACAAAGTAAAATAGCAAAGCAAGGCTAACAATTCAGATTAGCAACCTCACTTGAAAGTATATGCAACATTCGGCCTCTGGAGCAGCCACAGCCTCCCTATTTTTAATTGTTCTCTTTAATTAATAGAAATCTAATTTCTCACTCACCCACCCCTACCACTGGGGGGAAGAAAATTCCTTGTAATACATATGCGCAGTCAAGCAAACCAAACCTCTAACTTATCAATATTTCAGTAATACTTATTATGTACAACAAACAGCCTTTCAGAATGAAAATAGCCTTGATTTCTTCTTTCCTAATCTAAAATTGAGCTGCCCTATCCTTATCCTGGAGGTTTTCCAGACCACCCACAATGACTAGTATTTATGAGTTCTACCAATATATTTTACAAGGCAGTCAGGTGGTGCAGTGGATAGAGTACTGGCCTTGGTCTCAGGGAGACTTGCATTCAAATCCAACCTTAGACACCTTCTAGCTGTATGACCCTGGGCAAGTCACAACCCTGTTTGCCTCAGTTTCCTCATTTTTACAATGAGAAGGAAATGACAAACCACTCCAGTATCTTCACCAAGAAAACCCCAAATAGGTTCATGAAGAGACAGAAACAACTGAACAAACAATGTATTTTCATCCTAAAAATGTTCTGTGGCTCAATTTGTTTTAGAAACACTGATCTAGCCCAACCTTCTCTTCCTTTTATGCATGAGGAAACAGACTCTAACCCCAGCTAGGGCACTCACAATTGTAGACAAAGGGTAACAGCAAGGAGAGTTGGGATGACTCAATAGGCCATCCCAAATGAAGGAGACACAATTCAAACTACATTCTCTTCTGATGATTGATCAGAAAGAGAATCCCTCTTTGGATATCAAGACCGTAAATGGTTGAATCAGCTCCCTTAATCCTAACCTTCAATGGTCTGTTTCCATATTTTATGTATATAAGGGGAGGAGCAGAGATAAACATAGCAATTTGGGTTGCTAGAGGAAGCAGGAAAAAAAGACACTATCAACCAAATCTTCACCATGTAGAGGTGGTGACCTTTGTCCCTCTGCTTCTCCTCACTCCACACCAGTGAAAATCAGTGTCTTACTTTGATCCCAATAGTCTTGCAGGGAAGTCAGAAGGCAAAACCAGAGCAGTGACCAGCCCAAGAATCCCAGAGCTCGTGTTAACAGGATCAAAAAGCTGGGTTGAAAAGTCAGGGAGCAGATCTAGGGGAGAGACCAGGCATGGGGCAGAATCAGCTAGGCTGAGCTTGCAGACCTCTTTGGCTCTCAGTCTCCCTATCATACCATGGTCAATCTCGAGCTCAAGGCTGAGTTCTAGGCACAAGAACCCTGGGGCAGATATCTAAGGTCACAACTGGACCAGGAGAAAGGTAGGAAGATATAGGGCAAGAATTCTGGACTACTGACAGGTTAAGACTGCATAGTATAGTGGAAAGAACACTGGATTTGGAGTTAGAAGACCTGGACTCATACCCTACATCTCTCCTTTAATGTCTGTATGCCCTTGGCAAAGTCACTTACCTTCTGGCCTGCCTCATTTATAAGATGAAAAAGATTGGACTTAGATGGCCTCTAAACTCCCTTCCACCTCCAAATCAATGATCTTAGGGTCTTATGCTTTTATACTTGTGCAGAAAAGCCTTTGTTACTAAAGGGCAAGAGTGTCTCCTGTATAAGTTAACTTGGGATTTCCTAGTCTTTCCCTGTGCCACACTGACTAATGTCAGTGTCTGATGCTAAACTTCACCCACTCATATAGGCAGGAACCCAGGAAACATGACTGTGAAGTTGGAAACCCTGCTGAGTTTGGCAGAGGCAAGAGGGAAGCTGGGTAGTGACTAGTTACTACATACTGGTTACCTTCACGACTCAGAACATAGTGCCATGGGAAAGTTGCATTAGCTTCTGTAGAGGCATGTAATATTATCTCCAACTTGAGCATAAATCACAGAAATAAGAGGACTCATTCCCTTCCATTCCCAGGAGAATGCAAACCCTCAAGGTAGAACTATCAGACTGGAGGCCTGAAGGGGAAAGTGGAATTCACTAGAGAGAAGGAGAGTATCTTGATAATTACTGTTTCCTATATATTTTGTGTTTTTCTGCATTGTTTTATAGGCTGAGAGTCCTTAATAAGATCAAATGAAGTAATATTTGTAAAAAGACATTAGTACAGTTCCTGACATATATTAGGCACTATAGAAATATTTATTCCCTTCCCTTCCCCTAATGCTTTTCCTGTAGAGTGAAATAGATTGCCCTATAGATTGTTGGCTTTAGGGCATTCATGGGAGCTGAGGCCCTTTTACCCAAAACCTCAACATTATATTCTGAAATCCCCAGGGAAACTTAGGTGGGAGCAAAATAAGCAAAGAGAAAATTTTTGAGAAACCTTCAAGATTGAACCCTCTTCATGGAAGCCCAGAACAACCTGTGAGAACAACGAAGTTGGCTTTTCCATCAGTCATTTAGCTTTCTGGGCAGTACGGAGAGGGGCAGAGATAACTGCATGTCAAAAATGGAAAAGTAGGGAAATGATAACCCAGAAGTTCTTTCTCTCCTCTTGGGCATCATTTTCCCATCACTCAAGGCTGCTGTGAGGAACCAGTCAATGTCTTGTCAAACATCTCACTCAGCCTCTGCTTTTTTCAGCTCCTCCTCACTTTTCCACACTTTGGGGCTTGTCTTCCATCCCGAATGCTGTTTGTTGCTCTCTCAAAAGCTACAAGGGTTCTCTTATCTGCTAAGTCCAGTAACCTTTTCTCAATTTCTGTTATTCCTGCTCTTTCTGCATCTTTCAGTGCTATCAATTCCCCTTCCTCCTTGATATTATCTCTAGAGGCCTTGGTGCCTTAGCCCTGTGTAGCAACAATCCAGCTAGCAGCTGCTGTAGGGGTATAAGACTCAACAAAACTAACAAGAGCTGCCAGCACAGGTTCTTTTGATCTGCTTTACTAAGAAAAATAACATTAAGGGGTTAACAGTCTTACTTTAATTCAACATCAAATATCATTCACTTAGTTCAGGAGGAAAAGCCAGCAACCTGAACTTCAGAGCAAATACAAACAAATTGCAAACATACGTTAGAAACAGATCAAATCACAATTCATAGTTACCAGGAAAGCATCAACATCTGGGTTCACAAGCCGGAAGGCTCTTAGAGAAGCTGCCCAGAGTCCCACGCCAACCTCTAGGTTTATATAGTCATGTGACCTAAAAGAGTCACAAACCTGGGACTCAGACCCATGCAAACCAGGCTTTCTCTTCAGGCAAGGAAGTCATCAAAGACTCCTAATTTAATCAAAGAAACAAAAGCCAAACTCTTCAAGAGCACTTGATTAAATAAGTGCTAAAAGCCCACCTTAATTACTGATACACCTTGTTGCTCTCAATCCTGCCTCTCTACCTACCTGTGTGTTTCTTTTCATTCCCCTTTGCCGATTTCTGTGCCACCTCCTAAGAGCATACCCCCTAGGACTCTGTGTATGGGTCTCCTCTCTCTCCACAGTGTCCCTTGGAAATCTTACCAATTCCCATGGGTTCTACTAACACTTCTATGAAGATGACTCTCAAATCTATAGATCTGCACTAATCTCTTTCCTGAAGTTCAAATCTCCGTTACAAAATGCCTGCTGGACATTTTCACCTTAATGTCCCACTGACATTTCAAATGCCATATGTCCAGAACAGAACTCATCATCTCCTCCACTAAAACTACTTCTCTTCTCAATGTCCCTGTTTCTTTCAGGACACTACCATGCTCCCTGTAGTTTAAGATTCATCCTTAACTCTTCCCTCTCCCACCCCTTATCCAGTGAATTACTAAGTCTTGTTAGAGAGAGGCAGTGTGGATAATAGAAAGACCACTGGAACTGGAGTCAGGAGGCCAAGGTTACTGCTACAGCCTTTGGGACCTTGGGCAAATATTTGGGCTTTATTTCCTCATTTATAAAATGGAAAGGTCAAATTAGATGACTCCTAGGATCCCTTCCAGTTCCATATCTATGCCTTTAGAACCTACCTCCAAACATCTTTAGTGTCTCTTGTCCTCCAGCCCCCACGTGACTTCAGATCCTCATCCCCTCTCACTTGGCCTCTTGTCACAGCCTCTTCATTAGTCTCCCTGCTCTCAGTTTCTTCCATCTCCAATCCATCCTTCACACTGCTATCAAAATTATCTTCTCAAGGCACACATCAGTCTATGGCACTTCAGCACTCAAACCTTCAGTGGCTCCCTATTGCCACTAGAATAAAATAGAAACTACACAGTGTAGCCTTGAAGGCCTTCTAAAATGTAGCCTCAACCAACCTTGCTAGCTTTTTTCTCATTACCCCCCTTCATGTACTATATGTCAGGAACACTGAACTGTTATCTATTTTCTGCACTCAGTATTCCATCTCCTTCCTCCAAGCTTGTAATATACACCCCCCTTTCCTCTACCTCTCAGAATCCTTTTCTTCCTCCAAACACCAGCTAAGGTGTCACTTTCTCTTTTAAATTTTGCATGACTCCAACCCTATTGATTAGTATTCCAATCCAGACTCAAACTCTTATTGGGCTGTGGAACCCTGAGCAAATCACTTAACTTCTGTCTCTCTCTTTCCTCATCTGTAAAACTAGGGCAATAATAGTATCTACCTCCCAGCTTTGTTGTGAGAATAAAATGAGATGATATTTATAAAGCACTTTGCACACCTTAAAGCACTATATACATATATATATGCTCCTTGTGGTTGTTATTATTACTGATAATTCTATCAGTAAAATACAAGTTCTTTGAAAGCAAGGAATGCTTCATTTTTTTGTCTTTGTAACCTAGCACCTAGAATGGTGTCTTCCACATATACTTAACAAATGTTTGTCGAAGTTGAAAGTGATTTTAACATATAAAAAAAATGTTGTATACGTATTACTGATAGTAAAATTTGAATTAACCAAGACTCTGGAGGCATGGATTGTTCTGTTTATTGTATAGTCTGAAAACGGAGAAGCACAACAAAAATCTTGTTTTGATCCTTGCCGATAAAGATCTTCCCACAATGCCTGAGGCCATTCTCCTGCCTTAGTTGAGGCTGATGAAGATAATGGAGTGTTGTTTGCCATTTGAGGATGTCATGGGTTTTCAGTGATTGCTATCCAGGGTAAGAAGAAGAGAAAAGTGTAAGAGGCTGGTCTTAATTTGTCCTAAACTCAGGTGGGCGAGATGTCCCTTTTTGCCTCTGTATCTATTTACTTTGAAACAAATGATGGCAGAGCCTTAATCATAGGATCATAGGCAGAGAAGTGGAAAAGACTTCATGCTATATAAGCTAACCCCTTAATTTTGTAGATAAGAAAGAAAATGAGAATGTAGAAATGAAGCATAATGGAAAGGGCGCTGCATTTGATTTTCAAAGATCCAGGTTGAAGTCCTGGCTCCAACATTTAAGTTGTTTCACTTCTATAAACCTCAGTTTCCTCCTTTATAAAACAAAGTTAGACTGGATCAGGGGTGGGGAACCTGAGGCCTTGACACCACATATGGCTGTCTAGGTCCTCAAGTGCAGCCCTTTGACTGAATTCAGACTTCATGGAACATTTATTTGGATTTTGTCTGGATTCAGTCAAAGGGCCACACTTGAGGACCTAGAGGGCCACATATGGCCTTGAGGTCACAGATTCCTCACCCCCGGACTAAAGTACCTTCCAGCTCCAAAATTCTGTAATTCTCTGACTCTGATCATGTTGAAAGGACTTGTTCAAGGTCACACAGAAGTCTCAGGACTTGAACCTAGGTTTCTTGGTTCCCACCCAATCCAGTGGTCTATTGTACTCTACTCTTCCCAAAAAGGCTTCATTTATGATCCTGCATCTTCCACTGATTAATTATATGATGAAGGAAAAATGACAGCTCTGAATCTCATTGTCCTCTTTTGTAAAATGAGGCTGTTAAACTACTGATCTCTAAGGTATGTTCTGTCATTCTGTGGTTCTGTGGTAATAATGCTGGAGGGCCAAATTTGGATAGGGAGTTATTCCCAAAGAGAATGAGACTGAGACTTCATGGAGTTTCTCCCCCATTTCATTCATCCAATAAACATTCATTAGGTTCCTATGTATAAACACTGTGCTAAGTGCTGGGGATACAAAAAGAGGCAAAAAATATTCTCTTCCCTCATGAAATTTACAATCATCCTCTTCCTTTTTTAGTCATACGTCTGGTATACATATAGATAATTTTATAGGATCATAAGATTTAGAAATGGAAGTGATTTGAAAGATCATCTAATTCCACCATTTCATTTTACACTGAGACCCAAAATGAGGAAGTGACTTATCTAAGTAGTATATATCAGAGCTGAGAGTCAGATCTAGGTCCTCTGATTCAAAAATCCAGAACTCTTTTCACTTGCCATGGGTGATTGATGATGCAAATGTTTAATACACATGATAACCAAGGCTTCTACTATATCTGCTCTCACCCTTTGAGCTTGTCTTCCCAACTTGAACTTACAAATTTTCTGTTTGGGTGTCCAGAGGAGTGCCTACAACAGGTTCTACGTGTATCTTTCAGTTACCTATTCCCACTAGAGTAGGGAACCGATAGTTTGTGAGACCCAACCAGCGTGTTTCCCATTAGCAGTCAGGCAATAGATAGAATTAGCTCTCAGCAAAGGCATTTACTAAGAAGACATACTATATCTTAGATCTATAGCCTCAAAATATGTCCCCTATAAATTCTCCCACTGATACACACAGAATCCCTAGAGAGAGTGGGCATATATATATAGAGTACAATGGTAGTGAGGGAATACATATAGCCAAAGCTATTCATTACTCCTGCCATGTTGGAATTAGAAGTCCTTTCTTTTCTAGAATTTTCATAAAGATCCCCTAGGGATTAAATATCAGTCTGCTGCAGGTTACTAAGTATGCCTCTGCTCTCTTAACTATCCCTTAAACTTTCTCAAACTGACTCTAGCTACTATAGAGTGTTTCCTTCTAGCTTAGATGCCTTATGGCTAGATGTCGTGGCTGATAGGATAAGAAGAGGAAAGAAAATAAGTATATGCTCAATCTTGTAATATGTAAAGTAGGATTGGGCTTTGTTTTTTCATTGAGTTGCAAGACATATATCAGGAGGTCAGATTTATCCAATTTCAGCCAAAAATATGAACATCTCATCCCCATTTCTAAGTCTTGCCCTAAAAGCTCCTACAAGGACAGATTTAGGACTGGGTTCAAGAGGGTGTCTATCTGGAAACTGGAGATGGCAGCAACTGGCTCTTTGGCACTAACCAATATAGGACTGGGGTTTTTGCGAGTATGTGTTAGTTTCTCATTTCTGTAATCTCACATCTTTTTGTCTGACTTTTGCTGGCAGTCTCTCTCTTTCAGAGGAGGCTGGTAAGATGTGTCTATCTGTCTTCTGTTTGATGTGTTTACTCTGTCTTTAGGGTGCATGTGGAAGATTTCGGTCTGGATTCTTCTCTATCACAGTAAGTCCCCTCTCAAGTACCTCCCTTGAAAACATGTGAAAATTGAAAGAGAGCTGTTCTCTGACCACTGGAACCAGACCAACATGAGGACTACAGTGTGTATTTTATAGGATCCATGATCACTTTTAGAAGACTGCCATTTTCCTCTGCCTCCTGGCCAGATGAAATAATTTAAAAATCTTACTCAAATAGCCCAGTGTCTTCCCCTCTCTGAAGAGAGGAAGAAGGAGGAAAGCAGCCCACCCTGGGGAACTGAGGAGAAAGGACATGGTTAAGTAACGGCTACCAATCATATGATTACCTACATTATATGAAGCCAGAGTAAAGTTTTTAACCTTTTTCCTTCTTTAATCATCTCCAAGGTCTCGTGCAAGATTGCATAAGCCTGATTCCATGGATCTGTGGCTGTGGATAGGCAGGAGGAAAGGCTTTAGGGATTATCAGCTAGATCATTCTGGACCTAGACTTGAGACTCTTATTCGACTCAACCAAAGTCAAGCCAGTGTGGACTTCCCATGTCATTGTTTTACCCTAATGTTCTCCCTCATAATTAGGGTTATATATCCAACCACCACTTTTCTGACTAAGTACTTCCAAAATGGTCACCCACAGGGCTTCTGTGGACTGTTCTCATGCTTTACCTCTATGTCCACAGCTCATTGTTGTACAAAGAAAACTGGCTTTGGAGCCAGAGGATATGAGTTAAAATCCTGCCTCTGGTGTTTAATGCCTGAATGACCCTGGGTAAGTCATATGGCTCCCCTAGGCCTCAGTTTTCTTATCTGCATAATTAGAGGATTAGAATAGATGGTCCCTGTGCTCCCTTCCAGCTATAAATCAATGATCCAATGAGCCTATGCTATGACCTTTCAGTAACAGCCCTAAGAGCCTCATATAAGAATCATCCACCAGTTTTCTGAATCTGAACAGTCATATAACCACTCATGGGACCAACCTCACACACAGCCAATTAATTATACGGTTCAAATACTCAAGCACTAGTGATGTGATGACTAATATCATGATAGATACTGGCTGCCCTCAAAGATCTTATAATCTAGTAGGAGGACAAGATGCCAACACAGCTATAAAATATAATGTGACTACTAAGTACACTAGAGGGTTAGAAAACAAACATTATGTGAAGCTGAAGGGGGCACAGTTGAGTGGAAGGGGAAAAGGAATGGTTTGGGGAAGGCATCCTCGAGGAAGGTGTGCTTCTAGTTCAGGTATGGATGGGTAGGAGTTCCACCAAATTCCCTCTTAATTCTAGTGTCTTCTCTCTATTGATTATTGCTCATTTGTCCTGAATTTATCTTGTTAGTGCATTGTTGTTTGCATGTTGTCTCCATCCTTAGACTGTGAGCTCCTCAAGGGCAAGGACTATTTTTGCCTTTCTTTGTATCCACAGTGCTTTGTATCCACAACCACATGGTGCCTGGCACACAGTAGATACTCAATAAATGCTTATTGACTAACTTGCTGATGAAGGGGGGAGGAGGCATTCCAGGTAAAGGTAACAGGTGAACAAAGGTGCGGAAGCAAGACAGTGAAGTGAAAAGCTTTTCCCATTAAAGTTGTGGGAGGAGGGAAGAAAGAAAGAGGAGGAAGATATGGAGGGGAAAAATATGATATAAATCTCTAAAAATTGGGTGATGTCTGGGTTGTGCTTTAAATGACAGGCAAAGGAATTTGAACTTTACTGGGCATTAAGAGGGAGTCATGAAGATTTGTGAGCAGAGGAGTGACATAATTAGATTTGTGCATAAGAGAGTTTATTCTGGCTGAAGAATGAAGATTATTTTGGAGCAGGGAGAGAGTGGAGGTGGCTATAAGAAACCTATTGCAATAGCCCAGGTGCTAGCAATAAAAGCTTGATATAAACTGACTGCAAAGGAATGAGGATAGAGCAAAGGATATTCATGCAACGAGTGTTTTAAAGATGGAATAAATATGACCTGGCAAGTGACAGGATATGAGAAGTAAAGGAAAGGGACTAGTCAAAGCGGAGCCCAAAATGACAAGTATGGGGAACTTGAGAAATTGTGGTATCAGACATAGGAATAGTGGAAGAAGAAGAAGAAGAAGAAGAAGAAGAAGAAGAAGAAGAAGAAGAAGAAGAAGAAGAAGAAGAAGAAGAAGAAGGAGGAGGAGGAGGAGGAGGAGGAGGAAGAGGAGGAGAAGGAGGAAGAGGAGGAGAAGGAGAAGAAGGAGAGGATCAGGAGGAGGAGCAGGAAGAACAGGAGCAGGAGGAAGAGAATAAAAAGAAAGAGGAGTAAGCGTACAGCAGCAGCAGCAGCTAACATTTCTATAGCACCTACTATGTGCCAGGCACTTGCTAAGCACTTTACGATTATTCTTTCATTTGATCCCCATAATAATAATATCTAACGTTATATGGTCCTTACTATATGCCAAAGCACTATACTAAGTGCTTTATCATTATGATTTCATTTGATCCTCACAACAAATCTGGGAGGTAGATGCTCGTTATCCTCATTTTACAGATGAGGAAGCTGAGGTGAAGTTATTTGCCCAGGATTGTACAGTTAGGAAGTATCTGAGTCCAGATTTGAACTCTGGTGTTCCTGACTCCAAGCCCAGTATTTGATCCATTGAGCCACCTAGCTAGAGAAACAGATTTAAGGTGAAAGATCACGAGCTCAGTTTGGGATGTGTTTGAGTTGAGTCACCAGTGTTGAGCCAGTGGAAATTCCAGATGGAGTACGTTCAGTAGGCATCTGACAGTGTGGGTCTGGAGCTCAGAAGAGGACTAGAGATATAAATTCTTGATTCATCTGAATAAAGGTGGTAGTTGAAAATGTGGTAGTTAATGAGATCCCAAAGGGATAAAGAACAGGCATAGAAGAGGGAAGAGGGCCCAAGACACAACTTTAAAGTGTCTGCAAAGAAGATGAGGAGCCAGTGGTGATAAAGAAGGAATGGTCAAGAGGCTGGAAGAGAAGCAGGAGAGTCTCTGAGGGTAAAAGAAGAGAGGGTATTCAAGAGGAGGGGGAGGGGTGGACAAGGATGATTAGGCCATTGCCTTTGTCAATTAAGAGGTCTGTGCTCACACTAGCAACATCTAACTCAGTAGAATGGTAGAGACAGATGCCTGATTGAAAAGATTCAGGTAGAGAGTGAGAACTAAGGAAATGATGGAATAAGAAGTTCTTAATGAGGGTGAGGAGAAAGCTAGAATAGTAACTAAGAATACTAGGAGGGTCAAGGGAAAACTTTTTCTTAATTGCAGAAGCCTGAGCATTGTTTATTTGTTTTGTTTGGGGATCTTTTTTTCCTAGCAAAGAGTAAAGAATCAGTCTCTGTTACCTTTACCTGGAATGCCTCCTCCCCCCTTCATCAGCAAGTTAGTCAATAAGCATTTATTGAGTATCTACTGTGTGCCAGGCACCATGTGGTTGTGGATACAAAGCACTGTGGATACAAAGAAAGGCAAAAATAGAGACTGAAGATACATAAGAGACAGGATAGCTAGTAGAGTAAGATCTTAGAGGATGAGAGAGAATGAGATTAAAGACACAAGAAAGAAAAGAGGAATAGGAGGAAGGAGTGGTAATGCTAAAAGGCTTGTAGAGGGAAGGAAAGAAGGAAGCTGAGAAAGCTCATGTTGTACAGCCTCAGACTTCTCACTAAAGTAAGAGCAAGTCCCTGGACTTCCTTGAGTCTCAGTTTTCCTGTCTGTAAAATAGAGGGTAACAGTGAGGTGCCCCTCCAGCTCTTAGATTTAGGATTTAGCACTAGCATCACCCCTAACTTCAGATTTTGGCTGACAGAAATAGACAGGACTTCAGAGGTCCTTTCTAGCCCAACACCCTCATTTTATAAATTAGAAACTAAGTCCCAGGGAGATCCATTGATTTGCCTAGAGTCACACATTTGTTAAACCTAAGTGGAATTTAAACCCAGGTCCTCTGAGTTCAGATCCATTACTCTGCCCACTGCCCCACACTGCTTCCGAAGGTGAAGTTCGCTTCCTGCTGGGCTTGATTGAGGAAATATATATGATTAGGAGGTGGGATGGGGAAGAAAGTAGCCCTCACACTTCTGGGCTCTGCATTTCCGCCCTCTGGGTGGCAGAAAGGCTGCTGAACAATAGTAGCTTCATACATTGGTTTGAAGGTAACCTGCACAGAGGCCTTTACTATTATTCCAGTTGACCCTCAAGACCTCAGCTGCAAGTTGGGGCTTCCCCAAGTTAGTTTCTGGAAGGAGAAGAGCAGCCAAACTGGAGGCCCTGCCTCACAGGAGCTCTCCAGCCTCTCGATATCACTGCCTTGGCTTCTGGGGGCAAAAAGCA
Organism: Phalanger gymnotis; assembly: GCA_028646595.1. NCBI lineage: Eukaryota > Metazoa > Chordata > Mammalia > Diprotodontia > Phalangeridae > Phalanger > Phalanger gymnotis. Next base: position 130,567,657 of record CM053625.1, on the reverse strand, counting down.
GACAACTGCAAACTTGCTTTCTGTATCACCACAGGGGTTCAAGGGCATGGCTTGTGGCTTCTTGTTAAGTCATCAGTTTCTGTCCAAGGGATTCTGTGATACAGAGATTGGCCCTGGAAACCCGGGCACTTGTTGTTGCCGTTGAAGGAAGGGGAGAACCTGTGAGCACAGTGCTGCCTGCCAGACTTCACTGGGTATATCTATACCTTAGTACAGGCAGCACCAGTCAGGGGGCTGGGCTTTAGCTCTGCAGGCTCAGAAACTTGATCAGGCTGTAGGGAAGCAATTCACCCTAATGAAACTCACAAGCAACTGATTTCTAAACCAGACGCCAACTTTATTAATTTACCAGGGGAGATGTATCTGGCAGAAAAACCAGAACTTATCCTCTGTGCAGGGCCCTCCCTCCTGGGAAGCAGGAGACCAAATTACAGATGAAAAACTTGCTTGGTAAGCATAGCAACAACAGAAGAGACAATTGATCTTCCATTAACCCTTAGTAGACTCCCTCTCTTACACTGGGATCATAGATCTAAAGGGGGTATTAGAGGCTCTCCATTCCAACCTCTCTCCATTTTACAAAGAGAGAAACTGAGGACCAAAGAAACTAAATGACTTGTCCAAGGTAAGTGACTTGGACAAATGACTTCCTACACTTTGGTTAACTAGATTAGAGCTCCCCTTATATTAATTACATATTAGCCTCATTAATGAGTTTAGGGAGATGTCTGAATCCCCCAGAAACGCATTTAGGAACCATTTCAAGATGATTTTTTTAACCTGGTGCCCAGGCACTGAATTAATATAATATTCAGAGTCTATTCGACCAGCTTAGGGCTTGCCTAGGTTTTATTTCACAGTTCCAAAATTCAGAAAGCCCCTGGCAGCTCTTCACCAGCACAGAAATAACTGAGTTGAACACCTAATCAACAAGAGTAATTAATCAAAATAGGAAACTACCAAATTGGGGCAGCTGCCTTCCCCTCATACTGCAACCTTGAAGTACCCCTGGATCTCATGAGGTGGTTACTTGGGGTCTCTTCCCACCCCCACCCCCACTAAATTCGTTATGAGAGGTGGTTTTGTGTTCTGTGTTCAAAATGTGTTCTATAATCTCTCCCAGGATGTCCGAATGGCTATTCTTCCCTGTCCGAGATCATTGAGAACAATCAGGATTTTCCAAGTGTGATTGTGTTTACAGAATTTCTACATTATCTCTTCCTCAGGATTAGTTCCTCATCCACTTTCTACACACCCCTCAAAAAAGTTCTGTGCTTCGTTTTAAAATTGTATGATAACAAATTACACATCGAGATTTCAGGAGACAAGAAGATGGATAGAGGCTAAACAAAGTAAAACCTCAGGATTGGGAAACACTGGTTGATAATTGGAAGGTAAACATTTTTCAGAATGTCAGTCAGACAAAATGTATTTATTAATCTCCTACTATGTACCAGGCATTGTGCTAAGCACTAGATTTTTTTAAGGGGCAGGGCAGCAAAAACATTTCCTGACCTTAAGGAACTCACAGTCTAATGGGAGAGACCACAAGCAAAGTATGTACAAACAAGGCATATACAAGATAAATAGAATATAATTAAAAGAGGGAAAGCTTTAGAATTAAGAGGGATTAAGAAATGTTTCCTGTAGAAGATGAGATTTTAGTTGGGATTTGTCAGGAGGCAGAGATGAAGAAAGTGAGAATTCCAGGCATGGGAGACAGCCAGAGAAAATGCCTGGATCTGAGAGGGGGAGTATCTTACTCATGGGACACAGAGTCGCTGAAGAGTATGTGGCACAGAGTAAAGTGTAAGAAGACCAGAAAGTTGGAGATGGCGTATGGAAGTCTTTGAATGCCAAACAGAGGGTTTTATTTTCGATCCTGGAGATGACAGGGAATCACTAAAGTTTTTTAAGTAAGGGGGTTGGATGAGGGTGACATGGCCAGACCTACACATTAGGAAAATAATTTTGGCAGCTGAATGGAGGATGGATTGGAGTGGAGAGACAATGCCTCCTTTCTCCATCCCCACTCAATCAACAACTTGAACATACTGGCCTCTTCCTCAACATTTTGATTCAAATGAAATATTTCATATTTACTCTGCATATATTTTATATTTCTTTATCTTTGTACATATCATTTTCCCTCCAATAGAATATAAGCTCCTTGAGGGCAGGGGCAACTTCATTTCTGTCTTTGTATCTTCAGTGCCTTAAATACAATTGGCAGATAGGGGCAGTATGGAAACAACGCTGGATTTAGAATGGAAGGACCTGGGTTTTAAATGTTGTTGCTGGTATTTATTGCCTCTGTCACCTTGGGCAAGTTATCTCACCTCCATGGACCTGTTTCCTCATCTATTGAATGAGGAGATTGGATTAGATTACCTCTGAGTTCCAAATAGAATACTAATGAGTTAGAGAATCAATCGTGTAATTGATTAAAAGATTAGTCCTTAATTGAGGTACAAATGGAAAATAAATGGGAGTGTAGAGAATGAGGTATTAATGAGAGACGTGTTAAGTCAACTGAGTTTTCTTTCTGGAGGAATTTATAGGATTAACTCATCCCAGAGGTCCAAATGGAATACTAATGAGTTAGAGAATCAGTGCTGTATTGTGGAGTTTGTCTGCAGGAAAGAGGAGGGGAAGAAATCTCAGTTGCTAGTGATTCAGACTGGTCAGTGAAAATTGTCTTCCCAGATGGTTTGAGCTGCTAATAGCATCAGTAGCTTCTGGGAAAAAGAGGTGTGCTGTCTAGTGCACAGAGCTATTGATGAGATAATGAATGAGGAGTTCCTTTTCAAAATGTAAAGTGGTTTTCTAGTGTAAGGAGAGGACTGGGACCTCATTGGCCAATCCTACCCCCATTTCACTAACATATGGGAGTATAGTCATTAATACACCCTCTCCCTCAGGACACCTGTGTCACATTCTCAGTAATGTCCTATCTAAATTCAAGGAAAAGACTAGGTCTCCAAATTCACCAAGAGGAAGAAGAAATAGATTTAAGTTAGAAAGAGAAATTCTGTTCTCAGAATCCTTTTGACATCCCAATTCATAGCCTTTGACAACGTGAATTTTGCTTAAAACAGAAAACAGCTGTAATCTGATGCATTCGAGATCAAGAGTCAAGTCCCTTAATGACATGTACAATATCCCACTGGCCAGGCTTACATTCTTTGGGTCCCTGTCTCTATAGAGTGACCATAAGATCCAGTTTGGGAGAAGCCAAGACTGATGCTGACCATCAGTCTCTCAATCATATTGGCAAAGGACTAGAAATAAAGGAAGCATAGGACTGGACACACATCAGAATGTGCATATGGGTTGAGCTGACCAAGGACTGATGTTTAGGTTTAGGTGAATGCGTCTATTGTTCTTAAAATCCAAATGTCTAGTCTTAAGGGGAAGGAGAGAAGTAGAGACCAGAAATACCATAAGAAGCCTGAGGTGCTGGTTTGTAAATTTGTTCTTCACAAGGAGATGACGTTTGAATCTCTTTAGTCAAGAGTTACTATGATGAGAATATCAGATCAGATTAGAATAAAGAGCATCACTGCCGCTGCTCAGGGCAGGGCATATTTGGGAATAGGCAGGGCCCAGCTATAACCTCTCTTACCATCTCAGAATCTCCTGAGAAAAAGCCAAGTGAGGAAGCATCTCCTAGAACACAAGGTCCTGGGAACTTCCATAATTAAAACTGGTGACGTTGAGAGATATCAATTCTGCCTTCCCTTGAGCGGAGGGGCAAGAACCACAAAACCCAAGCATAGTTATTTCCTTGAGTGGAGAAATTCTTTTTTATGCAAAAAGGAAACATGAGCACACTCACAAACTCAAGAGCCACCCACACAAAGCTAAATTGTGCTTTTGTCTCCTGTCCTGATGACATTCAGACTATCAGGATGGGGTCAAGTAAAGCATCAAGTCAAAGAAGTGAAGCAAAGCACATTTTCCCATTTGCAAAATGCTTAGCAACTCTGCAAATGAGCATGTGACCTAGGGCAATTCACTTCCCTTTCTAGCCATCTTCCTTCTGTTGTCCCCTAAATATAATATTTGTCGAGGCTTTTTCCTCTGCCTTTTCTCTTTTTTCTATTTCTTTGGGTAATCAACTCCGCTTCCAGTTTTAACTACCACATCTACTATTCAGATAACTTCCAGATCTGTATCACCAACACTGACCTCCAGATGTACAGCTTCAACTGTCTACAGGACATCTCAACCTCAATGTCTCACTAGATCTTTACATTCCTAGTGTGACCTCCAATCCCCAATAATCATTCCACACGTCTTTATTAAGCACCTACTTTGTGCCATGGCTCGGTGCTAAGCTTTGAAGATACAAAAGTAAAGCAAAAACAGCCCCTCCCTCAAGGAGCTTGTATTCCTTTTCACAGTCTTCATCCCACCCAACCACTGCAAAGCATTTGGCATTTCTTAATCATCCCTTCCTTGGAACTCTTCTCTCTTGGCTTCCAAGACACTGTGCTCTCCCACTTCTACTACTACTTGGTTATTTCTCCCTCTGCACCATTTTCTCTTCTTTCCCTTACCACTAAAACATAAGCTGCCCTGGGGAATCTTCTTTTGATGCTTCCTACTTACATTCTTTTCCTTAGAAATGTCATGAGTTCCTATGACTTTGACTGCCACAGAGGAAATTGAATCCCAGGTAAGGGTAAGTGAAATGACTTTCCTAAATTCACCCAGTTAGTGAGTGGTAGAGCTTGGACTAGGGCCCAGACCTCTGTCTTCCAATCAAAATCTCTTTTTCCTACACTCTGTTGCTTCTAATTGCTTTGTCTTATTTTCCAATATGTAACTGCCCCATGAAAGGCAGCTATCATAGAAAACTATTCCCAGTCACAGGGCTTCCTGAGTTCTTTCTCAAAATAGCCTGTCCTTGCCACCTGAGACCTCTCTCAACATCTGATTGGTGACTCAGACCTGGAGACCTTCTCAGCTTTCCCTCTTCCTCTCCTCACACAGAGTGGAAAAGGAAAGGAGTTTCTGAAGGGATCTGTTTCTCCTTTGGGATCTAAGACAAAGGCTCCGAAGCCTGCTGGAGAGAGGGGAGTTTGGATATTACATTTACCCATGTAAGTGTCATGATTGGTTGTTCTCTGAAATAAGGAATCCAAGATCTGATCAATGTGCTCCAAGACTGTTTGCTGCTTCTGTCTGGCCAGGGCTGAGAAGTTTGTTTCTGGCTGGATAATGTGTGTTCAGTGCTTCCTATTACGGGCCATCTGCAGCCTCGAGGAGTGATGCCAGGAAAATCACTGGAAGCCATTTCCACTCCAGGCCTGCCAGTTGGCGCTTAGATTGATTGACATTCTTCAAGCCTCAATGTGTATGTTCAGTGAGTGGGCACAGTGATATTTCACAAACATGAGGTATCCCTGCCTCACCAAATCCTAGAGGCAATGAGGGAGATGGGAGCCAGAGAGTGACCAAGGTGAAGAACCATGAAAGTACTAAGTGTGGATAGGTAACAGTTTAGGAGTTGTACTGGGCTCCAAGCTCAACATGAGCAGCAGCATGTGATAGCAGCCTTAACCTGCATTCACCAAAACGTGGAAAAGGTTACAGTCTCACTCTGCTCTTCCTTGGACAGACCATGCCTGAGATATGCAGCTATGGACTCCATGTTTTAGGAAGCCAGTGAGCAAGCTGGAGCTTATCTGGAAGTGGAGAAAAAGGGATATAGGATAGTGAATGGACTGGTGCTCCTTGAAAGCAGGGGCTATCTCATTTTTGTGTATTCTCAGTACCTTGCACAGTTTCTGACACATACTCTGTACTTTTAAAATGCATGTTGGTTGTCGAATAATACATAACTTGATAATCAGCTGAAGCAGTTAGGGATGCTTAGCATGGAAGAGAGACTTACCAGAGACATGATAGATGTCTTTAAGAACTTGAAGGACTGTTACATGGAAAAGGAATTAGAATATTAGAATTGTCTGCTTAGCCCCAGAGGGCAGAACTAGTAGGAGCAAGGGAAAGTTACAGAAAGATAGATTTCAGCTCAATAAAAAGAAAATCTTAAATTAGAACTGTCTGAAATTATAATGGCCTGCCTCAGGAGGTAGTGAGTTCCCCATCACTAGATGTGATGTTTTAAAGGAGACATCCTTTCCAATTCTGAGAGGAACAGGAGGTATTTGACTGCCACCACATTGTGCGGTGAGTAGAGTCAGAAAGGAGTACAAAACCCAGACTAGGTATGAACAGTAATCTTGGCAACTCAGACTATCTACCTGGTCTTGCCTCTTTTGAGAAAATTGACCCAGAAAGGCTGAGGTGTTACCAGCTATCAGGACCAGCCTTAAATAGAGGTAACATAGGGGACCACCCACCAATGTTTAAGATAAAAGGAAGGTCTTTTTCCCAAAAAAAAATCCCTTAAGTCCTGCCACATGATCCTTCTTCCTATCTGACCCAAAGTTCCCACAGTGAATCTCTTCTTGGGGATAGACAAAAAAAGGTCCCTAGAGCTGTTATCTTCAGGATGCCCCTGTTAAAATACATAAGTGTTACCTGGGTCAGCCCCTAAGTCTTCTCCTTTCATTGATTGATTTATCTGTTTGTCTGATTGATCTATCAGTTTGTCAACTGGAGCCTGATGAAACAGAACATAGGATTAAGAAGGTACATGCGAGGGAGGGATGGGGCAGAGAGCTAGACAGGAACAAGCTCTGGGCGGCCAGAAAGAAATTAAAGTGGCAGTTTACAGGCATCAGCCAGGGAGGACTAGAAGAGGGTATTGGGGTGTCGAAAAGAAGGTACTAGAAATAAACTGTTAAGGTCCCTAACCCCCAACTTCCTGTCATGCTTAGAATCTGTCCCACATAATCTAACCTTTGAATATATGCTAGATTTATAGAATACTAGAGCCAGAAGGGCCCACAGAAATCCCTTCATTTTACATAATGAAGAAAGTGAAGCCAAGAGAAATTAAAATGTCACATAGCAAGTTAGCAGCGGAGTCAGGGTTCAAACCTAGCTCTCCTAATTCCCAGAATGACCCTTTATCTCATGTTCCATGCCCGGTCACTTTTAATTCCCAATCCTATCAGCCTGTCCCAGAATAATTCCTGCAGATGTTTCCTCAAATTGGCCATAACTGGGTGGCAGCAGCCCAAGGTTTATATTTTCTCACTGAAGTCCTTCTAGGGGACTGGGGCCAATGCCATAGGGCATGAAAAAATTAGGCTAGAGGCTATGGGAAGCAAACCTTCTCCAGCATGATCTTTCCTAGGATTTGAACCCCTAACCTTGAAGTTCCCAAGGGAAACTTGAGAGATGAAAACTACTCGCCTGGAATAGATAGCCATTGCCTTGAGCTTGTTTCCTCTCAATCTCTTGCCCACCCTAAGTCTGTGGGGCTTCTTTACTCTTGGTAACTATTTGCCTATTGCTGTGGGTTTCTTCCTGTGAAAGCAAGGTTCACGGGTATTAAATATGGCCTCATGACCTGGTTTATTCATTTGTTCAACAAACATTTATTAAACACCTACTATTGTAAGGCAGTAAGCTAATTCGTGAGCGTACAAAGATACAGGAAATAGGATCTGTTTTTAAGAAGCTTGTAGCCTAATAGAGAAGACAGGAACGCAATAACTAGAGTATGAAGGGAAATATAAGTACATGAGGAAAGTTGAAAGAAAACATCCTGAGTTATTTGAGAAAGGAGAAATCACTTTTATTTGAGATAGGGAGAAAGGATGGGAAGAAGCAGAGAAGGCATCCTGGAGAGGGTGGCACCTGAGCTGAGCCTTGAAGGAAAGAAATGATTTCAACAGATGACCAAAGGAGTAACAAGATCACATTCTGGGCATGGAGGATGCAGTGGGCAAAAGCATGGTGATGGGAAGGGGAAAGATCAGAACAAAGGAGAAGAATAAACTAATTTTTCTAGAAGGCAAAGTTCCTGAAGGGTAGTCACATCAGAGAAGTATCTGGATGAGTCATAAGGACCCAGATTGTGGAGGTTCTAGAATTCCAGGCTTAGGAGTTTCTACTTTATTCAGTAGACAATGGGGAGTCCATGAAAATTTTTGAAAAGAGAGCTAGAACTATTAGAAAAATTACTTGAAGGAACAGCCAGGTGGCGTAGTGAGTAGAGCACCGGCCCTGAAGTTCAAATCTGGCCTCAGACACTTGACACACTTACTAGCCGTGTGACCTTGGGCAAGTCACTTAACCCCAATTGCCCGGCCTTCCCCCCCTGCAAAAAAAAAAATTACTGTAGTCGTGGTAGGGAAGAATTGGAGGAAAAAAATAGACTAAAAACAGGAAGACCAGGAGATAGCTATTACAATAGTCTAGCAAGAAAAAAGCAGGTCTGAGCAAGGCTGATGGAAGTGGGAGTTGAGAAGAGGCTGCAACCTAACAATTAGAGGGACTTACTAGCTGTATTGCTTCGGAAATTGTTTCATGGTCATTGAGATCCTTTCTAACTCTGAAATGTTGAGATGCTGTGATCTGGGAGATACTGAGGAAGTGGAGTTAGCAGAATTCTGCCCAAAGCAAACTAAAAGCAGTTGGTATCAGGAAACAGAAGGATCGTTACTAAATTAATCAAATCTTGTTTATGGTTAGAATCTTCATGCTAGAAGGGACCCCAGAAATCTTCTTGTGAAGTCCAATTCCCGCCTTTTACAGAGAAACTGAGGCTCTGACAGGGAAGTGATTTACCCAAGGTTCTAAAAGACCTAAATAGCACATCCAGAACCAGAACTCATCCCTCCTGAATTCTAATTCAGTACTTTCTGCCCGTACTCCCCTGCCTCTCTGAGACCTTCTCTGAGAATCAGAAGTCTTGGGTTCTAGGCCTGACTTTGACATTAAATTCTTATGTGATGTAGCAAAAACCCCTGACCTCAAGGTCACGCACTCCTTGATTGGAGTCTGATCTTCCCGTGGGGTGTTTTATTTAAAGAAGCAGCTCATTAATCAAAATAAAGCCTTAATGACAAAAGAAATAAAGGTTCAGGGAGGGGATGAGAGAACTGTTTATAGAATGTTGAATGTCAGAGCTAAAGACACGTAGAGATCATCTAGCCCACCCACTTAATTTCACATATGGAAAAACTGAGGCACAGGGGGAGGAAGTGATTTGCTTCTTAGAGCAGTTTAATGGTGAAAGCAAAATTGGAAGCCCGATGTCATTACATCTGGCATATTAATTCTGTGCTCTCCACACAGTAAGCATTAGATAGTTTCAAGCTGCCTGAGAGAAAATCCCTCCCTCCCTCACATCCCTTCTCTGGATGACCCTTTTGGCTGAATTATATTATTTGTGTTAAGCACACTTCAGGCAAAGCAGGTTTCAAAAAATCCATTTTTCTGTGGTGGTGCTAGACCTAGTGTGCAGCCACAATTCATGAAACATTAAAAGCGAGTGAGGGAAGCATCATTAATTTCTCTGACATTGCAGGCTCTGGCTCCTACCTTTGGAGGAAGCAATGTTGGTCACACTTCACTAAATAGAATCCTTTCCTTTCACCAATCATTTGTCTCAAACTTCAGGACACAAGGGAGTTCTAAGTCCTTTGTCTATTGCTGTTCCAGGAGAATTCCCATAGGGTGGCCAGAGGAATGAGATGACACGTGCATTCATTCCTGGTCAAGAGTGGCACTGGGCTCACACAGTTTTGTGTCATAGATGATTGAGGAATTTGAATGTTCCTCCCTCTTGTCGGGAAAGAGCTCCTGAAACGACGTTTCCTAAAACATCATTTATTTAACTTGTGGGTGAGTCAGATGATAGACAGCAAGCCGAAATGGTCTTCTGACTGTTCCCTCCACACAAGATTCCATCTCTGTGCCTTCACCCAGACCATCCCCCCTTCCTGTAATGCACTCCCACCTTACCTCTACTTCTTAGAAATCCCAGCTTCCTTCCAAGTGTACTTCAAGTTGTACCTCCTACACAAGGACTTTCCTGATTCCCACCCCCACAGACACACACAAAGCTGATAGCACCTTCTCCTGAAATTACCTTCTGTTTTTACCTTGTATATATTCTCTATGCTTATATGATGTAAACACCTTGTCTCTCCCATAGAATGTAAGCTCTTGGAGGGTAAAGCATTTTTATTTTTGTCTTTGTATCCCAGCACCTGACAGTTCCTTGTATAGAGTGGGTCCTTAATAATTTTTTTTTTAAATTGATTGATTATGGAGCCCCTTCCTGTGCCAGATTTGTATCAAGTATTATGCAAGAGATAAGAGATAACAATTCAGTCTCTTATAAAGCTTAGTCTGGCCGGCAGGACTAGGTTGACACACATGAAGTGACCTTAACTGGAATGTCAGGATTGAAAGGGACCCCCAAGACCAACTAGTCCAACGCATCTCTGAAGCACAACAGTGTCTCTGACAAGTGGGTATCCAGGGTATGCTCAAAGCTCTCCAGTAAGAGGGCACTCACTATGAGGGGACACATTCCACTTTTTTATTCATATCAATTCTTTCTTTTTGAATAGTATTATTTTTTCCAATTATATGTAAAGACAATTTTCAACATTGATTATTCTGTAAGATTTTTCTCCCTCCTTTCTCTCCCTCCTCCCTAAGGCAGCAAGTAATCTAATATAGGTTATACATGTGCAGTAATGTAAAACACATTTCCACATTAGTCATATCGTGAAAGAAGAAACAGAACAAAAACAACATGAAAAAAACAAAAAAAGTGAAAATAGCATGCTCAGCTCCATCAGTTCTTTCTCTGGATGTGGATAGCATTTTCCATCATGTGTCTTTTGAAATTGTCTTGGATCATTGTATGACTGAGAAGATCTAAGTCAATCATAGTCGATCATCATATAGTGTTACTGCTACTGAGTACAATGTTCTCCTGGTTCAACTTACTTCACTCAGCATCAGTTCAGGTAAGTCTTTCCAGGTTTTTCTGAAATCTACCAGCTTATCATTTCCTATAACACAATAGTATTCCATTACATTCATATACCACAACTTGTTCAGCCTTTCTCCAATTGATGGGCATCCCTCAATTTCTAATCCTTGGCCACTACAAAAAAAACCTGCTATAAATATTTTGTATATGATCTTGTATATGACTTTTTATGATCTCTTTGGGATACTGACCTAGTAGTGGTATTGGTGGATCAAAGGCTCGCAGTTTGTCACAGTTACATCACAGTTTGATTGTCCTTTGGGCATAGTTCCAAATTGCTCTCCAGAACAGTTACATCACTTCCACCAACAGTGCATTAAGATCCCAATTTTCCCATCTCTTCAACATATTTCATTTTCCTATGCTGCCATATTAACTAATCTGCTAGATGTGAGGTATGAGGAAAGACTACTACCTGTGATTTCTTCATCTGAAAACTGCCTGTTCATGTCCTTTGACCATCAATTGGGGAATGACTTGTATTCTTATAAATTTGACTTAATTTTCTATGTATCTGAGAAACAAGGCCTTTATCAGAGACACTTGCTATAAAAATTGTTTCCCAGCTTTCTGTTTTTCTTCTAATCTTGGCTGCATTGGTTTTGTTTGTGCAAAAGCTTTTTAGCATAATAAAATCAAAATTATCCATTTTGGATTTCATAATGCTCTCTATCTCTTGTTTGGTCATAAATTCTTCCCTTCTGCATGACAGGTAAACTATTCCTTGCTGTCCTACTTTGTTTATGGCATCACCCTTTATGTGTAAGTCAGGCACATTCTACTTTGGGATAACTCTAATTATTATGTTTTTCCTGGCATCAAATCTATGTCTGTGTCTTCAAACCCCCACTTATTTACTCTAAGTTTTAGCCTTTGAGACCAAGTAGAACAAATCTAATCCTCTATCTACATGACAGGTTTTCAAACACATAATGATGGCATTTTCCCACTGTCCCTTAATTGCCCCAAGTCTTCTCTTCTCTAGAGGAACTCACCTAGTTCTTTCAACTCATTTTCACATGAGATGAAATCAAGGTACTGCAGCATCCTTGTCACTGTCCTCTGGGCACACTCTCTTTTTTCATGTAGCACCCTGATGCTACCCACAAGTACCAATGCAAGCTATACCAGTGCCTGGAGGTGCTGCTATATTAAAATGTAGTACTCAGGTTATCCAGACCAACTGCTAATTTTACAGATGAAGAAACAGGGTCCTGGGGAGAAGAAATAATCATTAGCAAACAATAAAATAAAGACCATTAATATAAAGTCAGGTGTTTAACTGTAAGAAATTCATTTATGTACATGCCATGTCCCAACCCACTGCTTTCCCCAGTATACCCAGAATATTTTAAAATCCTTGAGGGGAAGGATTATGCTGCTTTTCGAATCTTTATATCCCTGGTGCAGAGCACAAAGTACCTGACTTTTGGTCCAGAAAAATCTGGCCTCAAACCCCCTTTCTGATCCTTTCTAGCTGTGTGATTATGGGCAAATCATTTAATATCTCTGAGCCTGAGAATCTTCATCTCTAAAATGGGAAGACTACTGCCTATATAATGATTACTTCACAAGGTCCTCTTGGGCCTCAAATGAGATGATACAGGTTGTCCCAAAAGTCTTAGTGTCATGCTTAAAGTAAAGCTTAAACAAGCTTTAACAGCCTAAAACTGCAGTAACACTTTTGGGACACCCTGTACATATCATTTTGCAAATCTTAAAGATCTCTAGAAATGTCTATTATTATTACTGTTATTATCACTGCATGTAGTAGATGCTTAGCAAATGCTTGTTAAAATGAATAGTGTTTTGTTTTAGAATCCTAACGTGCTTGTCACATAATTTTTTATATTATAGTTATGTTTTTGTGATGTTTTCCTATTAGACTGTAAACTTTTACCTGGACAGGCACTTAACTAAATTTTACATTTCCTCCTGCCCATAGTATAGGTCTCTGCACACGGTAGGTGAAAGACTCATGGACTCTTGTGAACTTAGTTAGGAGAGACAGTCAGGAGAGACTTGAGTTTGAATCCCTCCTCTGACACTTACTAGCTATGTGACCTTGGACACATTCCTACTACTTTAAGCCTCATGTTTTTCAGCTATAAAATGAGAGGTTGGACTAGGAAGCCTTGAAGGTTCTTTTCAGCTCTGAATCTATGATCCTGAATGAGATAATAGGAATAAGAACTGGACTTGTGATTTCATTGATAGAGAATTCTCAGAGAAGGAAACTCCCTCCACCATTATAGGCTGGTGTCTTCTCTGCATCTTACAGTCTCAAGAGAACTGAGAGGTTAGGAAATTTACTCGGGTTCACATAGCCCATATATGTCAGAGGTAGAAGCTGAACCCAGGGCTTCCAGGTTCCTTGCGAGTCTTGTTCTCTATCCACTATACCAACCTGCCTCTCATAAATGAGACAATAATATATGCAAAACCCCTCACATATCTTAAAATGCTATATAAATGGCAGCTGTAATAATTAATTGTGGCCACAGCTTGACCCTTAAATATGGCCACAGAATAAGCTTCAACATTAGCCTCAGACTAAACCTTAATTCTATTCACCTTTCTAATAAATGCTATTGGTCACAAGGGTTAAGAGTCCAGAGACTATGGATGTCTCCACAGAGCCTTTCCCCAGCACTGGAGACACAACCCAAGACATTCATCTTACAGAACACTTTAGCAACTTTACTGTCTTGTGAAAGCAAGATTGTCGTTCCCCAAACATTTCCTCTAGAAATCTGGCCACTATTGGCCAATTCTTGGCTAATTAAGTCACTGCCTCACATTTTGATTAAAGGAGATTGTTTTCTCTAGAGGCCTTCTATCATGGTGGTGAAGAACAGATTCTGGAAAAACCTTGATTATAAGACCATGCCTGGCACTTTACTATGTCTGAGAGCATGGGGAAAAGGGGAGGAGGCACATAGTAAAGGAAGAATTTGACTTGATTGGTCATAAAGTATCCTAGCAACAGAGGCATTGTTCTCACGCTCTCATCTTGCTCTCCACTATGTCATCTGTCTCCTTCTCTTGTTATCTTCCATTTCCTCTTCACCTTCTCCCCCTACCCTTTCAGATCTCCATGTCGCCTCTTTCTTTCCCCCCTTACATCTCTCCCTTTTCTCTCCCCTCATTTTCCTCACTCTGTTTTCCTTTCCTTTCCCTCTCTTTTTCCTTTCTTTTAAATTTTCTTCTCTCTTCCCCCTATTTTTCTTCCTTCCTTTGCCTTTGTCATGTAAGCTCACAATCTATTCCTTTTTTGGTTCTCGTTCTTTTATATATTGCCTTTCTTCTTTCTAACTCTCTTTCTCTTGTTCTATTCAATTCAAAAAATGTTTATTAAGTGACTGCTATGTGCTGGACGCTGGAGATACAAGGACAAAAATGCAACAATCTCTGCTGTGTCAAGGGGTTTACATTCTATTAGAATGGTGGTTTCCAAACTTTTTTGATTGTCCACCCATGTAATAAATACCTCTTATGCTACCCTATGTGCATAGTAACTTATTTATAAATCACATGCATGTACCACAGTACTAGTAATTATATACATTGTAAAACTTGCACAAAAACATACATTTAAAAAGGACGAGATAATGATGAAAAATATTTGGTCCCTGAGTCACTGGGGAACCACTGTAGTTTATTGAATAGTGAAATGACATTGTAAGGCTTCCCCTTTGGAAAATCACTTTGTCATCTAGGTAGAAGATAGATCGGAAAGAAGAATGATTTGCATCAAGGAGACCAATTAGGAGACTATTGACTTAGTCCAGGAGAGAGGTGATAAGGGCCTGAACTAGGATGGTGGCTGTGTGAGTAGAGAAAAGAGAATAAAAACCAGATTGGAAGGACCATAAAAGTGTGTGGAAAGTGACAAAATGGAGATATGAAGTACAGACAAGCTTTCTAGAAGTTTGATAGAGAAAGGAAGAAGAGATAAAGGATGATAGCTTGAGGAGAGGTCAGGGTCACATAAAATTATATGGCTGTGGTTTTGGTTATTTTTAAATGTTGGAGTGGGCTTAAGTGTATTTGGAGAGGTAGGGGTGAGGAGGTCACAGACAAACTGATATTTAATGGGAGGAAAAGAGGAATGATCCAGGGGTCAAGCTCCTGAAGAAGAACGTGAGGGATAAGATTAATGAGGGTTAGCATTGGTGAAGAGTCTGTTCATCAGAAACTGGAAAATAAGAATGAGAGAATACAGGATAATAAAGCAGAGTTTTGAAGCATGGAATCGAGAGGATGAGGGAGCTTGAGACAGATGGCTTCTATTTTCTTAGTAAAATAGAAGGTGAGGTGCTCTACTGAGAAAGAGGGGGAAGGATATGGTGTAGGAGGTTTAAGAAAAGATGAGAAAGTTTGGAATAGCCACAGCAGAAAATGTGGCAGAGGGTCAATCAGGGAGAAATCGAAGCATTGCCAAGCAGCAGCAAAAGCCTAGTTTAGATTCAACAACAATTTTGTAGTTAACCCAGTGGGCACAATTATGTGATTTCTTTCCAACAGCATTCAGCAGCATATATAAAGGAATGGAGGCAGTAGATGGTGGGTATAATCCATAGCCATTATGTGATAAGGTATGACTGACAATAGGAGGTAAGGGATTCAAGTATAATTAATAGTGAATGGTTGAACTGGTCAACTATAAAGTCATACCTGGAAAAGAACAGAAGGGAGACCAAAGCATGAGTGATAAACTGAGTGAATAGGGATGGGTGGAGGGACAGGAGGCCACAGTAAGGACAATAGAGAAGTTGGGAAGGGAAGAAGAGAGAGAGAGAGAGAGTGAGCTGGAGGGAAGATAGGAAATTCTGATCATAGAAGAGGATTTCAGAGCATGAGATCATGAAGGCAGCACAACTATGGATGATAATGAGATCTCGGTTGTGTCCATATCTATAAATATCTGAAATACAGTGAAAGTGTCAAGTATGCAAGATGAGGAGATTGGAAAACTGGCAGGCCAGAGTCTTTAAGGCATTATATTGAAGTCCCCAAATGTGAGGTCAGGAGTGTGGATAGAGAAAAAGGCTGGAGCTATGTGTTTGTTGCCCTCCTTCAGGAAGAAGGAAATTGTCCCAGGGCTGGTAGATTAGAGCAACAAGCTTATTTCACTCCCTGAAATTCTACCATCTCTTTTTGAGCAAATTTTGCCTTCTCCAAAGTGCTGTTTTAGAATGCAAATACTACCAGCTGTTTATTCAAGCATATTGGCTGCTTTCTTTTAAGGCTTTGGATTCTCAGTTTTGCTAAAGGCTGGTGCTAGAGGTAAATAATCTCTGATTAAAACTCTCTAATGATAGAGCCATTGTTTAAGAAATAATAATAAAAGTAAGTCTCCTTCAAGTCCCAAATTGGGAATTAGATGAAAGGACAGATTTCCATATTTCGCTTTGAAGAAATAGCACAAGCAATAACAATAGACTGAATAGGATTGACTATATTAAATATATCAGTGCCCAAGAGTGTGGGACAAACAAAGAAGTCATGTTCCCTTCCCTCAAGAAGCTTGGGGAAACAACTCAGCAATAAAGCAATTATAATAAATAATTAAGTAATATAAAGTACTTTATGAATCTTTATGTGTTATATAAATATTGTCTATTATGATGAATTAAATTAACCATAATAATGAACTAATTAAAATTAATCCAAAGTTTTTTGAAAGTCTTAAAGCAATATATTAATGTTAGCCCTTATTATTAATGAAAATTATTCAAGAATATTATAATATCTGGGCAAAATGGCACACACCTCTAATTTCAGCTATCACATAAGCTAAGGCAGGAGAATCTCTTGAGCTCAGGAGTTCTGAGCTGCAGTGAGCCAATTTGAACTAAGTTAAGTATCATCATGGTGAGCTCCCAGGCTCAAGGGAGCCACCTAGTTGACAAAAGGAGTCAACTAATCCAGGTCTGTGCTGATCAGTAGTCAGATTGGAGGGTAACTAGCCCCTGAACTTCCAATCTAGCAAGATAGGGAGACCCAATCTTTAAATGTATAGATGAATAAATAAGTGAATGAATGAGTGAATGAATGAATAAAAATATATAATAAGCTATTAAGTATGTGGCTCACATCAAGGGGCTCAGAACGGATATAGCCGTTCAACAAATAGTCCCTGCAGGCAAATTCCTATGTGAGAGTCTGTGGGTGATAGGAAGAAGAAATACGCCCTTTCCTTGGGAAGGTTGCAGCTTATAGTGGGTGGTATGGGGGTGGTGAGATATGTGCACAAATACCTATAATACAAGGCAGAATATGATGAGCATTTATAAGAGACATGCAATGTGCTATGGGAGCCTATAGAAGAGAGAGCTTGCATCCAGATGATGGGATTAGAAAAGGCTTCCTAGAGGGGGTGGCATTTAAATTGGGCTTTGAAGAATAAATAGAATTTCAACAAGAAGAGAACTGGGGAGTGGAGTGATGGTAGTACATTTCAGGTCAAGGACTCATAGGAGCACAGATTTAAAGCTAGAATGGATACTAAAGGCCATAGAATCTAATCTTTAATTTTATAATGAGGAAACAGGTCTGTATTCAGATATCATCATTTCTTTCTCTGGAGGTGGATAGCACTTTTCATCATGAGTCCTTTGGGATTGTCTCGGATCATTGTATTGCTTGAAGTAGCTGTCATTCACAGTGGATCATCATGCAATATTGCTTTTACTATGTTAAGTGTTTTCCTGGTTCTCCTCATTTCACTCTGTATCAGTGCATGTAAGTCTTTCCAGGTTTTTCTGAAATCATCCTGCTTGTCATTTCTTATGGACTTAGTAGTGTCGTTGCTGGGTCAAAGGGTATGCAGTTTTACACCCCTTTGAATATAGTTCCAAATTGTTCTGCATAAAAGTTGGACCAGTTCACAACTCCACCAACAATGCATTAGTGTACCTATTTTTGTACATCCCCTCCGGCATTTATCATCTTTCTTGTGTCATGTTAGATAATCTGATGGGTATAAGGTGGTACCTCAGAGTTATTTTAATTTGCATTTCTCTAATCAATAGTGATTTAGAGCATTTTTCATATGACTATAGATAGCTTTGATTTCTTCATCTGAAAATCACCTGTTCATATCTTTTGACCATTTATAAATTAGAGAATGACTCATATTCTTATAAATTCAACTCAGATCTCTGTATTTTTAAGAGATGAGGCCTTTATTAGAGAAACTTGCTGAAAAAAAATTTCCAAGTTTCCCACTTTCCTTCTAATTTTGTCTGCATTAGTTTTGTTTGTTAAAAAAAAAAACTTTTTAGTTTTGTGTAATCAAAATTATCTATTTTACTTCAGGTGATTCTCTCTATCTCTTGTTTGGTCATAACCTCTTCCCTTATCCTTAGGTCTGTCAGGAAAATTTTTCCAGGCTCCCTTAATTTGTTTATGATATCACCCTTTATGGCTAAATCATTTCCCAATTTTGAACTTACATTGGTATATTCTGTGAGATATTGGTCTATGCCTAGTTTCTGCCAAACCACTTTCCAGTTTTCATCAAATGGTGAGTTCTTGCCCTAAAAGCTTGTATCTTTGGGTTTATCAAACACTAGGTTGCTATGGTCATTTCCTACTGTGCATTGTGTATCTAATCTATTCCACTGATCTGCAAATTTATTTCTTAGCCAGTACCAGATTGTTTTGATGACTGCTACTTTGTAATGTAGTTTGAAATTTGGTACTGTTAGGCTACCTTCCTTCACATTTCTTTCATTGATTCCCTTGATATTCCTGACCTTTTGTTCTTCCAGATGAATTTTCTTATTATTTTTTCTAGCTCTACAAAATAACTCTTTAGTAGGTTAATTGATATGGCACTAAACAAGTAAATTAATTTCAGTAGATTTGTCATTTTGATTATATTGGCTCAGCCTACCCATGAGCAATTAGTATTTCTCCAGTTATTAAAATCTGTCTTTATTCTTGTGAAAAGTGTTTTATAATTGTGTTCCTGGGTTTGTCTTGGAAGGTAGACTCTCAAGTATTTCATATTGTCTGCAGTTGTTTTAAATGGAATTTCTTTCTATCTTTTGCTGCTGGGTTTTTTGGTAGGATTGTATACATCTACTGGAAGATGGGTGATAAGTCTAGAAAAATAAGTTGAACCTCAAGAATGGAGAAGTTTGAATGCCAGGCTAAGGAATTTAGACTTGATTCTTTAGATTCTAGAGAGTAGGGTTTGGGTGACACAATGAAAATGATGAATTTTTAAGAATATATCTTTGTTGGTTATATACCTCTACCAAAGTGGAATAGAAAGTGATGAATGCTGGTGATATTTCAAGGTAGGATCAACAAGTATCATGCATGACAACAATGGAACCAGCCTTTGGGGGAGAGGAGGTGCAGGAGGGAGAGGGCATTGACAGAAACAGGGAATTTAGTTGGATGAATAGCTCTAGGGAGACAAATGATGGCTTTGGTATTGGGCGTGTTGAGTTTAATTTAAGATACCAATTGCACCTACCCCGCAAAACTGAGTATTCAGGGAGGGAAATAGACATTCAATGAAATAAAGGACTTTCAAGCATTCTTGATGAAAAGACCACAGCTGAATAGAAAATTTGACTTTCAAATACAAGAATCAAGAGAAGCATGAAAAGGTAAACAGGAAAGAAATCATAAGAGACTTATTAAAGTTGAACTGTTTACATTTCTACATGGAAAGATGATATTTGTAACTCATGAGATCTTTCTCAGTATTAGGGTAGTTGGAGAGAATATATATATATATATATATATATAGAGAGAGAGAGAGAGAGAGAGAGAGAGAGAGAGAGAGAGAGAGAGAGAGAGAGGGCACAGGGTGAGTTCAATACGAAGGGATTATATCTAAAAAATAAAATTAAGGGGTGAGAAAGGAATGTACTGGGAGAAGAAGAAAGGGAGAGGAAGAATGGGGTAAATTATCTCACATAAGAGGCAAGAAAAAGCTTTTACAGTGGAGAGGAAGAGAGGAGAGGTGAGAGCAAACAAGTAATGTTACTCTCATTGGATTTGGCTTAAGAAGGGAATAACATTTACACTCAATTGGGTATGTAAATCTATCTTACTCCACCAGAAAGTAGGAGGAAGGGAATAAGAGAGGAGGGGATAATAGAAGGGAGGGCAGATTTGGAGAGGGGTAATCAGAAGCAAACACTTTTGAGGAGAGACAGGGTCAAAGGAGAGAATAGAATAAATGGGGGGGGGGGCGGAATAGGATGGAGGGAAATACGGTTAGTCTTTCACAACATGACTATTATGGTAGTGTTTTGCATGACTACACATGTATAACCTATATCGAATTGCTCTCCTTCCCAATGAAGGTGGGTGGGGAGGGAGAAAGGGAGAGAATGTAGAACTCAGAGTTTTAAAAAAGAGTGTTGGGGCAGCTAGGTGGCACACTGAGTAGAGCACTGGCCCTGAAGTCAGGAGGACCTGAGTTCAAATCCAGCCTCAGATACTTGACACACTTACTAGCTGTGTGACCTTGGGAAAGTCACTTGAGCCCAATTGCCCTGTCTAAAAAAAGTGAGTGTTAAAAATTGTTTTTACATGCAACTGGGATATAAGATATACAGGCAATGGAGTATAGAAATCTATCTTGCCCTACAGGAAAATAGGACAGGAAGGGGATAAGAGAAGGAGGGTGATGGAAGAGAGGGAAGATTGGGGGAAAGTATAATCAGAATGTAATCAGTAGGGCAGAGATAGGGAGAAAATTTGGAACTCAAAATCTTGTAGAAATGAATGTTCAAAACTAAAAATTAATTAATTAAAAAATATGCCACTTGGGCTTCCAGATGAAGACACCTAGCAGTATTTAGAAGTGAAAGTCTAGAGGTTAGGGCTTAAGATATAGATCTAGGAGTCATTTAAATATAGTTGTGTAGAGAAGGAATAAAAATGGCCTTTATAAGGGAGAGGGGGAAGAAATGGAACTAGCAAAGGAGATAGAATGAGTGGATCAGGAAGTAGGAACCAATGTCACAAGAACCAAGAAGTTGATGGTTAGTAGTCAAAGGCTGAAAAACAATGGAGAAAAATTAATTAATATTCTTAACAGAAGAAACTGAATTTAGAGATGAGCAGATTATTAAGCACCTGTGAGACAGCAGTTCCATTGGTGTGGTTGGTTACAGTCTAAATTACAAGGCGTTGAAAAGTGAGTGGGTGGTGAGGCAATGGAAGCATATCGTGTAGAGAGCTTTCTAGAAATTTGGTAGAGAAAGAGACAGAGAGTTTGAACAGCTGCTTAGAGAAATCTAATAGGGAAGAGAGGAGACAGAGAGAAGAATTTAAATGGGCAGAGGATTCCAAGGAATGTTGGAGGGGTTTTGGATAAGGAAGACCTGAGAATGTCTGTGGGATGAGAGAAAGGGAGCGAGGAAGAGGAATAAATTAAAAATTCAGGAGATGGAAGATTTACAGAGTAAGATCCTGGAAGAGACAAGAGAATGTACGATTGAGGTCAAAGTTAGAAAGGTAAGCTCTGGAATAGAGAATCTGAATTCAGAAAACCTGGGTTTGAATCCCATCTCTGCCAAATTGTCTCTTGGGTGACCTTGGGCAAATAACATCCCCTCTCTGGTCCTCTGGTTCTCATCTATCAAACGAAGTTGGACATAAAATGGACCAAGGCCCTTACATCACTAAATGTTTCCATCCTTTGAGCACTGCTTTATTTTCCCTTTCTGTGGGTGGATGAAGATATAGAAGGGTTTGAAGGAGGGAGAATGAAGAAGCTCAACTTTCTCAGTGAAGAAGAAGATAAGATTATCTCCCAAAGTAAGGAGGCCAGGGATGGGGTTAGGTTCTTATGCAGAGTGGAAAGGGTTTGAACAGCTGCTTAGAGAAATCTAATAGGGAAGATAAGAGGAACTGGGGTGCCTGAGGGAAGTCACAGATAAGGCTTTCCTAACTTTGTTCATCCTGGGAGCAGGGACTAAGTGATTGGGTGGGATTTTGGCAGAGCATTAGAACTGATTTCTATTCTGCATTGTCTTCTAATTGCTTCATAATTAGGAACTCTGTATCCCAATGGGAGACAGTGAATTCTCTCAGGAAAGGGACTGTATTTTCTGCTTCATTTGCTTTCCTCACAGTATCATGGGTGTAGATACAGACACACACCAGGCACTCAATAAGTACTCGTTAAATTGAATTTTGGAATGACAGATTTCATAGCCCTTTAACCCCTGATTTCTCCTTGCTGATTGAAAAGACCCAGCTACTGTGGAAGCCACATCTGAATTGTTGGATCATAAATTCCTGTCTCTTTGACTTACTTTACATTAAATGTGCTTTGGGGATTAATTAATTTTTCAAACACTTTTTTTAAAAGTTAAGTTGAGGAAATTCCAGGAGCCAAGGTGGTGGAATAAGCAGTAAATCACCATAACTCTCTCATGTTTAACTCTAAAAAAACCATATAATAGCACCCCAAATCAAATCCTGGAATAATAGAACCAGCAAAAATATAGGATGAAACAATCTTTGAGCCCAAGAAACTTGTAAGATCAACAGGAAAGGTCAGTCTCACTTGGGCAAAAGAGGAATAGAGTCCAGGACAGGAAATGTCCCAGCAAGCCAGTAGCAAGCCCCATCTCAGCAAACCAGTGGTAGAATCTGATCCCCAGTGCAGTGGAGCAGGCAGGTGCCAACACCAGGATCCCCCGTGTAACTCAGCATAGCCTGGGGACCAGGAGGATTCCCCTCTGAGAACTGCCAAATGCTTAAGCCTAGCCCTGGGCAAACAGGCAATCTTTAGCACCAGACCACCACATGCTTCAGTGTATCCCCAAGGAAACACAGAAACACCCTACCAGCCTCAGCACATCCCGGATGACAGAACTAGGACTATGGCTCAGCACCAGATAAGCTCACACACCCCTATAGCCTCCAGCAACACCATCTACCCCCACTCCAACTCCTCAGTACAACACCAGACATGAACATCCCCATGGCTTTCAGGGCAACATTAGTGTAACACCAGGTAAACAGTCAGGGCTTGGAGCCCCTGGCACAAGAAGCCTGAGACAGAGCCCCTTCCTCCCTCAAATTTAAAAGACAGAAAAAGGGCCAAAAAATGAGCAAACAACAACAACAAAAAGAATCTGACCGTAGAAAGTTATTATGGTGTAATGGTAATTAAGGTGGGACTTTTTTTTTTTTTTACTGTTTTCTCTTTTTTTTAATTTTAAAGTAATCAGGTGCCTTTGATTAAGTCTTACTAGGTGCACAGCCCCAGGCCCACACCCTTTTGCTAACTAGATGTGAAGCCCCAGACCCACACCCTTTTGCTGATTAGGTATGGAGTCTTCAGGCCCTAAGAAGAGTATATAAACTCAGAGGTTAGCACTTTGTTTGAGACTCTCACTCACTGAAAGAATGTTGTGTGATTTGACCAGACAAGACTCTGAGTAGCCATTGTTAAGGAGCCCCCGACTTGAAAACCCAGATGTTGGTGCTTTCCTGGTAACTATGTACTGAGATGTTGGACAGAAAGCTAGAGGACTGTCCACTGGCTTGTGTTATTTGATCTGTTGATATTTTCTGTTTGTAATTTCTGTTTGCATTTGCTCTGAAGTTCAGGGTGCTGACTCTTCCCCCTGAACTAAGTGAATGATATATGTATGTTTGATTAAAATGAGATTTTAAACCCCTTAAAGCTGCTTTCTTTAGAAAAGCAGATCAAAGAACCTGTTATGGCAGCCTTCTGTGTGCTGGTGTTATTGGCCTCACGCCCCCGCAGCAGCTGCTGGCAATATCGTTGTTACATATGGTGACAGAGAAGATCAAGACACAAAGTGTCTTGTGACAACAATGTGACAACAATGTTAACACCTGTGGGCAAAACCCCAAAGAAAAAGAGGAAGTGGTCTCAAGCCCAGAAAGAACTCATGGAGGAACTTAAAACAGAGCTTAAAAATCATATAAGAGAGGTAGAAGAAAATTTGGGAAAAGAAATGAGAGTGCTGCAAGAGAATTGTGAAAAAAGAGTCAACAGCTTGGCAAAAAAAAAACAACTGCTTTAAAAATAGAATTGTACAAATTGAAAAGGAAATACAAAAAACCGCTGAAGAAAACAACTTCTTAAAAAGTATATTTGGCCAAATAGAAAAATAGTACAAAAGCTAATTGAGGAAAACAACTCCTTAAAAGTTAGAATTGGCCAAGCGTCAGCTAACGACTCTATGAAACATCAAGAATCAATCAAACAGATTCAAAAGAATAAAAAAATAGAAGAAAATGTAAAATACTTCATGGGAAAAACAACTGACCTGGAATATAGATCTAGGAGAGACAATATCAAAATCATTAGATTACCTGAAATTCATAATCAAAAAAAGGACCTGGACAGCATCTTTTAGGAAATTATCAAAGAAAACTGTGCAGTTTTCCAGGAGCTAGAGGGCAAAATAGGCATTGAAAGAATCCACTGATCCCCTCAGGAAAGAGATTCCAAAATGAAAACTCCAAGGGACATGATAGCCAAATTTCAGAACTACCGGGTCAAGAAGAAAATACTGCAAGTGGTCAGAAAGAAAAGATTCATATATCAGGAGCCACAATCAGAATTACAGAGGACTTAGCAACTGCAATAGTAAATGATCAGAGGTCATAGAACATGATATTCTGGAAGGCAAAAGAGTGAGGACTACAGCCAAGAATCACTTACCTGGTGAAATTAAGCATAATACATCAAGGGGAACAATGGTCATTCAATGAAATAGAAGAATTTCAAGCTTTCATAAGGAGAAGACCAAAATTAAACCAAAAATTTTATCTCCAATATCAAGACCCAAGAGAAGCATAAACAGATAAGAGGGGGGAAAACCATAAGGAATTCAATAGAGCTAAACTTTTACATCTGTACATGGGAAGATGATACTAGTTATTCTTTAAAAAACTGTATCCTAATAGTACAGCTAGAAGGAATAGTACAACTAGACAGAGGGTATGGGTATGAGGTGAATTTGAAGGAATGACATTAAAAAATGATTAAGGGGTGAGAAAGAGGAGTACACTGGATACAGAAAGAAGAGAAAGGTATATTGGGATAAATTATTTCACATGAAGAGGTGTGAAAAACCTGTTACAGTGGAGGGGAAGATGGGAGGGTGGTCTATGGGCATTGCTTGAACCTTCCTCTCATTAGTATTGGCTCAAAGAGGGAATAATATACATAAATCAGTTGAATATAGAAATCTATCTTACCTGACAGAGAAGTCAGGTAAGATAATCAGGAGGGGAAAAGATTAAGTAAAGGGGGAAGGGGTGATTGACAGAAGGGAAGGCAAATTGGGGGAAGTGATAGAGAGAAGCAAAATATTGGCACAAAGGGAAAAGGTGAAAGGAGAGAGAGGGCAAACAAGAGAAAAAATAGGATGGAAGGAAATACAGTTAGTAATCATAACTGTGAATGTGAATGGGATGAACTCTCCCATAAAACTGAAGCAGACAGTAGAGTGGATCAAAAAACAGAATCTAGCAATATGTTGTTTACAAGAAACACACTTGAAGCAGAGACACGTGCACAGTGTAAAGCTAAGGGGCTGGAGCAGAATCTAGTATGCTTCAGCTGAAGTTAAAAAAAAGCAGGGGTAGCAATCTTGATCTCAGACAAAGTAAAAGCAGAAATAGACTTAATTAAAAGATATAAGGAAGAAAACTCCATCTTGCTAAAAGATACCATACATAATGAAGCATTATCAGTACTAAACATATATGCACCAAATTCTTTTTTTAATTTTTTAATTTATTTTTAGTTTTCAACATTCATTTCCACAAGATTTTGAGTTACAAATTTTCTCCCAATCTCTACCCTTCCCCTCACCCCAAGATGGCATGTATTCTGATAGCCCCTTTCCCCAGTCTGCTCTCCCTTCTATAACCCCACTCCCCAACCCTTATCCCTTTTCCCCTTACTTTCTTGTAGGGCAAGATAGATTTCTATACCCCATTGCCTGTATATCTTATTTCCCAGTTGCATGTAAAAACAATTTTTTAACATTTGTTTTTTAGAACTTCGAGTTCCAAATTCTCTCCCTTCTTCCCTCCCTACACACCCTCCTTGAGAAGGCAAGCAATTCAATGTAGGTTATACATGTATGGTTATGCAAAACACTTCCATAATAGTCATGTTGTGAAAGACTAATCATATTTCCCTCCATCCTATACTGTCCTCCTTTATTCGGCATTCTCTTTTGACCCTGTCCCTTTTCTAAAGTGCTTGCTTTTGACTACCTTCTCCCCCAAATTGTCCTCCCTTCTATCATCGCCACCTTATCTCTTTCACCTCTACTTTCCTGTAGGGTATTGAATGTGTATGTTATTCCTCCTTAAACTAAATCTGATGGAGCAAGGTTAACTCATTCCCTTTGACCTACTCCCTCTTCCCTTCCATTATGACAGCTTTTTCTTGCCACTTTTATGAGATAATTTACTCCATTATATCTCTCCCTTTCTCCTTCTCCCAGTATATTCTTCTCCCACCCATTAATTTTATTAGATATCATCCCTTCATATTCAGATCACTGTGTGCCCTGTTTGTGTGTGTGTGTGTGTGTATTCCCTTCAACTACCCTAAAACTGAGAAAGATCTCATGAATTACACACATCATCTTTCCATGTAGGAATATAAACAAAACAGTTCAACCTTAGTAAGTCCCTTATGATTTATTTTTCCTGTTTACCTTTTCATGCTTCTCTTGGTTCTTGTATTTGAAAACAAAATTTTCTATTCAGCTCTGGTCTTTTCATCAAGAATGCTTGAAAGTCCTCTCTATTTCATTGAAAATCCATATTTTGCCCTGAAGTATTATACTCAGTTTTTCTGGTTAGGTGATTCTTGGTTTTAATCCTAGCTTCTTTGACCTCTGGAATATCCTATTTTAAGCCCTTCCATCCTTTAATGTAGTAGCTGCTAGATCTTGTGTTATCCTGATCATGTTTCCACAATACTCTAATTGTTTCTTTCTGGCTGCTTGCAATATTTTCTCCTTGACCTGGGAACTCTGTAATTTGGCGACAATATTCCTAGGAGTTTTCTTTGTGGGATCTTTTTCAAGAGGTGATGGGTGGATTCTTTCAATTTCTATTTTACCCTCTGGTTCTAAAATATCAGGGAAGTTTTCCTTGATGATTTCTTGAAAGATGATGCCAGGCTTTTTTTTTATCATGGCTTTCAGGTAGTCCAATAATTTTTAAATTTTCTCTCCTTAATCTATTCTCTAGGTCAATGGTTTTTCCAATGAGATATTTCACATTGTCTTCCATTTTTTTCATTCTTTTGGTTGTTTTTATAATTTCTTGATTTCTCATAAATTCACTAGCTTCCTCTTGCTCCATTCTAATTTTTAAGGCATTATTTTCTTCAGTGATCTTTTGGACATCCTTTTCCATTTGCCTAATTCTGTTTTTTTAATGCATTCTTTTCCTCATTGGCTTTTTGGAGCTCTTTTGCCATTTGGGTTAGTCTTTTTTAAGGTGTTATTTTCTTCAGTATTTTTTGGATCTCCTTTAGCAAGCTGTTGACTCATTTTTTTATTTTTTTTTTGCATTGCTTTCTTTTCTCTTCCTGATTCTTCTTCTACTTCTCTTACTTGATTTTCCAAATTCTTTTTGAGCTCTTCCATGAGCTGAGAAAAAATAATTCTTATTTTTCTTGGAGGCCTTTGATGTAGGATCTTTCACTTTGTTGACTTCTTCTGGCTGTATGTTTTGATCTTCTTCGTCACCAAAGTAATATTCTATAGTCTGAGTCCTTGTACACTGCCTGCTCATTTTTCGATCCAATTACTTGACTTTTGAGGTCTTTGTCAGGGTGTGACTGCTTCTAGAGTAGAGAGTGCTCTGTCCCAAACTTCAGGGGTTTTGCACTGCTGTTTTCAGAGCTACTTCTATTCTGAGGTGATATGATACTCCTCTCCTGGCCTGTGCTCTGGTCTGTGAGGGCAAGCACTCCTTTCTGCCAAGTAACTACCAGGAGGACTCTCTCCCTCCACAGCCACCACAAGCTCTGCCATACCTGAACTCCTCCTCCCCCAAGGACCACCAACAAGGACTGTGACTCAGATGCAAGCAGGGCAAAGCAAGAGAACCCTGCCTTAGTGCCAGCAAAGAGATCTCTGCACTCCCATGCTGATCAGCCACTTGATTCCCCCCACCGTCTGTGGGCCTGGAGCTCTGGAAGTAGCTGCCATCATTGCTGCTGCTGCTGCCACTGCCATCAGAGCTGCAGCCACCTCCTCTGCCCTGGGGCTGGAACCAGACTATGCCCTTCTCTCACACAGGTCCAACAGTTTTCCCACTGATCTGCTATGTTGTCTTTGGCATTTGTGGGTTGAGAAGTCTGGAAACCATTACAACTGCCAGTGATTCAATGCCCTGTGGCCTGCTCCACCTGGTCTGCTCCAGCCTGGTGCTACAGACTCTTCCCAGAGACCATCTAGGCCATCTTGAGCTGGACACTTGTTTCACTCTATCATTTTGTGGGTTCTGTAGCTCTAGAATTTGTTTAGAGTCATTTTACAGGTGTTTGGAAGGATTTGGAGGAGAGCTCAAGCGAGTCCAATTTCACACCACCATCTTGGCTCCACCCCCATGCACCAGATTCTTAAAGGAAAAGTTAAGTGAGTTATAAGCATTATTAAATGTAAAATAGTTAATTTTATTATATTTAAATAAAAAGCTTTTGTACAAACAAAACCAATACAACCAAGATTAGAAGGAAAGCAGAGAGCTGGAAAACAATCTTTATAGCAAATATCTCTGATAAAGGTCTCATTTTTCAAATATATAGAGAACCGAGTCAATTTTATGAGAATACAAGTCATTCTCTAAACAATAAGTGGTCAAAGTGGTCAACAGGCTGTTTTCAGATGAAGAAATCAAAGCTATCTATAGACATATGAATAAATGCTCCAAATCACTTTTGATTAGAGAAATGCAAATTAAATCTGAGGTACTGTCTCACACCTATTAGATTGGATAATATGACAAAAATAAAAGGGAGATGATAAATATTGGAGAGGATGTGGGAAAATTGGGACACTAATGCACTGTTGGTGGAGTTGTAAACTGATCCAACCATTCTGGACAGCAATTTGGAACTATGCCCAAAGGGCAACCAAAACGTACATACCCTTTGATCCAGCAATACCACTACTAGGTCTATATCCAAAAGAGATCATAAAAAAAGGGGAAAGAGCCTACATGTGCAAAAATATTTATAGCAGCCCTTCTCATAGTTACAAAATATTGGAAATTGAGAGGATGCCCATCAATTGGGGAATAGGTAAATAAGCTGTGGTATATGAATATAATGGAATACTATTATGCAATAAGAAATGATGAACAGGCAGATTTCAGAAAAAAACTGGAAAGACTTATATAAACTGATGCAAAGTGAAATGAAGAGAACCAGGAAAACATTGTACACGGTAACAGCGACATTGTATGATGATCAACTATGAATGACTCAGCTCTTCTCAGCAACAAAATGATCTAAGACAAGTACTAATGACTTAGGATGGAAAATGCTAAACACATCCAGATAAAGAACTGATGGCCTCTGAATGTCAATCAAAGCATTTTTTTTCACTTACTTTATTCTTTTTCATGTTTTTTTCTTTTTGATTTGTTTCTTCTTTCATACCTGTGACTAACACAGAAATATGTTTTACATAATAACACATGTATAACCTATATCAAATTGCCTACCATTTTCAGAAGAGGGAAAGGGAAGGAAGGAGAACAATTTGGAACTCAAAATCTTGTAAAAATGAATGCTAAAAATTGTCTTGACATGTAATTGGGAAAATAATAAAATGTTATTTTTTTTAAATTGTTAAGGCAGAGAGTGAGCTACCAGGGTTTGTCATTATTGAGGGTGAGTGAGATGGCATTCACCTCTGTACCAATTAGTGGCTACCCAACTGGAGGGTAAGGAAGAGACCATGAGGATTTTATTTCTTGGCCACTGGTCCTTCAAAGTCAGGCACAACTGAGGGGCTAGGAACAGTTGATATGGAGGGTGCCAGTCCTGTATTGACAGTGACTTCCCTAAGGCATTTATCAATCTCTTTTTTACAAGGTTGAATGCCTTTTTTCCACCAACTTCTTGTATCTGCTTACAAGATTAAGTGCAAAATGGCAGAAGATAGTCCAAGTTCAAGAAGTTTTGGATGAATGTCTCCTGTAAGGACAGGACAGTCACCCTCTTATTTTTCCCTCCAAAGCAGGATGACTTTTCCAGGCCAAAATATCTCCCTTTCTCCTCACACATTCATGCAACCCTCTACTCCCACCTTCAATCTCACTCCCACCCTAAATAATAGCCAGCGCAGTAGTTAATATTCTCCCCTTAGAGAGAAATTGGCATTTAGTGTGACCCTAGAGTGGCATCTTAATGGATGCTCCTGTTTCAAACATCTGGTGGTAGGGAAGGGGTTGTGGAGATAAATTAATCTGGTATGTTTTTGTTGGTTTCCTCCAAGGTTTGTTTATCCCTGGAAAAATGGGACCAGGTTTGGCAATAAAATGGCTTTAACTGAGCTATTACTATTTCTCCTATGAGGATGTCTACTAAATTTATAGGACATAAAGCGATGGAATCAGAAGGGACCATAAGAGATCACAGAATCCAACTATTCCTCCTCATTTTATGAGGACAGTGAGACCCCAAGGTACAAGCCCTGCCCTAAAGCCTCTTTTCCTCATGTTTTTTTTCTTTTTCCTACAGGGTACAAGTAGAGTTCTATGTCAATGAGAACACCTTCAAAGAGAGACTCAAGCTATTCTTCATAAAAAACCAAAGATCCAGTAAGTGCCGGGCATGGATGGACAAGGATTGTGGGGGCCAGAGTATCTGGAAATACAAACTCTGAATGAGGAAAAAGGAAGGAACAAAGGAGTGAGAATGGTGACTCCACCATTAAGCACACACGTGCACACACCACCCACCTACCTTTACCCACTGAAAAATATTAACACATACATGCATTCCTCTAACTCTCTAGGTAAGAAAGACACAGAAAGGGGAAAGGTGAGAGGAGAATGAGGGGAGATGAAAAGGTCAATGGGGAAAAAAAGGAAAAGATGAAAAAGAAATAGATCTAAACTCAGTTCCACAAACATGAGTTGGCTACTTTGTGCAAGGTGCTGTACTAAGTGATAGGTACCCAAAAACAAAAATGAAAAACAGACCTTGCTCTCAATTTCACTGAAGGGGGTATAATATGCAAACAGATAAGAAAGTGAATTTTAGGCAATTTGAGGAGGAAGAGAGAGTTAACAAATAGGAAGATCAGGAAAGAGTTCCTGAAGGAGGTGGAACCAATGAGTTAAGCCTTAAAGGAAGGTAATGATTCTAAGAAGTGGAGAGGAGGAATACATTCCAAACACAGTTGTCAAAACACAGAGGTGAGGGATAGAATGCTATGTTTTAGAAACAATGAAACCACCTTGGCTGGAATGTAGAGTGTATGAAAGGGAATAATGGGAAATACATCTAGAAAGGAGGACTGGAACCAGATTTTAGAAGATTTTAAATATCTAACTGAATTTATGTTTTATTCTAGAGATAATAAGGAGCTAATAGAGATTGTTGAGTAGGGTAGTGATATGAAGATAATGTTGACAGCTGTATAGGGCATGAGTTTAAGAAATGAAAGACCAGAAGCAAAGAAACCAAATCATAGACTATTATAATAATCTAGGCTGGAGATGCTGAAAGCCTGAACAAGGATGATGGGTATGTGAATGGAGAGGAAGGCATAGATGTAAGATATGTGGGAAGGTTGACTTGACAAGCCTTGGCAACTTATTGAAAATGGAAAACTCTAAGGTTTTAAAGGTAGGTGGCTAGAAGAATGGTGGTACCTCAGAGAGAAAAAGAACAATGAGATGATGAAAGAACTAGAAAATATGGAATATGAATACCAGCTTGTAGTTGAAAAAGAACTGTTTCTGGAGTGAGAGGAGCTGGGTTCAGAATCCCAGGTCTACTGGGGATTCCAAACTGACTCCAAAGAGGATGTCAGTTTTCTCATCTGTAAAACAAGATAGTTGGACTAGATGACCTCTAATGCCCTTTCCAGTTCTAAATCTATATGAAATCTGTGAGGCGGAGAGGGACGTAAGATAAATGGTCTTCAAGACCAATACCCTGCTCTAATTTATAAGTGAAGAAACTGAAGCCAAGAAAGCCAAAGTGATTCAAATTCTGGCTCCAAATCCATTGCTGTTTCTATTAAATTACCTGTTCTAGGCCTTTTCTTTTCTTTTTTTTTCTTAAAGCCCAGCTCAGACTTGAAAGACTAGAGTTTCTAATTACTTGATTCTTAAAACCAGTGACACTGCCATTCCCTCAAGCTAGATGGGAGCAGTTAGGTAGATTAGTGGATTTGGAGTCAGGAAGAGATAAGTTGAAATCCTGCATCAGACACTTAGTAGTTGTGTAACTCTGTGTAGATCACTTAACTTCTCTGTGCCTAAATTTCCCCATCTGTAAAATGGGACTCACAGCACTTACTCACAGCATTGTTGTGAGATCAAATAAGTTAACATATGTAAAATGTTTTGCCAAATTTAAAGTATTATATAAATACTAGCTATTATTATGAATTATCATACTATATTTCTTCTCCCAGATTTAACTTTTGGAAAAAGTTGTCTAAACTCAAATGCCTCCCTTTCCTTGTCTCCCACTCACTCCCTTGCAATCTGGCTTCTGAACCTCACATTTGACTGAAACTTTTGTCTGTAAGTGGTAAAGTCAATGCAATGGTCTTTTCTTAGTCGTATCCTCCTTGACCTCTCTGCAGTTTTTGATACTGTTAATCATCCCTCCTTCTGGTTACTTTATCCTTCCTTATCTTTCCAGCTGACCTTTCCTTTTCAGTCTTTTTTTTACTAGATCATTATAACCATCTTGCCTGCTAAATGCGAGCATCCTCCTTTGGTGATATCAACTCCTATGCATTCAGTTATCACTTCTATATAAACTATATAGACTCCCAAATCTATATATCTGGAGCCTTAATTTTTCTTCGGAATTCCAGCCCCACATTACCACATTACTGTCTTCTGGGTGTGTCCTCTTGGTTGTCCCTGAATAGGCATCTCAAACGCATTCTATTCTCCAAAACAACTCATACCTCTAATTAACTTGCGTATTTCAGTTGAGAGCATCATCATCCTTCCAGAAACCCAGGTTTTCAATCTTGAATTTGACCTTGACCTTTCTGTATCTGCTATAGCCACCTGGGGTTTCAAGTCTTGTTAATTCTACCTCCACAACATTTCTCACAGATACCCCTTTCCTTCCAAATACATGCCGCAACTGTTCTAATACCTTCATAATTGGTCTTCCTGCCTGTGTCTTGTCCTTCTCTGATCAATGTTCCATGTGACTGCCAGATTGATATTCCTAAAATATAAAGCTGACTCTCTGTCTTTCTCTCTGTCTCTGTCTTTTTCACACACACACACACAAACAAACATGTGTACAACATGGCTATCTATTGTCCCTCTAGGAGATAAAATACAAAATCACCAGCCTTAAAACCCTCTACAAGTCAGCTCCCAACTATCTTTCCAGTCTTGTTTCATACTAATCCCTCTATGTACTCTCCATTACAGTTAGCCGGGCCTCCCAGCTGTCTCCCACCACCTCTCACCTTTGTACCTCTGCACAAGTGGTTGCCTGTGTCAGGAATGTACTCCCTCCTTCACTTCCACTTCAGAGAATCCCTAGCTTCCCATAAAGCACAGCTCAGGTGTCTCCTCTTATGTACGGCTTTTCCTGTTCCTCCCTAGTTATTAGCCTTCTCTCCTTGAAGTTACTTGGTCTTACTTTGTAATTTCCTTGTGTACATGTTGTATCCCCTCCCTGCCAAGAGTTTGTAGCTCCTCGAAGGATTGTTTCATTTTTTTCTTTGTAACCTCAGCAACTCCCAGAGTGTTTAACTTGAAGGAGGAAGTTGATAAATACTTGTTGAATTGAATTGAGTTACAGTGCCTTTTAATTTGAAGGCAACAGCTCCTTAAACTGGGCTGGCCACAGCCTGAGACCTAATGCCCAGCCACCAATTGTGCTCTAATCTTCACACATGCACTAAGCCCTGACTCCATCCATCTGTCTCACAAATACTTTCGGTCACAGGAAATACGAATTGATTTAATGTGAATAGCTATGTGTAGCTATGGGACACAGCTCTAAGCCCCCATCTTGGCAGTGCTGGGCCGGAGCCACTATGGTTGAAAACTGTTTGCACTGGCTTTCTTCTCTCATTCCATTCCAGGACTTTTCAAATGGTTGTTCCCCTTAAAGTACAAGCAAGAACACTGTCAAATTAGGTAGACTTGCCTAAATGAATGAGGTTTTTAATATGGTAAGGAAAATCAAAATCAGTGGTGCAAGGAGGCATCCAACTGCATATGCTTTTAATGGTTAAATATCTGAATACTCAAGCAATGAAATATCACATATGGAAGAAATGGAGCTTAAAGTTTATCTCATTCATTCCCATCATTTTACATGTAACAAAAGTAAAGCCCAGACAGAATAAGTGACTTGCCTAAGGTCATACAGCAAAGCAGTAGAAAAACCAGAACTACAACCCAGCTATTTGCAGAATGACAATGACTTAGACAAAAGTTCATTAAGTAAAAGTTTTCCAAAGTTTTATTGAAGGATATATGGTTCTATGCCTTACAGAGAACAAAATCCCACAGAAAGGCATCCCGTCTTAACTCTTATCCCTGCCATATCACACAGCATTCCTGGAACCAGAACGATGTGAACATGACTGATCAGCTCCTAATGTTTGTTCCAACTCTAAAGAGCCTCAGTACTGTGTGATCCATAGAACTAATTAATAGCACATTGTTGTAATTAAGATGCAGGAGCTATGTCTTTTAATGAGTGTTCCATAGCCTTAATTAACCATTACATCAATAATCTCTGCCTCTTAGTAAGGGTTATGGAATATTTACAAAGCATAATGTAGACACTTTGTAAACATGGCTTGTCTTTGTTGTTAGTAATGAGGTCTCTCAATAGCCAAACAACCAATTCAGCAGTCCTTTTATAAACAATAAATGACACAGCCCCGCCCTCTGCTGGTGGCCAGACCAAAATACTTATTTAGTTAGAAATCTATTTTCGGGAAGGAAGGAAGGAAGGAAGGAAGGAAGGAAGGAAGGAAGGAAGGAAGGAAGGAAGGAAGGAAGGAAGGAAGGAAGGAAGGAAGGAAGGAAGGAAGGAAGGAAGGGAGGGATCCTTGTAAGAAATATGGATAGTCAAGCAAAACAAATACCCTCATTGGCCATGTGCAAAAAAGATGTGTCTTATATATCCTGAATCCATCAGCTCTGCACCTCTGGATTCATGGATGTTCATTGAAGTCCTAATACAAGCTTTTTAAGCATTTAAGGGTAGGATCATAGACATTTTAGCAAAGCATTGTAACATTTAGCGCCTAAAGAGACTGTAGAGATCCTGTCATATAATACTCTTATTTTACAGATTAGGAAATAAGAGGCATAGTGTCTCAGCACTAGGACAGTGATAGTCTTGTGCTTTCTCCTCTGGTGGACCACCTCTTGAGGGCTGTGTTAAGCTCTGGGTCCCACATTTTAAGGAAGCAGACTGATAAATTGAATAGCACACAGAGAAGGACAGAGTGAGGGTAGTGAAGGACCGTCTGTTCATGCCACATAAGAACTAATAGAAGTTGTGATATTTTGCCTGAAAGAAAATACTTCACAGGGACATGGTATTCGTGTCTTCAAATGTTCTAAGGGTTCCCATTCTAATGGGGAAGGAGGATCAGGCCTGTTTAAATTGGCCTCGGAGGAAAAACTAGGAGCAATGCATGGAAGTTGCTGAGCAGCAACTTTGGATTTGGCATAAAGAAAAGCTTCCTAGCAATTAGAGCTATCAGAAAGTGGAAGACACTGCCTGGGGATGTATGGGATCCCCCTTAGTGGATGTCTGTAAGCAAAAGTTCAATGACCACTAAGCAACTATGTTATAAAGGGATCAAGCAAGGTGGCTTGATGGGTAATGTTGACCTGGAGTCTGGAAAATCTAGCCTTGGACATTTACTAGCTGTGTGACTCTGGGCAAGTCACTTAACCACTGTTTGCCTCAGTTTTCTTATCTGATGTGGAAGTCCTTGCTCCCAGAGTGAGGCAATATTTTTAGAGCACTGTGCACACCTTAACATGCTATATAGATACTAACTATTGGAGGGAATCCTTGCTCAAGTAGGAGTTGGATTGAATGATTTCTGAGGTCCCTTCCAACTCTGAGATCACATAATCATAGATTTAGAATTGGAAGGGACCTTATAGAGGTGATCTAGTCCAACACCTTTATTTTATAGATGAGGAAATGGAGGCCCACAGAAATGAATTATCTAGTCCGAGATCACACAGGTACTATCTGTGATTTTGAAGGTTGAGGTATAGAGAGTGTAAGTGCCCTGCCCATCAGTCAATCAACAAGCATTTATTAAATGTCTATTATGTGCGCAGCACTGTCCTAGGCACTGGTCTTTTCTACTCTAGAGACATCTGTCACTGCCTCCGATGAATGACACATAATGCCTGAGTGGAATGAGACCTAATACCTGAAATTACCTGACAGAGGCCCCACCACTATTAGTGGTTTCTTTTCTGAGTCAAAAAATAAGAGGAATGTTGTGGAAATCGGATCTGGCTCCAGCTTTTGTTCTGAAAGTTTCATATTTGGAAGAACTTCCTAATTTAGGCTTTACAAAATGAACTGAGCTTTGTCCTGAGGGAATGAGCTTCCCGTCCCTTAAAGTGTTCAAGCAGAAGATTGACAACCCTTCCAGGGATGCTGCAGATACAACCTCTGCATAGAGTGACAGATACAAGTAATAAGTTAGTGGTGGAACTAGGACTTGAATCCAGGACACCAAACTCCAAATCCAGTGATCCTTCCACTGAACCAGATTGCCTTGATTCTTAGGAGAAAGGAGATGTGAGTTTGTGTCCTGGCTTTGTGCCTGACTTGGTCACCTTGATCGAGTTTCTAAAATATCTTCCAATACTGACATTCTAAGAGTCACCAGTACCCCTCCATGAAAAAACAAAGGGATGAATCTGAACGAACTTTTATCTCTGATATCTCATATGCTATGTTCTAAGATCCCTTTCAGCTCTGTGGTTCTATAATCCTGTTGCCGTATTTTTTAAATAGACTGATCCTTAAACTCATCAGAAGTGCCCATATGAGGTCAAGATCATACACAGCCCCTGCTGCTATCCCCTGAGTAAGATACCAAAGGTCATTTTGGGAGAGACCAGAGATGTACTCTGGTTGCCAAAAAGTGCCTTTCTCTCTGTTCATAGCCTGGCTATGCTGCCCTGATCCCCAGGATGCATCAGGCCAATCTATACCAACTTAAAGCCAGGGACATGGGCAAACACTCCCAGCTGCCTCCCAGGACTTACCATGATGGGGGGCAGGGCGGTCTGTCAGCCTGAGATTCATAGGACCATAGATTTAGAACCGGAAGGGACCTCAGAGGACATCAGGTCCAATCCCTGAATTTTACAGGTGAGGGTACTGTAAGCCCAGAGAGGCTATATAACTTGCCCAGGGCCACACAGCTAGTAAGTGTCTGTGGAGGGCTTCAAACCCTGGGCTTCCTGACTCCAAATGCAGCCCACTATGTACTATATCCTTTTGTAATTCACTAAAGCTTAGCATCTAAGTCCCCATTGTCACCCCTACCTCCTACTGCAGCTGTTGGAGGAGGAAGCTGTTTCTAGTAGCCCTTCTGTGCTTCTAAGGGGGAGGAAGGAAAAATTCATGTCCAGTATGTGTGTGTTGCGGGGTGAGAGAGAGGGGAGGTATAGGAATTGGGAAGAAGGCACTTTTCTAATTGTCAATAAGGGTAGAACTGGTGGCTTTCCCAGTGAACAGATTGAATCTTAGAATTTGTATGGAAATATTTGTTCTAAGTCAGAAGCCAAGGCTGCTCCCTAGAGCCTTCAGGGACACTGGTGAAAGGCTGCACTAAAAAACCTGGAGGCCTGACATAGAATCTCTGAAACTGCCCAGCCTTTCTTTAATTAATCATTGAATCGTGAGCCAGGCCAGACCACAAAGGCCATTCACCCAACCTCCCATCAATTCTGTGGCATCCCTCACAGGATCACCCAGCCTCTGCTTGAATCTTCCTAATGAGGGAGAGCTTGCTCCCTTAGGATGCAGCCCAGATCATTTTGTAGCAGCTTTATTTATTAGAATGTTCTTCCTTACATCAGCATTTCTTGAAAGCTCCTCTTTGAGCAAAAGGACGTTCAGGAGGGGACATAGGCAACGGGGTAGAATGGGGTGGGGGAGCCCTCAGGTTATAAGGCTAAATTTTATATACACTTCAAAGAAAACAAACTATACGTAATAGGAAATCACGGTTTCATATACAATTCACTTTTATTTGTATATTGTCTCATTTGATCCTCATTAACAACCCTAGAAGTCAAGTGCTGTCATTATCCTCATTCTACAGAGGAGAAACTGAAGCTGAGAGACAGTACCCTGGGGACATGGTAAGACCCTCCCAGCTTCCTCCAAGCTCCCTACATCTCTGTCTGCCTGAGATTCATAAGATTGGGAGCTGGAAAGGACCGCAGAAGGCATCGAGGCCAATCCCTTCACTTCGTAAATGAGGGTACTACAAGCCCTGGGTCACGCAGCGAGGAAGGGCTGAAGAATTTGAGCTCGGCTCTTCCTGACTCTGCATCCAGCACTCTACGCATTTATTTAGCTGCCCTAAAGGGAAGGAAAGGACCAGTAAAGATGCCTCCCACTGCTCTGGTCTTTAAAGTGTAGAAAGTGAATTTGCTCCCACTGAAGCCATTGTCAGCCCTGGAGAATTAGAGCTGGTGCTGGAAGTTGGAGCCTGGGGCTGAACACATGCATGTATGTCTGCCGATACCGCTTCCTTTCCTCCCTAATATGCTTCTTTCCTCTTGCAGGCCTGAGAATCAGGTTGTTCAACTTTTCTCTAAAGCTGCTCACCTGTCTCCTGTACATTGTCCGAGTCCTTCTCGATGACCCAGTCCAGGGGATTGGATGGTGAGTTGTCAAGGCAACCATCTTGGTCTGCAATAGATCCCTATTTTCATAATGAGGATCCATTCTAGAAACTCTCTGATTTGCAGTGGGGATCTGTTCGTTTGTTACAAGGATCTATTATGGATCCCCTCAGGGGATCTGCTAGTTTGTGATCATAGATTTAGAGATAGAAGGGACCTTAGAAGTCAAAAGATGAGGGAATAGAGGTCCAAAGAAATTAAATGAAGTGCCTAGGGTCACACAGATAACTGTATGTGAGGGAGGATTCAAACCCAGCTATTCCTCACTCCAGGCCCAGCACTCTCTGCATGACACCATAACTATCTCTCTAATAGTACTTTGCTATGGAGATACACTAGGTTATAAAAGAGATAGATAGGTAGATGGATAGATATGTATATAGAAATATAATTTATGAATTGGGATAGGAACTGATATATACACACATATATATGTGTATATCCACATATACACATATATATGTGTATATCCACATATACACATATCTATGTTGATAGGCATATAGATATGCATATATATAATAGATGAATTGGGATTGAAACTGATATACATATGTATATGTGTGTATCTACATATAGGTATGTGTGTATACCTACATATATGTATATATGTAGATAGATAAGCAGATAGATATACATATAATTTTATAAAAACAGTTGAAAACAAATACATATATACATGTATATATATATATATTCAGTTCCAATCCCAACTCATCAAATGTATTTTATTTGTGTATATACATATATACATATTTATGGGTATACATATGTATGCATATATGCATATGATCAGAGTATCTGGTGGGTCTGAGTGGTTTGTGGTTGGGCTGGTGACTTTCTAGGATCCAACAACTTTACTAGTTGGTTCTTTCCTCCCATTCTTTCCCTCACCTCTGATCTTGAAGTCCACTGTCTCAGCCCTTCTTCCAAGAGCCAGACTTCAGACTCTGACATCTCAGGTGCTGTACCTCAGAGTGACACTTATCCTGTTCCTGCAGATGCTCTCAGACACTGTATTTTTGCAGCTATGGCTGCTGACAGTGATTCCCCAAGGATTAGATTTGGGAATGGGAGTGGGTGGAACATTGTGTCATCTCCCAAAGCTGCACAGAAGTGCACATTCTAGTCCCAATTCATCAGTTTGACCTTGGGCAAGTCACTTGACCTTTTTGGATGCAGTGTCCTCACCAGTAAAAATGGGCATAATAAAATCTATTTGTACCTACCCTCAAAGAATTTTGCAAGCACAAGATATTGTGGGCTGCCAGAGCTTTGAAAAGTTCAAACCGCTCTAGAATTTGGTTTTTATTGCTGTTTCCTTTAAGGAGAGATAAGATGGTATAACAGGGATGGGGAACCCCTGTACAGTAGATAAAAAGTTGGTCTGGGAGCCAGGAAGGCCTGGGTTTGAGGCCCACCTCTCACACATATTGCCCATGTGACCCTGGGTAAACCACTCTCTTGCACTGGTAGCAACTTCCTCACTAGAGAGTTCCCTATAACAGTTAAATCACACATCCAATCCTTTACCCTACATTTGTAGAACGGCACTTTGATTGAGTTGCCTGCGTCCAAGTATTTGTTGGAGGAAGGAAGGGGAAAAGGATTGCTTCTAGTGAGGGTCTGCTCTCAGCCTGCCCCAGAAGGGCTATATATCACAGCCACAAAAAGTGCTAATGGCCCTGCCCTCCCTCCTCACCTCTCTCAGCTTGCTACCTTCTGAGCTCTCAAGTGAGCCGTCTCCTGAGCCTCTCCCCAACCCCAGCTGCCTGATGCTGAAAATTATCACTTTGTTTCTATTTTGTATCTAATTTTGTTGTATCTAACTATGTTGTATCTAATCAATTATTTTGTTTCCTTGGATAAAATGTAAGCTGCTTGAGGCTGGGTATTGTTTTGATTTTTGTATGTCTCCTCACAGCACATTGTAGGAAGCCTGGTGGCCTGGTAGGTGCTTAATAAATATGGCTTGACAGATCCCCCTCTAGGTCAAAGGTGCATGCTTTTTATCTGGCGGGAAGCCCATGGGTCTTTGGGCCAGAAATCTTGTAGGGGAAGGTGGAAGGAAGAGGCCGAAGAAAAGAGGGGAGCAGAAGTCACAGCCTAGAAAAAAAAAAGATGGGTGATGGGATCTATTATCATAGCTCTAGGGATCTCAGAGGCTATATAGTCAAACCCTTCATCTTACAAATGAGGAAACAGGCTCAAAGAAACTAAGTGACTTGTCCAAGGTCACAAAGGTAGTAAGCAAAAGAGGGGGGATTTGGACCCAGATCCTCTGACTCCTGAGCAAGTATCTATGACAACTTTTCATGTTTCTCCAAGGGTCGTACTGATTTGATGGAATAGGAGTTAGGATAACTGAATTTGAGTCCATCTCCGCTATTGACCCACTGTGTGACCTTAGGCCAACCTCTTCCTTTCTCTAAGCCTCAGTTTCCTTATCAATCAAATATTGATCTCTGAGTTCCCTTCCAGATTTTTAGAAATATTTTTAATCTAATTCTACTAGTGTATGATCATGAAAGATTTAATAACAGTGGGATTCCATAAGATTTTCAGTGAAGAAAGGTTATAGTTAAATGCAAACATTTTATGTTTAAATTATTTTATCATAAATTTAATTACTGTCAACAAAATATTAATAAAAATGAAAAATGAAACCACATGTGAAACCACAAACTCTATATAATTTAATTTGTCACAAATATGTTGTAAACTTTAACAAAATCACCTTTTTTGCATCTCCTTATGAGTTTGTATATTTTGCCAGGGCTTTCTTATTTTTGTGAAATAATTATAATATAATCAGCATTTATATAAAGCTTTGTCATTTGCAAAGCACTTCACATTTAGTATCTGCTTAGATGCCCAAAACAACCCTATGAGACTGGTGCTATTATTATCTTCATTTTACAGATAAGAAAACTGAGGGTAGGAGAGGTTAAGCGACTCACTCAGGGTCACACAGCTAGTAAGTGTCTGAGACAAGCTTTGAATTCAAGCTTTCCTGCCTCCAAGTCCAGCATTCTACCCACTCTGCCTCCCTTGTGACCTTCTTGAATGTTTTGGACTCTGCATAAGTTTCTTCATTTCATCTAAGCTTTTTTCTATATTTCTTTGTATTCTTTAGCACAGAATTTTTTACCTCCTAAATGCTCTTAATAAATGATTTGGATCTTGTAATGGTCTGTCTGTCTCTTGTCTTCCATGGCTTTCCACAGCTGGGGCTGCCCCAAGCAGAACTATACAATATTTAACCAGTCATCACCAGAGATTGATTGGTAAGTGGATGATTAGGCTTGAAAGAACAACCCCACCCCCACCCCACTTCTGAAGAAAAGGGTGGGAGATGTCAAACAATGAGCTTGTGTGGTAAAGATTGCCCAAATTTCAACCTAAGATTCCCTACTTATCACCGGTTCTCTTGATAGGGAATGTGAAATTGTTCTAAATAAATGAATAAATGAAGGTGACAATTTACTTTGCTTGATTATGCATATTTGTTACAAAGGATTCGTTTTGTTTTGTTTTTCTAATGGGGAGAGATGAGAGAGAGAAATAATAAGTGCTTGTTAACCTAAACAATGCAAAATAAAATTTTAAACATTCACAATAAATGAATAAATTGATCTAGCAAGCCATTAACTCATATCTAAGGATCTGTGATTGTTTTCAGGGTGGGTTCTCTCGCTAATGCAGATCATACTTCTCTGTGCCTTTGCTGGTGTTCTTCCAGTATCGCTATGGCAAAACAGTGATAAATGGAAGCTCTTGCAGAGCAAGGACTAGCTCCTCTTTTGTCTTAATATCCACCAGGGCCTGGTGTTCAATAAATGCTTGTTGACTGATTGGTTGATGAGCCTCTCCCAACCTTAATTGGGCTGACCTTTAGACAACTGCTGTACAACCTGTTGGCAGCCCCATACTCAAACCCTTCCAGCTTGGTAGGAGACACAAGCTCATTGCTTAACATCCCACACCTTTCTGTAACAGCTTTTGGGAATGCAATGTCACCTCTGGCACACAATAATGTATCAAAGCCAAACTTTGGTAAAATAATTAATTTAACTTGTGCTGCCTTATTATTAATGTTTTTCTCCTTTTTTCCATCAAGATCTTTTGCCACCAAAACATAGGGATGAAAATTAATGCAGGGATTTTATTCCTTGGGCCCTTGGAAACATCGTAATCCAGAGAGTGATTTCCTCTCTGGAAGAGCACATAGCTGAACCAACAGCCCCATCTTACATCAGACCCTCTGAAAGCTTGGTGAGATTAGATGAAGTGTAAATTCCATGGTTAATTTCCAGTTTTAAAAATAATATGGCTTCACTTAGAAAGAATTCCCATTCCCATGGTTATTCTTTTCAAAACTTCAGAAATTCAGGAATGCTACTAATTAGATCACTGCAGTCAGGATGAGTTTCTGAGAAGAAAATTTTATCTCAGAAACAAGTGGGCAGAATATGTGAGTAAATTATTGTATATATAAGGGGGCATGTCTGTGGAGGTATCCTTGGAATCTCTAGGTGATTATTCTGCCAGGACTGCTATTTCTGGAATGCTGATGCTTTGGCTTC
Organism: Phalanger gymnotis; assembly: GCA_028646595.1. Lineage (NCBI taxonomy): Eukaryota > Metazoa > Chordata > Mammalia > Diprotodontia > Phalangeridae > Phalanger > Phalanger gymnotis. The sequence goes on along the minus strand of CM053625.1, from coordinate 130,523,980 downwards.
AGTACTTTCAGGGCCCAAATTTGTTAGCTAAGCAGTACTTAGAGAAGAGCTAGGTGCACACTGACCAATGAGATGACCAATCACAGCTCTAGAGGATAAAGCATGCCTCCCACCTTTGAGCAGAGAGACAATGAATTAGAAGTAAACATCAGACATACATTTTTAGACTGGATCAATAAAATACAAATGTGTTCTACTTGATTATATTTATTTGTTACAAAGGAAGACTTTGGTGCCATTGGTTGGGGGAAGTGAACTGGGGGCAAACTAGGAGGGAGAGATGAGGGGAAAAAAGAAAAGGAAGAAAAGAGCATCATCAAAACATTTCTTAAAATCTACATAAGAGATTAAAAGAAAGTTTAGGAGGAAATACAGAGAAGCAAGGCCATGCTGGTACTACCATGTTAAATTTAATATATAAAACCATGTGTACTTAGTTTATGAAATAAGTTGTATTAATTGATTCAAGGTTTCATATAAAGTCCTCTTTTTAAACTTATTTACAAATGGAAATGTTCATGTTTTCTAATATGTGATTTTTAAATGCTGATTTTTTTAAATTTGACCTATTGTCATGTCATGGTTAGTTGCAGAGCTGAGGGGAGAGAGAGAGAGAGAGAGAGAGAGTTCTACCAGCTCAAACAAAGCATTACAAGCTAGAGCCTTCCAGCATCAAGGCTGAGAATCAGAGAGCCAAGCCCTCCAAGTTCACAAACAGAGGCAGGGCCAACAGGAACGTTATACCTCCACATCCACATTACTTCTCTTTCTCCCTCAGTCTTGTCCATTCCTCATTTTACCCTTGGTAGCACACATCTGTCTCTTACGTCATTTCTGCCCAACCAACTTATCTGGGCCATGCCGTCTTTGAAGCCATGAGAGAAATGTCCCCATACCCATGGCCATTGGATAACAGATTTAGAGCTGAAAGGACCTTGGATGTCTAACCCCTCATTTTATAAATGAAGGAATGGAAAACCATAGAGTTTAAGAAATCTAAGATCACGCTGAGAGTAAGTGATAAAGGTGGGGTTTGAACCTATATACTCTGACTCTAAAGCTCTTGCCACTTAACACACTGCTACTGGGCAAAATATCACCCAGATGTGAAAGATGGCACATTATCAGGCTTGATCAATGAGTGAACTGGTTTTGCTGTACTGTTTTGCTCTCGTCTCTGCCCTCTTCTCCCTATCTATCTACTCACGCTCTCTCTCTCTCTCTCTCTCTCTCTCTCTCTCTCACTGTCTCTCTCTCTCGCTGTCTCTCTCTCTCTTTCTCTCTCTCTCTTTTTTCTTTTCTTTTTTAGTCTTTGTTGCAAGAGAAGATTTACTGGGGAGGGATATATTCAGAAATGGGCAGCTTAGTGGCTCAGTGTATAGAGTACTGGGGCTAGAGTCAGGAAGACCTCAGTTCAAATACGGTTTTAAAAATTTACTAGCTGTTAATAACTACTACTACATGTAAAATGAGAGGGTTGCACTAGACAGACTCTGGGGTCCTTCTCAGCTTTTATAACTATAATACTAGGATCCTATCTAGGGCCATATTTCTTTTATTTTTGGATGAGAAGTTTGATCTATTTTCTTATAATTCCAGTAGCTATTAGCAAAAACCAAATAAATTACACATGAACTTTACAATAGAACAAAATGCCTTTACCAAAGTAACTATAAAGAGAAAAACTGAATTGATCAAATAGTAACAGTTCACATAGTGGTATTCTGACTTCCTAGATGGCAAATTCATATTCAAAGCCTTGAAAATTTTGAAAAAGTCAGAACATTATGCTATTCAAGGGTCATATTTCAACCAACATGCCCCCTACATATGTATGTTAAATTCTCTAACATAGTACCAATAGAAGAAGGAGAAGAGGTGCCCAAAAATTAAACAAAAAGGTGTCACAACTTCCATAAGACCAGGAAGCGTTAGTCTTGGAGACTGCAATTTAGTGACTCAACTTTTCCATTTCCCCTCGAGAAACTCCTTGTTCTCTGGCAGAATGCAGCCTTTCAGTCCTTGAACTGAGTATTCCTGATAGCCAGCACTGTCTGACAGCCTACTTCATTGGATAAATGAGGGAGGCAATTATCTGCTAAGAGGTTAGAGATTTTAAAATGTTCAAGGCTACCCTACCAGATCTAAACACCTGGCTGCAGGCCTTTTGAGGAGTTTGTTTTGTTTTGTTTTTAAATTGGGCTCACTTTAGTTTCTATTCTGCCATTCATGCCTCTGCTGTCAAATCTATCAGACCTTTCCCAGTTCAGGCCTCATAAACGTTGGTCATTAGACCTTCCTTCCTTGTCAGCCCTCCCTCCAGGAAACACCAAATTGCCCTTCGCTGTTATTTGCCTGTCTTCCTGGGGTTATGCAAGGCTTCCAATATTGAAAAGCTTCTGACCACACTGCTCTCTAAGGTTGGAGAGTCCTGAGGCTCAGAGATGATCTGATCCAATCCACCGTACCTGAGCAGAAACTGGAACAGATCTAACACACATTTATTAAGCGCCTACTATGTGCAAATTTCTGAGAATGCAGAGACAATAAATGAAACCATCCCTGACTGAAAGAAGCTTACCTTCTACTGGAATTCCCTCAACATGAGCAAAGAACTCAATAAAGCTGAGAGAACTCATCCCAACTTTTGGTCAGTTGGGAAATTTTGGATTGTTGGGAAGTTTTCCAATGTATTGAGCAAAATCTTCCTCTAGAAAGATTGACCCACTGTCTTCAATACTGATCTTCCTGCGAAACTCTTGCTCCCTGGATAGTGCAAAGGTAGTTTGCCATAAGGAGAGAAAATATATTCTGAAGATGTGAAATCTTAATTGATGATGCTTGATACTGTGTGGCAGACCACAGAGATAATGATTCTGGAACCTTGCATGTAATAGGTGCCTAATAAATGTTTGTTGAATTGAATACAAATGGATGAATGAAAAAGCATTTCTTGTAGTGCTTACCATGTGCAAAGCACTGAGGATACAAATAAAAACATAACACAGTCCCCGTTCTCAAGGAGCTCTCTTGGGGGAGACGATACACACAGGTTTCAGCCGCTAGTCAGATGGAAAGGTCTTATAGTCCTTAGTGCAGTGACAAAGTGATGGTAATGAATTATCGTTAATATCATTTTTCAAAAATGATCTCAATTTCTGATGTTGAACCATTTGACAATGCTACAGACTTTGCTGGCAAGAACTGTCTTCTCTGGGTCTGCAGGAACTGGGGCTCTAGTACATGCAGAAGCAGGTGCCAGGCCATATCTCCATGAGGGTTGCTTCCCAGGAGGGTGGCTGCCAGGGCTGGACTGAAAACAGAACCAGAGGTCCTGGGGTACCAATACTCCCAAGGTTCTTGGACTTAACTGCCTATCTACGGCAGATGATTAGCAATTGGTGTTGGTGGTTGCAAGAAAGGTGAGATAAAAAGAATACAATAATATCTGAGTTTTTGTTGTTTTTGAATTCTCTCTCTCTCCAGGGCCCCAATCTTGTGGGTAGAGAGAAAAATTACTCTCTGGGCACTTCAGGTGAGTGACTACAGTTTGAAAGGTAATTTAGAAGTCATCTGCAAAAAGTTCTTCGCCTAAGATTTCAGAAAGCTCCTCTAGATAATTTCTCTAAACTTGCCAAGTTGAAGTACACCCATAGAAACCAGTGTTGCTTTCAATGGCACCCTATTTCAGTACAGACACTGAAAAAGTGTTTGCTATTATAGAAATGATTAATTTAGGAGGTAGCAAGAAAGCCCACCCCCAAACTCCAAATATCTCCTGATGATATGTCATGGTGCCTAAAATTCTACCATTACAGTTTATTTCTTTGGGCTTATGAAGGCCTTTCAATCTCGTGGTGTCTCCTAATAAACTTTCTATAACTAGCCTGGTCCTAGGACTCCAGCAATGCCTACCTTTTCTATTAGGAAGGACAGGGCACTGAGCATCTGCTCTGTCACATACCACTTTCTTCTATATCTCTTCCCTCCACCTTCCATTTCTTTCCCAGGAGCTGGTAATCAAACCAACATTTCCTTTGCTACTACAAAGAGCATGGCACTCAAATTTTCTATGGATCTTAGTTGTAGGATGCCTAGGCAGAAGCTCTTTTCCCTGCTCATTACTCCTTGGGGCACCCTCATAACTTTCTCATCAGCCCCATCCCTCTGATATTCCTATTCCACTTTCTCAGTTTTCCATTGTATTCTCTGGAACTCCTGTTTAATTATAAACAATTTGACTTTCATATTAAACCCATATGCTCTCCTTCCTTCCCTCATACTTTGAATATATTTTATGTTTATGGTTATATACTTGTTGTTTCCCACCAATGGATTTTAAGCTTCCAGAGGGCAGGGATTGTTTTGTTTTTTCTTTATGAATATCCACCATCTACAGAGGGAGAAGAGAGAGGGAAGGAGGGAGGGAGGGAGAGAGGGAGAAAGAGGGAGAAAGAGAGAGAGAGAGAGAGAGAGAGAGAGAGAGAGAGAAAGAGAGAAAGAGAGAGAGAGAGAGAGAGAGAGAGAGAGAGAGAGAGAAAGTAAGTTCCTAACACACTGCCCAGTGATTAATAAATGCTTATGGAATGGAATAGAAATGGAATGGGATTAAAGCACAAATATCCCAGAACAGGATGCCACCTTAAGCCCTTACTGGGTAATAGCCTGGGTTTAGTTAGTGCTGGGTGAAAGACCCTGAGGATAAGACAGAAACCAGTCCTAGAGGCAAGGTCATCCAAGAGCCTCAGGAAGGACTTAAAAGAGTAAAAGGCAGAGCAACAAAGAGAAATTTCCCTGACTTTAGAACTCAGCCTGGGATCATTCCTATTGTCTTAGGGCCTCCTTTTTTGAATATTTCTGAGTTAAGAGCTACCCCCCCCCCATGTTCTTTTCCCTCCCTGAGCCCTGTCCCTCTTCTCCCAAGTTTTGGCTACTGTAGTGACCCGGGAAAAATCCCTTGGTTTCCAACAGTTTTTCTTCATGTTACCTAAGATGTTCAATGCCTACCCTTTGTTCTTTTCTAGGTCATTATAGCATTAATAGGTTTTCTTGAGACAATGCTCCTCATCTATCTCAGTTACAAGGTAAGCTCTCTCCTGATCTCCTTGGAAGTCTAGAAGAGGGAGGAGTAGTCTAATACTACTTGTTTATATCCTTCCTTCTCTCCCTGGATTGTATTTCTATTTTTCCTTTCCTCGAAGGGAAGTAGGAATGTAGTCCAGCAATTGGAAAAGAAATGTCCTTTGACAAAGAACCTACAACTTATTGATCACATAGGAACAATGGAAAGGAACTCTGTACTTCACAGTAATAGCTAATGCTTAAACAGCACATTATAGTACCTAACTTTTAGAGCTGGAAGGTCCTTAGAGGTCATCAAATGCAGCTCCCTCATTTTACAGATGAGAAAACTGAGGTTGAAATAGTTAAAGTGACTTGTCCATGGTCACACCGCTACACAGGAAGAATTTGAACTCAGGTTTCACTGACTGAAAGTGTAGTCAGTGCACTATCCATTTCACTGCCTCACCCTTATTTTTGTTTTTACTTTTTAATATTTTGTGTTCTTAGATTTCCAATTTTTTGCATTCCATGTTATTGTCTTGATTCTTTCTGTCTCTTTGGGAGGGAAGATGGCATTCACACTGAAGATGATTTGTTGATTTCTAGTGTCCCAATTCCCCAGGCTGCACCCAGCCAAACATCATCTTCCCAAGTCAGATTTCTGAAAACTGAGCCTTCATAAGGCAGCTGCTCTTGTTTATACCTGGTAGGAAGAGATGTACACAGAGGTTCATTTCCTGACACTTCCAACAGAAGATGTTCTGGAGTAATATAAACTAGACTCCCTTTACTTCTCTGAAAGGCTTTTTTCCTCCATGTTTATTTAAAACCAAAATTCTCTATCTAAGAACAGGCCTATAGGATGCTTTAGGATAAGTAGTATTCCTATTCCATTATCTTTTTTCCCTTCCCCCATTTCTCTTTCCTTCCCTCCCTCTTCTTTCTTTTTGTCTTCCCTTCTTGTCTCCCTCCCTTTGCTCCTTTTTTTCCCTTTCCCCTCTATTCTCTTTCCTTTATTCTCTTCCTTTCCACTATTTTTTCTTTTCCTTCTTTTTTAGAGAAGACATGAACCAAGGTCACAATCTAATCCAGGGATGGGGAACCTGCAGCCTCCAGGCCACAGGCCTTCTAGGTCCTTGGGTACGGCCTTTTGAATGAGTTCAAGTTTTAGAGAACAAATCCTTTTATTATGAGGATTTGTTCGTGAAGTTTGGATTCAGTCAAAGGGCCACACTTGAGGACCTAGAGGGCCACATGGGGCCTCGAGGCCACAGGTTCCCCACCCCTAGACTGTGAACAGGAATGTCTGAGTGACTGTTTCCCAAACAGATGCCCTGTGCTCCTGCTCTTTGGGGAGATCCTGTGATCTTTGTTCTGTCATTCCACTCCTGGCACTGAACCAGGAGAAGCTGGCCTTCCTCCTTGTCATTAAGCCATCCCTGAGGTGGGCTTGGGGATTCAGGCCAATCTCCATGCTAGTTCCTGGCTCTGCACAAATGCCCCTTCTCTCACATAGAAGTAGGAGCCAGGGAGCCTCAGGAAAGGCTGAAGACAATCTACCTATTCAGAAAGGGAATCAACTCCAGGACTGGCAGTTGCCAGTAAAGAGACACAATTCAAAACAAAAGATGTAGTGGGGAGGAGAATGCAGTTAGGTGTATGCCTCTTCCTCTTTTGCGCCACTCCCCCCCAAGATGGTCACTAATGACAACACTGGACTTGAGAGAAGACTGTAGAAAGCTACTCCACTCTTTATTTTGGGGTTAATAATCTATTGGGCATCAAGCAAAGGGAATAGGTAAGAAATGGTATTTGTTTTGGTTTAACTATTTCTACCATCTCTATAATGACTATGTCAGTACAATTATATATGGTAAATAGTAATTTATCCAAGTATTTGGAAATTCTTTTACAGGAGGAACTTGTAGTGTCTACTGTTCCTCCCTTTTCCTTCTATTCTCGCTATTTCTCTCACCCTTTATTTCTCCCCTTCAATGTCTCTCTTCCCTTTCTTCCTCCCCCTAACTTCCTTTCCCTCACTGTATGTCTCTTTCTCTCTTTTACCCCTTCCTCAGCTCTTTTATCATCTTTTACCCACCATTTCTGCCTCTCTCTCTCCCCCTTATCTTCCCTCTTCCTTTCTCCCCACCCATCCTCATGTCTTTCTCCTTTCATCCCTTTCCATTGTCTCTCTCTTGCCTTTCTCTATATGTCTTCGTTTCTTTTTCTCCATCTCTGTCTCCTCACATCTCCCTGCCTTCTTTCCTTCTTTTATTCCCATCTTCCTTTCTCTCCTCCTCCTCATGTCACCGTCTTGGCTTCAGATTGCTCCATCTTCTGTTCTTTCACCATCCCTCTCAATGCCTACCTTTTTCCTTCTCCATGCTTCACTCCTTACTTTTTCTCTCTTCATCTTTCCCTCACTCCCTCTCTGGAATTTTTTCTAAGCTATTTTACTGTTTGGATCCACAGGGAAACATTTGGGAACAGATCTTCCGAGTTTCTTTCATCTTAGAAATGATCAACACAGTGCCATTTATCATCACGGTAAATAAGCATTGGATCACTCATTTAAAGGAGGGATTACTGATCTGGGTATCCATCTTCTGGGGAATTATTCCCAGAGAGCTTCATCTCAAATGCCGCTGTCTACTCTTTCTTAGATTTTCTGGCCTCCCCTACGGAATTTGTTCATCCCAGTTTTTCTGAACTGCTGGCTGGCCAAGTATGCCTTGGAGAACATGATTGTAAGTAACCAGAAACTGAATGGAATATGGGTTTGGGTTATAGCAAACCTGGTGGCCCATCTGTCTCCCTTCTACTGTGAGCGTGGATTGGAGTGTGTGTGTGTGTGTGTGTGTGTGTGTGTGATTTTTTTTTCTCCTCCAAAGATATCTTTCAGCACAGCTGAGCATATGCCATGAAATCTCAGCTATCCACAGAGTAGCTTATTTGCTTCAGATCTTACTTTGGCTAATGCTGCTATCTATTCAACATATAATCAAGCCTTTTGTGGAGTCTTGCTTTACTTCAGCCTAATAAGAGCTGGCAGGGAAGGCCTTTAAGCTGAAACAATTAAATGCCTCTTAGGGGAACTGTAAAAGCCAATCAGTTTAGAGAGGCCCACTCTGCAATATGCTGCTGTTTTGCAGTCAACAAAGCAATGCTAGCCACCCCTGACAGGGAGTTCAGAATCCACAGAAACTTCTCAATTGGATGGAGGTGGCAGGACAAGAACAAAAATGATAAATCTCCTCAGTGCCTCCTAAGTTGGGTTCTCACAAATCCAGAACATGCTTCCCCTAACCTCCACCTATTAGAATTTCTGTTTCCTTCAAAACTATGTTCAGGCACCACTTTGTGCAGGAAGTCTTTCGATTCCCTCAATGCTAATACCTTTTCCACAAAAGAAATTCATACCGTATTTTGCATATACTTATTTATGTATGTATTGTCTCTGCCAATACGTTGAAAATTGTCTGAAAACAAGGGCTGTTTGATTTCTGCCTTTGTGTCTAGATTTTTGCCTGACACATTGTAAGCACTTACTAAATGCTTATTGGTTGATTGATAAATGAAAGTCTGGAGTCCAGAAAAAAAGGAAATCACAGTACTGCTGTCCTCTGCCTGAGTCATATCATATCTAAAATGTTGTATTCAGTTCTGGGCACATTTTATGAAGAAAATTGAGTCCACAAGGGGATAACCAAGATGGGGTGGGGGTCAGGGGTGGGGGGAGGAGGGATAAGACTCAAAACTTTATCAAAGGAGAATCAATGCTTGAAGCTGTGTACATTTAAACCAGTGATGAGAAGAATTTGGGGGAATTTAACTGCCTTCTAGTCTTTGAAAAGCTATCATGGGCTTAGGACCAGTCAGTAAGAATTACAGGGAGGCAGAAATCTGCTTTCTAAAAGGAAGAATTTTCTAATTAATTGAGTTATCTAGAAATGAAATGTGCTACCTCATTACATAGTGATGATCTCCCTGTTACTGGAGATGTTCAAGGAGGCTACAGGGAAGATTCTTACACCGTGTTGGTAGTTACACTAAATGAACTCTGAGCTTCCTTCCAACACTGACATGATACAACTCTAAGTTAAATAATTAAACAATTCCCAGTATGTGTTTATAAAGCATTTTACATCATTGAGCAAGCTAACTGATTAGATTGAGGCCTCATTTCAAATCACAGGCATAATTAAGCAATGAAGCCCCCATGGATGGATTCCCAATCAACAAAACTGATTCTGCTGCTACTTCCTTCTCCCTCCTCCAGAGGCCATGGGAAAGATGTGGAGCGTAACGACTGTTTTAAACCATAGAAACAGAGGCTATGTCTGCCCTCCCTGACTGGTTTGTGGGGGAGGAAAGTGAACTCCATCAAACAGACAATTGTTTCATAAACAACAGATGATTCCTAAGGTCCCTTCCAGCTCAAGCAGTCTGTGAATCTGAATTCAGCAGAGCAACTGGGTATTTTAAAATGACTAATTGAACCCATCCAAATAACTAGTTGTTTTTAAAACAGAAAGTTGAATGCAGCCAGTCAATTTGCTAATAATTGGTTCATAACCTTAGCCAGTTATTATTAATCATTTGTTTTCAAAATAGCCAGTTGTTGTATTCCAACTTTGTATGTCTGAATGTGATTCTTTCTCTGAGAGCCTGTTTGTGGCTCTGTGTAGCTTTTTTGTGTGGGCACAGCCATGGGTACCTTAAAGAATTGTAGGTATGCCTATACCTATAGCTGTATTACTCTCCGCACATGTATGTGTCTGAGGGTATGAGTACCATCCTATCTGGACTACTCTTTCCTTGTCATAGATCCAAATCCTCCCCATTTTAGGGTCTAGTTCAAGGATATCCTCCTCCATGAAGTCATCTTAGAGTACTTGAGCCTTTAACAATCTCTGTGGTCCTGTAGCATTTGCTGCCTGTCCTGTGCTTTGGGGGCACCCAGTTAGGTTAGTTCAGTCCAGGACTTAATTGCATTCTGCTTTATTTATATCGTTGTCTAAGTGGCTTGTCTCTAGGTCTCATCCATAGAAGCCATGTTCCTTTTTTCTGCCTCATTCTCATGGCAGCAATGTCTCTCTACAGAACGACTTCCACAGGGCCATCCTAAGGACTCAGTCTGCCATGTTTAACCAAGTTCTGATCCTCTTCTGTACACTCTTGTGCCTCCTTTTTACTGGGTAAGTATCTTCTGAGATTTGACCCCTGGTTGAATCCTTTGCAGCTCTGAGGCATCATATTACTCACCTGTGGGTTTGAGAATTGTTCTAGACCTGGGGTGGGGAACCTGTAGCCTCGAGGCCCTCTAGGTCCTCAAGTATGGCCCTCAAGGGTCGTATGTGGTCTCGAGGCCACAGGTTCCCCACCCCTGTACCTTCTATCTATATTAAAACCTCTTCTGTTGATCAGGTGCAAAGTACTAAATTGGAGTAGGGTAAGGCAAGTAGAGAGGGAGAAAGAAGAAAATTCCTAAGCTGTTGACATTAGAGTCTGATACATAAAGGATCACTTTTAGGTATCTGGACTAAGATAGCATAATATATTAGAATTCTGCTACTTGCTAGTTGTATGACCTTAAGAAAATCATTTAACCTCTCTGGGCTCAGTTTCCTCAACTGTAAAATTAAGGGGGGAGGCAGAAAAGGCTAATGGCAAAGAGTATAGGCCATGCATCCAGCCATTTGCAGTACCCTTGGTTTCTTTTTTCACAGAGCATAAATCTTTCTTACTGTGTCTGACATAAACAAGAAGATCACAGCAATCACAGGATATAGAGGTGGACTTGACCTTAGACATTATCTAGTCCACCCCATCCTTATTTTCTAGGTGAAAAAACTGAGGCCCAGTTTGGGGCATATAACTGAGGGAAAGTCACATGCCCAAGGCTCCTGAGATAATAAGAGTCAGAGACATGATTCAGACTCATGCTCTCTGACTGCCAATCCATGTCCTTTACCTTTAACCACTTTCTCCAAGCCTTTTCTATTTTCAAACCCAGTTCAGACTGGTCAATTACCAGGCTTAATTCTTATTGCAGCTTTTCATTGGGAAGAGATAGACATACAACTGTTCCTAAACAGATCTGGGTTTATTTAAGATTAATAGCCAAGAAATTCTTTTCAGGCACCTGGAAAAACACTTCAGTTGAAGCAATGTATACAAACTGTATATGTGCTAATTATAAGACTCTGATCTTTTCCTTAGAGTGCTTAAAATTTTCTGAAAAGCACCAAGCTCTGTTCTTCCTGACCTTTATTAGCAATGTACCTCCAAAATCAGCAGGAACTGATGCATTTTTCCAGTAGTTTCCTTTGCTTAGACTATGCTTGTCACTACTTGTATAGTGAGTCATTTGGGCAAGTCATTTAACACCTCAGGTGTTTAGTTTCCTCATCTGTAAAATCAGGTAACTGGACAACATGACTTCCAGACATCATTCCAGCTATAGATGCCGTGATCTCTATAAGTATTCCCTGGAACCCAGAGGGCAGGCAGGGACTTGTTCAGGGTGATTCCTATTGGTGGTCACATGCAAGAATTCATCCCTTGGTTCTACTATCTTCCCAAGTCTATTTTCATCCTCTACTTAATCTTTACAGGACCTGTGGTATTCAACACCTGGAAAGAGCAGGAGACAACCTTTCTCTCCTCAAGTCTTTTTATTTCTGCATTGTCACCTTCTCCACTGTGGGCTATGGAGATGTAACCCCCAAAATCTGGCCATCTCAGCTCCTGGTGGTCATCATGATCTGTGTGGCCCTAGTTGTCCTCCCACTCCAGGTAAGTTCCCCACCTAAAGGGGACATATAATTACTAATCAAGTCAACAAGCATTTATTAAGCACCTGCTATGGTGCTGTGGCTAGAATGCCAGACCCAAGTCAGGAAGACTCCTCTTCCCAAGTTCAAATCTGGCCTCAGACACTTACTAGCTGTGTGACCCTGGGCAAATCACTTAACCCTGTTTGCCTCAGTTTCCTCATCTGTAAAATGAGCTGAAGAAGGAAATGGTAAACTATTCCAGCATCTTTGCCAAGAAAATCCCAAATGAGGTCATGAAGAGTGGGAAACAACTGGAAAATGACTGAACAACCAGCACAAAAAATATGCCAGACACTGTAATAAGTTTTGGGGACATAAAGAAAGACAAAAAACAGTCCCTTCTCTCAAGGATTTCACAGTCTAATGGGAAAACCTTAATAGGGGAAGAACTAGGCACAAACATCTATATACAGGATAAATTGGAGATCATAAGTAAAGGAAAAACACTAGTATTAAGGGGGATCAGGATAGATTTATTTTGGAAAGTGGGATTTTTGCTGTAATGTGAAGGAAGCCAGTAAAACTAGGAGACAGAAATGAAAAGGAAGAGAATTCCAGGTATGAGGGACAGCCCATGAAAATGCTTCGATTTGAGAGATGAAGTGTCTTGAACAAGGAACAACAAGGAGGCCAGTGTCACTGGATTGCTGAGTACATGAAGAAGAGCAGAGTGTAAGAAGACTGGAAAGGTAAAGGGGGGGGCAGGTTAGGAAGGGCTTTAAAAGTCAAACAGATGGCTATATATTTGATCCTGGAGGTAGTAAGGAGCCATTAGAGTTTATTCAATGGGAGGGGGGATTTGGGAGGGGTAACATATTCATACCTATGCTTTTAGAAAGATCAGTTTGACAACTGAGTTGACAGCTTGGAGTCAGGAGAGACTTGAGGCAGGGAGACCAGCCATCAGGATATTGCAAATGTCTACGAATGAGATGAGGAGGACCTATAGCAGGCTAGTGGCAGTATCAGGCTGGCCTCAGTGTCATAGAGAAGGGCATGTATATAAGAAAGGTTGTAAAGGTAGAATGGACTGGACTTAGCAACAGACTGAATTTTGGGGTGGGGTGAGGCATCAAGGATGTAACCAGCCTGGGTGACTGGGAGGATGGTGGTGCCCTCAACAGAACAGGAAAGTTAGGAAGAGAGGAGGGCTTGGAAAAGAAAGACAAGTTCAGTTTTGAATGTGATAATGTCTACTAAACACACTTTGTTTATCAGGAGGCTGGCTAGCATGAAAGAGCCCTAGATTGGGAGTCAGACTCCATCAGTCAATGGACAAGGATTTAAGTTCCTAGTTTGTGCCAGGCATCACGAGAAGCTGTAGGACTGGAAAAACAAGACTAGGTTGAGTCCCAGCTCTGTCACTCGCTAGTTACATGACCTTAGGCAATCCACTTCAAGTCTCTCTGCCTCAGTTTCTTCTTCTGCAGAATGAGGAGTTTGGACTAGATGGTCCCTGAGGTCTCTCCCAATTCTAACATTCTGTGATTCTGTGATCAGGTCAATCAGGAGACTTGGTTTTTCATCCTGGCTCTGCCATTTACTCCTTGTACAAGCTTGGAGCCTTTACCTCTCTCAACCTTGCTTTCCTTATCTTTAAAATGAGGATAGTAATACCTGGCCTGCCCTTCTCCTGACTCTCCTGGCTTTCTCCAATTTCTAGCTAAAATCCCAACTTTTGCAGGAAGCCTTTCTCAATCTCCCTTAATTCTAGTGTCTTTCATCTCTAGATTATCTCCAATATAACCTACATATAGACTGTTTGTACATAATCATTTTCATGTTGTTTCCTCCATTAGACTGTGAGCTCCTCGAGAGCAGGGACTGTCTTTTGCTTTTCTTTGTATCCTAGCATTCAGCACAATGCCTGGCACGTAGTAGGTGCTTAATAAATGTTTACTGACTGACTGCTCTCACACTGTTTTAAGATGATGAATTGAAACTATGAAATGCTACATAAATATGATGCTTATACCACCCCTCCTTTGAGCTTAAACTTCATATAAGGCTGTCCCCAAATAAAACTGTTATCTCAGTACATTATATTCACAGAATAGCAGAATCCCAGAGTTGGAAGGGAACTCACAGTCACCTAGTCCAACTAATAATTGGTCCAAAGTCCTTTCTACAATTTCTCCAACAAGTGGTCATGCATTTGAATTCTTATTCCTTCTCCCTTTTTAGTACATTGTATGTTTTATGAATGTATTACACTGTATGTAAGTGAAAATTAAATGCCCCATTGGTCTTCTTACTGTCTTTTATATGTGCCCTCTTCATTCTTCCCCCAACCCTTGTCTTCAAACTATTCTTCACTTGATTCAATTCAGTTCAATAAACATTGAATAAGTACCTACCTATGTGCAAAGGACTAGATTAGAGAATGGGTTTACAAAAAACAAAAGTGAAATGCCCCAGCAGTATGTCTGCTCCTTGAGGGCAGGGGACAACCTGGGCACAAGCATGAAGATGGAACGTGTAGTGTCAGATCTGAGGAAGATATAATCCATGAAAATGTGTAACAAGGTTGGTGGGAGCCAAATAGAAGAGGCCTTAACAGCCTGAATGAGTTTATATTTTATCCCAGAAGCAATAGGAAACCAATGAAGGTTTTTAAGCAGACTAGTGACCTGTATCTTAAAAATATTGATTTGGCTGCTGCGTGGAACACAGATTGGAGAGGGAGAACCTGGAAGCAAAAGATCAATTAGGAGATAATCGCAATCATACAGTTAGGAAAAATCTGGGCCTCATCTAGGGCAGTGGCTGTGTGAGTGAAAAAAGAGGACAGATATGAGAGTTGTGGAGGTTAAGGATAAGAGCAAATTCAGTTCAACAAGCAATTATTTAGTATCTACTGTATACCACATACTGCACTAGGCAATGAGGATACAAAGACAAAAAAAATCACAATCCCTTCCCACAAAAACATATATTCTCCTGAAATTTCCTCCTTGTTCTCTATTAAATCCTATCAGCCGCCAAGGCCCAATCCAAGCACCAACCTCCCCATTAAGCCTTGTGCATAAAGCATTAGCTCTTTCTGGCATTCAGACTACTTCATTTCCTTGTAGTTTGAGGAGCTTGTCTACCTCTGGATGGAACGACAAAAATCTGGGGGCAATTACAGCCGCCACCGAGCCCAGACAGAGAAACATGTCGTCCTTTGTGTCAGCTCTCTCAAGATTGACCTCCTCATGGACTTCCTGAACGAGTTCTATGCTCACCCTCGGCTCCAGGTAATGGCTGGCCTTGTGTAGGGCCTTTGTCTGTGTCCTGGGCAGGACTAGAGACAGGATTCATGTAGCTCTTGGGCATGTGAAGAAGACCATCACAAGGGTCCTACAGGCTCAGGAGGAGAACATGGCTGCTCTCTATTCTGCCTCCCTCCAGTTCGAATATTTTGAGACTCTATGACTTCTGTTAGGGCCTCAGTTTCTGTATCCACCCAAAGAATATAATGCCATAATTCTCCCACTTACTTCACCTAAGGCAGAGAGATGTTGTGAGAATCAAGTACCTATGTGACCTTGGGCAAGTCACCTAACTTATGTGGGCTCTAGTTTTTCAACTGTTAAAAATGAGGGGCTGGACAAGTTGGGCTCTAGGTTCTGATCCAGCTTTCAGTCTGTGATCCTACAATCATGCACTTTCCAAAGCTCTCTAAGAATAGGAAGAAGTGCCATTATTTACATATTGCTCCTTCTGCATGAATAAGGGACCCAGATGGATTTCCTGTTGCAGGACTATTACGTGGTGATCCTTTGCCCAACGGAGATGGACATTCAGGTGCGTCGAGTTCTACAGATCCCTCTATGGTCTCAGAGGGTGATCTATCTGCAGGGCTCAGCTCTAAAGGATCAAGACCTCATGAGAGCCAAGTGAGTACAGAAGCAAATCTGGGAAGATAGGGAGTCTCTTGGAAGGGGAGGGGCAAGTAGATATTTGCCAACTCCTGCCTTCCAACACCATAATTACTGCTAGAAGAAAGAGATGACATCTATACTTAAACTGGGTTAGTTTGGGGTTTTTTAACCATTGAAGGCCTGGGTATATACATTTAACCCTTGATGATCTGTCCTGGCTAAAGAGAATAACAGCTAATCCCAAACGTGTCATTTTTCGGCTTGACAAATGTTCTGTTGTGTTTTGGCAGCACTTTTTTTCTTTCTAATGATCAGAATATATGAAAGTATAATATAAATTCCTTATTCACTAACAAGAAGGTCAAGGCACATGGAGTGCTGGGGGGCTAGAGGGAAGCCAAAAGAAATCCCCAAATTCCCTACTGGTAGTCTATACTTAGGTAACCTAAAATTGGCTTTGTCTTGTAGTCCTTGGCATTTCCTGGGCACACACAAAGGTCTTAATTTACCATACGTAAGCATTCCCTTCCACACAGGCTCTATAGGACATGAAAAATGCATTGTTAGTCATGACCATGAGAGCTCTCACTGTTAGCCCGGTCTCTGCAAGGAACACTTGTCATGGGAGAGCTCTTCTTTAGGAGAAGTGAATGATTCATAAATAAAATCTGCTGTAGCCTGCTGAATGAGATACATAAAGTAGGCTGAGGAAAATTAAACAATAAACAGACCATATTTCTGGCTTCTGTTGAGAATTTACTGAGTGGATCAATTAGTGAGAGCTACATCAGTGTGTTTTCTTTTTAGGGGTCAGCCACAAACTGTCACCTGGCCATGGCCAACCATTAAACTGGACCTCAGCCGTAGTGACCTCCTAATTATAACCAGAGACCAGCCCCCAACCCTAGTGACAGATTAATCTTTAACTTTGGTCACAGACTAAGCCAGACCCCATTCAACTATCTTACAAATGTTTTAATCAGCAGGTAAACTAGATGACAGTGCAAATAATTCAATGTACCTACTTGCCCTCACAAAAGCAGCTATGTTGCACAGTGGTTAGGGTACCAGGACTGTAGTCCAAAAGACTCATCTTCATGAGTTTAAATTTGGCCTCAGACACTTACTAGCTGTGTGAACCTGGGCAAATCACTTAACCCTATTTGCCTCAGTTTCCTCATCTGTAAAATGAGTTGGAGAAGGAAATGGCAAACAATTCCAGTATCTTTGCCCAAAAACACCCCAAAAAGGAGCCACACAAAGACTTGGAAATGACTTAAAACAATAGCTTCCTCTCACAGAAATAGAACTTAGTTGTGTGGGTTACTTCAAACAATTCAATCTCAACCCTAGGTTACTAGGATAAGTCTGAAGTATTGTGTAGGGACCTTAGAAAGGCAAAGACCACTGAAGAGGGAAACTGGGTTGTTTTGACTATTTGTGGACTTGACTCAGATGTTAGCTAGTTCTTTGAATTTTAAGTTTTCTGTCATGTAAAATAAAGCTTGTCTATATTTTATGTGTTGTTAGTCAGGTACTTACATGAGGGCTAAGGGACTCTTTCTCTCTTTCATCTCTACAAAAACCAAAACATGAGCTAAATGTTTTCAAGAGAAACCCTGGATAGGGGCAAAATCAGCCAAAGTAGGTTTGTTGGATTGCTATAAAATTGTTGGAAATTGCTGGAATGTAGGATTGTTGGAAATGCCCCCAATATTGTACCAGGTCCATGGAAACCCAGAGATTTCACTCTGGGCTTCAAGTTACCCGTATTGGCTGGAATTAAGGCAGTAAAAACATGGGGAAGTGGAAAAAGGATGCGCTGTCTTTGTAAGATACTTGAGTGATTACCCTGAAATGAAAGGGAGGCTTAGAGAAGGGTCTCCCATGCTTCTGAATAGTGAAGTGACATTGTTCTTAAAGGAGAGAAAGTCAGTATGTTATGAATTTATGCTCTTTGTTAACATAGCCAACAGATATGTAGCTGGCAATTAGCAGTTCTAAAAATTAATTATTTTAGTTGAGATTTTCATAGCTCACCTCCTCTGAGAAGTCTTCCCTTCCTATTCTTCCCTTAGATAAAGTCACTTGGTCTACTCCATTATTTCATTTTTCCTACACTGCAGCAGTCTTGACACATCTCTCATTCAGGCATGTAGGTTCTGAAGGCAGGGCAGCAAAATGGAAAGAGAGCCATGGTTTTTGGAATCATGGGCTTTAAAATGGATGATGATTCACTGGGAATATAAAGTATGACTTGTACTAGATGAGGTCACTCCCATCAGACTCTGAGATTCTGTAGACCCACTTCTACCACTAACTCACTGCATGACTTTAGGCAAATTACTTACCCTTTCTAAGCCTCAGTTTCCCACCACAAAATGTAGGAGTTGGACTAGATGATATCTAAGGTCTTTTGTAGCCAGCTATGCTATATTCTGTGAGTCTGTTATAACCCACAGGGAAGCTTTCTTCTGTCTGTGAGGTTGTAATATGCTTACAATCTATACTATATGTTATATTCTGCATTTTATCATTGTTCCACTTGTGTGAACTCTATTTCCCCAACTAGGCTGCCAGCTCCTTGAAGGCAGGGACTATGTCTTCTCCTTGTTTTCCCACCGGCCAATTACAGGGCTGGACACAAGGTAGTTACTCAGGGAATGCCTGCTGACTTGAGGTGCCATGGATTGAAAACTGACAGATCACTCATTTTTTTTCCAGGATGGACAATGGTGAGGCCTGCTTCATCCTTAGCAGTAGGAATGAGGTGGACCGAACAGCAGCGGTAAGCACCCCAATTCTGTCGTGACTGGCATCAACAAAGCCTCCTGGAAATAGGGCTGGGTGAGGCTGGGTGTGCTCTCTAGGAGAGGACACAGGTGGTTGGGAAGCTAAACAGCATTCTCTCCCTTAGGACCACCAGACCATCCTGAGAGCCTGGGCAGTCAAGGATTTTGCTCCCAATTGTCCCCTCTATGTTCAGATTTTGAAACCAGAAAATAAGTTTCATGTCAAATTTGCTGGTAAGTTTTGGTTTCTAGTTGAAGGGTTGAATGTGTCAGTCAGTTAATAAACATTCATTAAGCACTTGCACTGGGCGCTGTGCTAAACAGTGGGGAACAGATAATCTCGGACCTCAAGAAGTTCACAGTCTAATGGGAGAGACAATATGCAAACAGGATAAATGTGTGTCACCACAAATGTCCTGGAGCATTTGTGTTAAGAAAGAAGTGTCATCAGTCACATGGCAGTCTAGTGTCATGGCAATGGAGCAAATGTGAGTTGGGACTCAGAAGACCAGAGCTTTAGGCTTAATTTCTCCACTAACTTGCTATGTGACTTTGGTTAAGTCACTTCTCCTCTCTGGGCCTTACCTTCCTACTCTGCAAAGCTAGGACTACAACACCTTGGCTTATCTTACCTGAAAGGGTTGTTATGAAGTTCACAAAAGAAAAGCAGATGAAAGTGTCTTTGAAAGGCAGAATTCACTGTACAAATTCCTTAAATTGGAGGTTTAAACAATCACTTGTGTAAATACAGATTGGGAAAGGTTCATGTGAGGGAACAAAATTCCCAGGTAGTTCAGTGGATTACACCATCAGTAAGAATCAATAGTCTGACTTACTGGTCAAGAGAACTAATGGGATTCTCAATATCTCAGCCCAGATAGATTCTGTAGCCCTTCCATCTATCATCACAGATTGGTATTTTTTACAATTTGAGTAGAAGGTTTTAAGGAAAAATCCATCATTCTTCAGTCAACCTAGAGATGAGCCCCTTTGCACACAGCCCGAGCTGATCAATATGCAAACGTGTATTAAGTGCTTGCTATGTGCCAGGCACCACGCTAAGTGCTGGGGATAGAAAGGAAGGCAAAAACATGGACCCTGCCCTCAAGGAGCTTGTACCCTAATGGAGCCAACATAAGCACAGATAGGTACATACAAAACACATACAGAGTAGATATAAGATAATCTTATGGGAGAAGTCACTAGTAGCTAGGGGGACAGCTAGGAAAGGACTTCTGCAAAAGGAGACATCTGAGCCACAACAGAAAGTCATAGTCTCTCATTGGGCCTGTACATAAAGTCTTTCCAGCTTGGAACTTATCCTTTGCTGACATAGCCTTCAAGAACCCAGGTCACCTCCATGCCGTGATAGTGATGATGATGAAGATGATAGCGATGATGATAGAATTTAGGTGCCTCATCAGTAAAATGGGGTTAGGCACTTGCACTACCTCTCACCTGGGGTTTCCGTGAGTAAAGTACTTTGCACACCCGAAAGTACTCTAGAAGTGATAGCTTTGATTATGCTTGGGCCTCTCTATAGCACCATACTTGAGGCCTCATGCCCTGCAACTGCCAGTTACAAGACAGCATTTTGTGTAGGTATTTTGGTCCTTTGGTGACTAGCATTTTGGAGAAAGGACAAAGATAGTCTTTAGGCAGCCAGGTGGCATAGTGAATGCAGCATGAGGCCTGGGGTTAGGAAGACTCATCTTCCGGAGTTCATATCTGGCCTCAGACACTTACTAGCTGTGTGACCCCGGGCAGGTCACTTAACTTTTGCCTCAGTTTGCCTCAGTTCCTCATCTGTAAAATGAGCTGGAGAAGAAAATGGCAAACTACTCCATTATCTTTGCCAAAACTCAAATGGGGTCATGAAAAGTCAGACATGACTGAAAAAACTGAACAGTGAGGTCCTGGTTGGAGAAAGGAGAAAAGTAAGAGTCTTGTTTGGTTTTTGAAAAGATATCAGTTCCATCAACTGTAGGATGCCTAAACAGATAGTGGTACATGAATGTGATGGAATATCACTGTGCTGTAAGAAATGAGGAATGTGAAGAGTTTAGAGAAGAAGACTTATATGGATTGATGCAAATTATAGCAGACACAGGGAAACAGTAAACACAGTGACCACTATAATGTATTCAGATACAACAGCTGAACACTGTGTAACAATTATGATCAGTTCTTGGTCCCAAAGAAAAAAGGAGAAAATACTCCTTCATTTCTTTGCAGATATAAGAAGCTATGGATGTAGAACATTGCATATACTGTCAAACTCAACTGATGTCTTGGTTAGCTTTGTGGAACTGCTTTTTGTTCCTTTCTTTTTCTATGCTTTGCTGCAGGGGATAAGTCTCTGAGCATAGGAATGAGGGACATATTTAGGACTGAAAGTGATCTAAAAACAAGACATCAATAAAAGTTAAAAACGAAAACAAGAGACATCATGGGATTCAGATGAATGTTTCTTCTCTTAAAAACACCTATTGATGTATTTTGTTTTTATATTACTTCCAATTCTGAATATATACCTCCCCTCTTCCCTACCCAGAAAGTCATCTCTTTCAACAAAAAAAAACCAAAAAATAGAAAAAAGCAATCCATAAAAACAAACCAGCAAGTGGTTTTGCCCACTATCACATCTTTCCAACCAAGAATGCTTTGTTGAGGAAGCATTCAAATTGCTTGTCTTCTCCATAGTACAGGTAGTTCACGAAGGTCTGTCTCTACCTTCCTCTCCCCTCCTACACCCACTATATATTAATCTGTCAAATAGAATCATTGAATTTCATAGAATGTTAAAAGACCATTGAGATTATATAGTCCAACCCCCTCATTTTGCAGATGAGGAAAATGAGGCACAAAGCCTAAGTGACTTGTCCATGATCACATGTCTCACTAATGGACTTAGAATCACATTAAGGAGACTAGACACATTCCCACATGTCTTCTCAGGGCACTTTAGAGCTGCTGAAAGCCTTGGCCCTGAAAACAAAAAGCCAAAGGCTGTTCCACCATTGATCTCAAACATGCCCTGGACTCTCATGAGAAAAAGCAACTTAGTGGATAGGGTAGCCGACTTGGAGTGAGGGGGACCTAGATTCAAATCTCAAGTAAGACTAGTTGTATGACTCTTCGCAAGTCATTTAAATCTCAGTTCCTTATCTGCAAAATCAGAGTTTGACCCAATGGTCTCTTTATTTCTAGCTACAAGCCATTTCAAGAGAGTTCCTCAGTAGGAAAATAGCCAATTCAAAAATGGCTCCATCCAGTCAACACTGCTCCAGGGAAAGGTGTTGGCCCACTCAACATTTGGTCCTCCTTATGAGAGGAAAGAAATCAGAGTCATGGGGTGTGGAGGGTACAGTGGGAAAAGCAAAAGGCAACAAAAAGGAAGGTATAATAGAAGAACAATATGGGTTGCCTCCTGGAATGTGGGTGTCTCCCTATCCTTGGAGGTATATGAGTAGCAGTTAGATAGCCATCTGTCCAAGAAGGGTTTGTTACAGTGGGTGGGACAGTGGACAAGATGACCTATAAGGACTCCTCTTGCTCTGAGAGTCTGAGAATCAATGTCCGGATGAGATGTCTGTCACTTCTAGCGGTGGGACAAGGCTTTTTCTGCTAACCATTTCCCCTCTCTGATGCAGACCATGTGGTGTGTGAAGAAGAGTGTAAATATGCCATGCTGGCCTTAAATTGCATCTGCCCAGCCACCTCCACGCTCATCACCTTGCTGGTCCACACGTCCCGGGGACAGTGAGTATCCAGGTTTGCCTCTAGCTCAACCTTAATCAAGGAGTTTTCTTCAAGGAGGGTCTTTATAAGACTATTCCCAAAGAGTGTAATGTTCCTCAAAAGAACCAGAGCCAATACCAAGAGTACCATTGTGTGTCTCTGGTTAAAATGACCTAGGATTTTGGGGTGGGGGCTGGTGGAACAGCATATGAGGACTGACTGATGAGACCTCTTCAGTCTGGTTTGACAAACAGAATGATCCTCCAATGGTGGAAATGAGGCAATGAGACTGAAGAGATATTTGGGAGTGGGCTTTGCCATCGCCCCTCAAATCATGCTGTTCATGGAGCAAGATCAGTCCTAGAGGTGTGGGTTTCTGCTCAGGTGGAATGTGCCTCCATTCTTAACTCCCATCTATTGTGCGCCTTGTCTGTGTGTCCCTCCCCCATGCGCCTGTCTCTCCTGTCCCAAGCATCTTGGGGCAGCTTTAATGGGCAGGCCTGGTCTCTGGCTTTGTCCCTAGGGAAGGTCAGGATTCACCGGAGCAATGGCAGCGGATGTACGGCCGATGCTCGGGGAATGAAGTTTATCATATCCGAATGGGAGACAGCAAGTTCTTCATGGAGTATGAAGGCAAGAGCTTCACCTATGCAGCCTTCCACGCCCACAAAAAGTGAGAGGAGAGGCAGGGTACCCCGGGGGTTGGGGAGTAAGGGAATAATTGGAAGTAGCCACCAGCTCCATGGGGTTGAGGTCAGGGGCAATGCTTGAAAGGAGTTTCATGGGTGTGTGTGTGTGTTAGGAATAGGAAGGGTATCTCCCCTTCCTCTTAGGCTAAATACCCTCTCTCCTCCCACATTCTTGCTTTTTTTCTTACTCATCACCTCCATTTTCCCTGCTCTGAAAAAGCTGAGAAGTGAGGAAGGGGAGAGAGAGAAAAGTACATCCCATGGAATCATAGGATCATAGGTGAAAATAATTTTAGAGGTCATCTAGTCCAACCACTTTGCTTTATAGGTGAGGAAACTGAGGCCCAGAAGGTTAAGTGACTTGTCCAAGGTCATACAGGGAGTGAGCAGCAGAGCCAGGAATGGAACCCAGGTCCCCTGACACCAAATATAATGTCTTTTTTCCAAGATTACATCTTGGATCCTGGAAACTTAGAATATCAGAGATGGAAGGCACTGTAGAGAACATCTTGTCCAACCTGATCTTCATGGGAGGAAACTGAAGGCCAGAGAAAAGAAATAGCTTTGCCCGAGTCATATGGGAATTTAGTGGCAGAGCCAAGACCAGAAATTTGATCTCCTGACCTCTGTCCCATGTTTGCTCTGCTCTATGTGACATTTTCCCATCCACTTCAAGCCCCAGGGCCCTTCTGCCATCAGAAGAAGTGCCCTCGATTTTGAATCCCAGCACTGACATTTACAAACCCTAAATCACTATATGGATACTCCACTGCTCCTGTCATTACCATTGCTTTGCTATTATTTCTACTATCTAGAAAATCCAGTCCTTCAGCTTTGACTAGAAAAAGCATAAGTGACTCATGGGCATGCAGCATAAAGAAAAGAACTGTTTTCCTTTAAATGAGAATCTCAGAAAGAAAGAAAAGCTCCCTAAGGTTTTTTTTGTCTGTCCCTCAACTGGGACAATGAGTGCCAGAGATGAAGTTTTCAAGTAGCATTTTGAGCCCTGCAGTAGAGAGGGGAGTGGGAATGGTAAAGCAAGTGCCCTCTTTATGAGGTTGGCCTTGAGTGCCTACTATTGTGTCTGCCCTAGATATGGTGTGTGCCTGATCGGGCTGAAGCGGGAGGAGAATAAAAGCATCTTGCTGAACCCAGGCCCACGGCACATCATGGCTGCTTCTGACACCTGCTTCTATATCAACATCACCAAGGAGGAGAACTCAGCCTTCATCTTCAAACAGGAAGAAAAGCAGAAGAGGCAGGGCTTCTCAGGGCGAGGCCTCTATGACGGACCCTCCCGGCTGCCAGTCCATAGCATCATTGCTTCCATGGGTGAGGGGACCCCCCACTCCCAGAAGGAATTCCCTGAAGTCAGGAGGAGAAAGGGGCAGAACCAATCCTAAACTGGGCAAAACAGGCAGTCACATGCATGATATGAGGCACAGAGCATTGACAAGGCCCCAGGTTCCCAATTTGCTCTCCCACCCAGTCTCCCACACTGTCTAAAACTTCACCATTGAGGATTTATTCCTTTGGGTTGAGGCATAGCCAGTGTCATTAAAATGCAAAGACCTCTGGGAAATCTCACAAATTGACTTTGTGTGAGTAAGGAGGGCAATTCCTACAGCTTAGTGCAATGGAAAAAAAATTCTATACTTGGAGTCAGAGATCTTGGCTCTACTACCTACTAGCTAGGTGACCCTGGACAAGTCCCTTCACCTCCACACCTCTTGACCCTCAGTTTTGTCAGCTATAAAAGTGACCAGTAATGACTGTACTGCTTAACATCACGAGGTGACTATGAGGAAAACACTATTTAGATGTGAGCTATTATCATCATTAATGAGCTGTTAATAACCATTGGCATGAATGAGTACAAAGATTATTTCTACCTAAGTGCAGCTTTACACAAGAGGAAAGCCACAATAGGTAAGTTCTAATGGGGGAATGAGGGGCAGGAGGGAGGCGTCCAGAGTAGATCTTGCTGGAGAGAAGAGACAGTAGTTGGGAGCCCTGAGCAGGCATAGTAAGTGTTCTTGGAGAGAAGGAGAGAGATAAAGTAAAGTGAGAGGGCATGGAAGACAATCAGTTTTACACTCTTCCTGAGAGTTGAACAAGCTGAATTCAATTTCAATTTCTTCTTGCCTCTTTATCTCCATGGGTCCCCATGTGTCATCCAGTCCCCCAAAGGCCTTCATGATGCCAACCACCATCCAGAAAACAACTTCCTTTCCTTCCACTAAACCACAAGCCTCCACCTCCACAGAGCTACTGGCACATCTGACTGCCATGATTAAGGCAGACAAACACAGCAGGGGAATGTCCAGAGAAGGGCAACTAACGCGATCTCAAGATCCAGGAAAGACCATGCAAGGACAGAGGAACTAGATAAAGTTTGCAGAGATGCAGGTTGGGAGGGCAAAATGAACATCTATAGACAGCAAAGGTCACTGACGTGATTGGGAGTCGGGAGAACTGGGCTCCAGGACTGGCTTGACCAGTTACACTGTGTGACTTTGGGCAAATCACTTCCCTTCTGTTTTCTCCTCTTAAGAGAAGGCAATGTACTTGTCTCTGAGGTCTTCTCTAAGGACCGCTAAAGTTTCTCTGAGCTTAGTGTTTCTGGGAGTCTCAGATAATACAAGGAACAGAGAAGAAAATTCGTCTCATTCTCCAAATCCTAACCTCCAGAACTGGAGCAAGTGGGAAGCCTTGAACGTTGGAACTGGAAGTTGAAGACCACATTCTGTTCTACTTCAGTCTATAAGAAGTAAAGTTGGAGGGACTTTCTCAGGCCATGAGTATTAAGAGGCTCCAAATGAGTTTAGTTCAATCCTAGAGTTGGCAGTAGGGTTAGGGCAGGATTGAGAATGTCCCAGATCATCCTTTGGAGGTCTCTCTCCTGACCAGCAGAGTTACAGTGCAGTCCACTGTAGGCTCATTCTCCATCGGATTTTGTTCACTGTTGATTTTGACTTGTGGAAGGAGCACAGGATTTGGAGTAGGGAATCTTCAAGTCTGGCCCTGACACTTCATAGCTGTGTGACCACAGGCAAGCCACTTCCCCTTTCTCTGAGCCTCAATATTCTCATCTATAAAATGGGGGTAATAGTAACACCAGCTCTAGTTGTTTTACAGTTATGAATCAAGTGCTTTGGTGACTTTAAGTTACTATGAATGTTCACCATTGCTGTCCTTTTTGTTCTAGGATCTCCACTAAGGTCCTACATCATATGTTACATCATAGCATGGAAGTGACCCTCTATTCTATGGGAATTCATTCTGAGACAGGCTGGACAGCCTGGACAGGCTACACATAGGGGTCTAATGATAAACCCTAAGTTTAGACCAGATTGGCCACATAGTGATACAACATTTTTAGCTGGGGCAGCTAGGTGGCCCTGTGAGTACAGCACCAGCCCCGGATTCAGGAGGACCTGAGTTCAAATGTGGCCTCTGACACTTGACATATTTACTAGCTGTGCAACCTTGGACAAGTCACTTAACCCCAATTGCCTTCCCCCCTCCAAAAAAAAGAAAAAGAAAGGTTTTTGGTCATAGCAACTCCTGAAATCCTGCTAAGCAAGCGAGAGGTCACAATCTGATCTTCATCACTGGAGGGAATATTACTACTAATAATGATGATAATTATAGCTAACATTTGTATAGTCCTTTAGGATTTTCAAAGAGCTTTCCATATCTCCTTGGATTCTCCCAATGTGAGAGAGGCCCCATTTAACAGATGAGCTTTATGGGGCTGACAGAGGTTGACTGACTTATTCAGAGCCTTATTAAGTGCTGGGGGGCAGGATTCAAACTCCAGTCTTCCTGACTCCAAGATCACAAGTGATCGTAGTAGGGAAAGAAAAAAAAAGTATTACAGGGCAGAGGGAGGCTGAGTTCAACCCAGGTAGGCTGCATCGACCCTTCCTACAAGCAGCTAGCCATCTCAGTTCAGGTAGCTGGTCAAAGGATATCACGTCCTTTGAAGACTTTTGTAGCCCATCATGTATGCACAGTGAAGAGCAGAGAGAGTCTTTCTAAATCCATCAAGTTGCATCCCTAGGGAAAAAAGAATGGAGTGGAGAGGAAGAGCACCCATGCTTCACAGAGCAGTTGCTATGAGGAATTACTCTTACTTTTAGCGCCAGGAATTTGGAGTGGCTTGTGCATCAATGTTTAAATCTTCACAGTTCTCCACACATACCCATAGCAATCATTTCATGCATAGCAAAAACAATCTTGCAGCTGCCTGTGGAGTTTGGTTTTGACAGTAAGTAAATATGGGCCCAATCTGCAAAGTAGAGTCTGCTCAAAAGAGAAAAAAAAATCATCAGTAATTTTTTTAATGAGGAAAAAAAAGGAAGGACATAGATTTAGTTTGTTTTGTTTATTTTCAGCTTCAAACCAAATGGTTCTTCACAGCCATCAGAACAGAATCATAAAATGTGAGAACTGAAAGGATCCTAGAGATCTCATGTTTGCACATGCACACACATGCACACATGCATGCATGCACACGCACACCATTGTAAAGGAAACTTGCTTAGAGGAAAAATGACTTCCCTTGGTAACACAGTTCTTATGTGGTAGAACAGGAACTTCTAACCCTAAGTCTAGGGTTCTTCCCCCTACACCCTATCAACACCAATGAGGAGAATACCAGCCAATTCTTGCCCTTCCATGACAGCAGAGAAGGGCTAAAGATTATTGAATGCTATAGATCATACAAAAATATAATCTTAACCATTAGCTTCTTTGCCTTCTCCTTTGCAAACCAAACTATTTCTAAGCAGATCATAATATCATAGAAAGTCAGAGCTGAAAGGGCCAAAAGAAACCATGTAATCCAACCCTCCCATTTTACTACAGCCCAGAAATGAGAAGTGACTTGCTCAAAGTCACACAGCAAGTGGGTGCCAAAACTAATAGAAGAAAGCAGGTCCCTCTATTCCCAGTCCAATGTTCTTCCTACTACCCCAGCCTGGTTCATCTGTAGACAATGAAAAGTCCATGAAAGCCTTTTAGTAGTGGAGTAACCAGGTGAAACCTTGTGGGCCAAAGATTAGTCTGGTGGTAGATGGTGTTCAGGAAGGATTGGAGTTGAGAGGGTGGAGCCTAGAGGCCAAGAAGGGTTTCACCTCCTTCTCCTTTTTTTAGTACCTGAAAGATCCTTGAGGGATAGAATTTCTTGCTATTAGATGGGCTCTGTGTGCCTGCTGGTCCAAGCCTGGATCCACGCTTATTATCTCACCACCCTCCTCCCCTCTAACACTTTATGTGCTTGTCAATATGGCCTGGAGCCATCAGCCCATGGAACATAGGCAGGAGGGAAGCAGCTGCCCATGTTCTGCCCAAATTAGGTGCACATTATACACTATTATGCCTCCCATCAGGGAGCTTCCCAAATTGGCTTCCAAGAAACAGAAGTGTGTCAGGCAGAGAGGGACAGACTCTTCCATGGCAACGCTGGCCAGCAGCGCCAGACCAGCTGCTTTCTGGGCTGAATGGACACAGCCTTGGGACTGACCACTGAGAAGCTGGCTCTCTGACTAGTTGAGTAGAATACAAGGCATTCTTTGGATAGATTGGTTTGGAACAGTCACCCCAGGCCCTGTGCTATCTCCCCTCCCTCCCATGCTATGTGGGCTAGGCTGGGACTTACAGAGGCAGCAGATGATGTTTCCACCAGCAGACTAAAGACTGAAGCTCCTAGGCAGTTCACAATGATTTCTTCCCTGCCATCAGCAAGGCAGCGGCATGTGACTTGTGGTTCTTCCCTTCTATGCCCATCTCTTCTGCCCCAGGATGCCAATTCTAGAACTACAAGACTTAGAGCTAGAATGGCAAATGATTAGTTTAGGACCATCCTCGTATGGTTACAGACACTGAGGCTCACCCAGAGAGTTTAAGCTTACCTTCATAAACATATTGAGGAGGGACGAATAGCCGGAGTATAACTCTAGACTCTGGATCTGTAACCCCCAAGGGAGAGTCCTGGCTGGAAAATTAGATAAATCCATTGTGGAACTAAAGAGGAAAGGCCAAGGAGCCTGCTTATCTGACCAAGGTGGACTTATCCCAACCCCAGGCTGCCACCTACAGGTTGAAGGAAAGAAAAGGTAACAATTTTGGATTTAAGGAGTTTAAAGGAATCATAGAACAAACCCTCACTGAATCCATGGTAGCATATAATCCTGACCCTGGTTGTGGATATCCCATTCTTTCTTCCCACTCCCCCCTTCACCACTATATTAAATGACAGAAGTTTTTGTAATGAGGTACTTTGAGTATTTCAGTAGTTCAATCCCCTTGGCTGGGGTCTAAGACAGATCCAGCTCTCACTAAATTTTGCACCAACAGAAAATGTTATAGTGATGATCCAGGAAATTTACGGTAAAAAGGAGAAAACTCTTCTTTCTTCTTTCTGGGAAATTCCCAGATCCTCATTAGGAGTCAATCTGTAGCCAGAGATAGAGGCCAGTGTGTGGCCAGGAAATGGATGTTTTTATTTGGGTAAATGAAGTCTGAAAAGAGTGAAATAGGTTGGGATCCCTGAAACAGCTGTGTCCCCCAGGGAGCAGGATCTGTATAAATTAATCTGAGAGTGTCGACCTACAAGACAAGGGGTGGGGGTGAACGAGGGAACCCCTATTGAGGCACACAGTGGCCAATGGGTTAGTTTTTTGTCCTTCTTTCCAGGTACAGTGGCCATGGACTTGCAGAGCACTGATTGCCGGCCCCCAAATAGCAGCAAACTCACCCTGCCCACAGAAAATGGCTCTAGCAGCCGCAGACCCAGCATCGCCCCAGTCCTGGAGCTGGCGGACAGCTCTTCGCTCCTCCCCTGTGACCTCCTCAGTGACCAGTCAGAGGATGAGATGATGCCATCCGACGATGAGGGGCTCACTGTGGTAGAGTAAGTATGGCATTTACCTCAGAGGCACCCACTGAAGTTCAGTCTACAGCTGCAGACCTCCCTGTAATTAACTAGACTCTCCATTAAGCTCGGTGTCATGTCATTAATTGAGCTGCCTCTGGTATTGCTTCTGTAAACACACAGCCATTGATGAAAGTCCCACTCATTCCCCAGCAGGGAATAAAGAAGAAAAATGGGTTAATTGTTAATTATGGATTTTTTTTCTTCCAAATTAATCTTGAACTTACTTAAGAGACACTAAGTATCTTTTTAAAGTGACTTTGAGCCACAGAAACTGTAGGCGAAGAGGAAAGGCAATCGTGAGCAATGTAAGTTTAAAATTGGGGGAGGTAGGAAAGAATTGAAATGAAGAATCGGGAAAAACATAAAATGCCTGAGCCGCGGAAGAGGCATTTAAGATTTTATGAGGCCGACTCCAAGTCAGGTTTCAGTTGTGTTGCAGTTGATCGTGCAGAAAATAAAAAAAGTTCTTCATTCCAAAGGTAGTAAGGGAGAGTGAGTGATTAAATGGTTGTAACAAACACTAAGTAAAAACAGTACATTGAATTTAAAGTTGAAAGAGATTTTGTTGTTGCTATTCAGTCAGATCCAACTCTGTGACCCCATTTGGAGTTTTCTTAAAGATACTAGAATAGTTTGCCATTGCCTTCTCCAGCTCATTTTACAGATGAGGAAACTGAGGCAAACGGGTTTAAGTGACTTGCCCAGGGTCACACAGCTAGTAAGTGTCTGAGACCAGATTTGAATTCAGGAAGAGGAATCTTCTTGACTCCAGGCCCAGCACTCTATCTAAGAGTCTGGAGAACCACCAGCTGTGCCTCTAGCTGCCCTGGAAGAGACTTTGGGGATCATCTATTCCAACTCTCTCATTTTACAGAGGATGAAACTGAGGCCCAGAGAGGAGACATTTCATTCACCCAGGGAGCTCCTGGGTGAAGAAATCCCTTCTACCATTGCAGAGTGGCACTTCCCTGCAGCTCATAGCCTTAGAGAGTTGCCTAGAGTCCTGGGAGGTTAGGCCAATGACTGTCAAGGATTCCTCAGCCAGTATGTATCAGAGGTGGCATCACTCAGATCTTCCTGGCTTCAAGGCTGGCCCTCTATCTGCTACACCCATGATATGAAAGTCAAATAGAAACAGGGCCGCTAAAGCACACAGAAGGATCCCTGTTGGCCACATACTGATTTGGAAAACCACATATAGATGTCATCCATGTTCTATTATCTTTTTATTTTGTTAAATATTTCCCAATTGCATTTTGATCTGATGTACTAGGGAGTATGGTGGTCCACATATGTGTTCATGCGTCTGTTCTACACCTTGGCTACACGGTCCTTGCTCTAGATTAATTTGTTTTCTAGGTAACTGGTTACCATTTTTTCTTTGGTTGTCCAAACAGGACTATTTTATATCTGTTATGCTATCCTTCCTTCCTTTAAGATGAATAATAATCATAATCTCTTAAATACGTATAGGGTTTTCTGTTTTTCAAAGTACTCTTCTGCTGATGAACTCATTTGACTCAGAGTCCAATGCTAATCTTACAGAAACATAAAAATGGGAACTGAAAGAACCAAATGACCTGCCAAATCCAAGGGCAAACAGCAGAGCCAAGACTCAAATTCAGATCCATTGATTCCAAGGCTAGCACCTGCCCAGTGCTGCAGAGGAAATGACTCACTGTTTAGGAACACCAGATTTTAGGACTGGAAGGGACCTCGGGGACCAGCTAATCCATCCCTCTCGTTTTACAGATGGGGAAACTGAGGCATAAGATGGAAATTGCTTTTCTCAAGGTCACACAAGCAGAAATATCA
The DNA here is from genome assembly GCA_028646595.1 of Phalanger gymnotis. NCBI lineage: Eukaryota > Metazoa > Chordata > Mammalia > Diprotodontia > Phalangeridae > Phalanger > Phalanger gymnotis. Next base: position 130,492,231 of record CM053625.1, on the reverse strand, counting down.
GAGCCGTGATCTGATCCCAGTTTTTCTGACTCTAGGATCCACTGGTAGAGCACTGAGCTCAGAGTCAGTAAGACCTGAGCTCAAATCCAGCCTCAGACACTTACTAGCTGTATGACCCTGGGCATGTCACTTAACCACCCTGTTTGCCTCAGTTTCTCCATATGTAAAAGAAGCTGGAGAAGGAAATGGCAAACCACTCCAGTATCTTTGTCAAGAAAACCCCAAGTGGAATCAAAAAGAGTCGAAGATGACTGAAACAACTGAACAACAAGGATCCGCTGCTTTCTCACTCTCTCTTAAAGTTATATCCCTGCTGGACAGTAAAATAAATTGGAGAGTTCCCCAAACATGTGTCCATTTTGCTAATAACAGAGCACTAGCTAATGCTCACAGGAGGGAGAAGAGTTAACAGATTCATGGGGGGGGGGGTAGAGAGGAGAAGGCCATGTTTACACTTCCCTTTAGGATGAAGAATTATCATTTGTTAGTGTAAGTAATACTCTGTGTTTTGATTACAAGAGCCAGCAAAGGAAAGTGTTGGCTGAGTCAGGGTTCCTGCTGGAAAATGCAAGATGTAAGAAATTCAAAGACATTTTCATTGACTCATGGCCACACCATAGGTGTTCCTGCTTAAAACAAATGATTAGCCTCGACCACAGAACTGTATTTGTGACCTTTATTGATGAATAAGTTCTTATTTTTCCCTGTTGCTGAAATAACTCTGTCCTTAGTTGAAGAATATTTGTGACTTAGATTTGTGAAAAATATCCGTGAGCCTTAAAGCAAGCTAAGCTTTCTAAAAGATAGAAGGCATGAGGAAGTATTTCCAGGCCATGAGGTGGCCTGTGCAAAGAAACAGAAAGAAGATATGTCAAGTCAGGTTTGGGGGATCAGCAAATGCTGTGTTTGTTTGGAACAGAGTGTGGGAAGGACTGTAACATAAAATGAGTCTGGTGGGGGGGGTGGAAATGGGGAGAAAATTTGTAATTCAAACTCCTGTGAAAATCAATGCTGAAAACTAAACATATTAAAAATAAATAAATAAAAGTTAAAAAAAAATTAGTCTGAAGAGGTAGGCTGAAGCCAGACAGTGAAGAGCTTTCAACACCAAAATGAAGAGTTTATATTTTATCCTACAGCCAATGAGGAGCCACTGAAGATTCTCCTGTAGGACAGTGACATGGCCAGATCTATCCTTAAGAAAGATTATTTTGGCAGCTATTTATAAAGACTATAAACTCTCACTTTTGAAATATTTATTCTAATTTAATTAACAAGCATTTATGGAGTGTCTGATATGTGCCCAGCCTTATGCCATTACTAAGGAAGACAAAAGAGAAGCTGTCATTCCTGCCCACAAAGAATTCCTTGTCTAGTGGAAATTTGGCATAGTAAAAGGAGTTCTCAATTCGGAGTCAGAAAATCTCACGAGGATACCTCAGAGCCATTTCATCACCCCACCCCATCTTTAAAATGGGGATAATATTATTTGTGATGCTGACTTTGCAAGATTTCTGGGAGGAAAGCGTGTTATAAGCCTTAAAGTACAACAAAGATGTGAGTCATTGCTATTGCTATGGATACAAAGATAAGAAGGCCATCTAGTTCAGTCCCCTCACTTGACAGAAAAGTAAACTGAGGCCCAAGGAGAGGCAGTAATTTGGGCAAGACTTCCCAGCTGGGTATCTGCAGAGCCAGGAAGTAATAAAGGCAAGAGTAAGTGGGCCGGACCGGTAGAATTAAATGTATTTGTTGACTATAGGATTTCAGAAAATTGAGAGGTCAGTGTGGGCTTGAGGAGCTAAGGCCAATTTCATGAAAGGTGTGGAAAGGGAGCCTAAAGGAAGGAAGAGTTTAACTAGATGGATACACAAGAGTCCATTTTCCTTTGTGTTCCATTCAAATCCATCCGTCTTCACAGAGCCTCAGGGGCACCCCATTGGTGCTGTGGGAGAAATAAGGTCCCTGACTTCAAGGGCTTTTCTTGAGTTTACTCAGATCTGTGCCCCTCCCTGCTCTGGACTACTGAATTTCCAAAGGTTAAAAAGGGGTTGCCAGCTCTCCATCCCTTTTCCAATTCCCTTCGGTCTCCCAGCCAACTCCCAACCCAAGAAAGAATAGGAAAGAGAGTTCCCGTGTTCCCACAAATTGAATCAGACACCAGGAAGGTGGGGCATTCTGCCTCCTTTCTCCCCCTCCTCTTGGCATCATAACTTAGCATCCAAAAAACAAAAGACAAAAACAAAAAACACCTTTGATTTTCCCAGCAGTCTCTTACCAGGGACCAAAGTTGTTGTATGATGTTGGGATGCCCTCTTGTGGTTACTTGGGCCCACAGTTTTGTTTTAGATGGCAAGGTGAGTCAAGTCCTTTTCAATTCTTGCCCTGCCTTCCAGCTCCTAGGCATGAGTTCCTGGAAGCCTTATTTTCTGCCATTCTCCAGCATAAACCCTCCAGTACAGCCAGGTCTGTGTGTCCCTGTTCCACCAAACAAAGGCCACATGAGATCCCATCTTCCTTCTTAGAATGCCTTGTCTTCTCCACTTCCCTTTTTTAAATTTACCCCTCTTTCAAGGCCTACCTCAATTCCTTGAGAGGGAATTAAGCCTTCTTTGCCTACTCCATAATCATCTCTAACCTTAGAATTTCTATAGTACTTGTAGAGTAAGAGTCTTAGGGCTGGAAAGAATCATAGAGCCCATTCTCTCTAACCCCCTAACTTTACAGATGAGGGGGTTGTATAACTCATTGTCTGAAATACATAGCCTTACACTGGATTTGCTGCTTTGTAATATTCTTTCATTGTTTTACAGATCATGGTCTTCTAAACTACATTAAATGATCTCTGAGATCTCTTCTGACTCTCAAATTCTAATTATCTCTAAATCTATGGGAACGAATTTTCCTTGAGAGCAGGGATGATGTCATATTAATCGGCCAATCAATAGGCATTTAGTAAATGCCTATTATGTGACAGATACCATGCTGGGCCCTGGGGATGTAATACAAAAATGAAATAGGCATATTTCTTGGGCTAAATATGCCCAGGCCCTGGCTTCAAGCAGCTTACAGTCTAATGAGAGAAATAACATGTACACCTGTAAATATATAAAATAATTTTGAGAGGACATGCCTTAACAGTTGGGAGGAATCAGGAAAGATTTACTGCAGAATATGATGCTTAAACTAAGTCTTGAGGGACACCAGAAATTCCAAGAGGTGGAGGTGACAGGGCAATGCATAGCAGCCATGTAGCATGCAACCAGTCAAGGCAACAGAATGGAAATGGAGTATAAGGTGGAACCATATGGCTGAACTGAAGAATTCATGGGTGGGAACAGTATATTGTTGTTGTGTTTGTCCTTCATTTTCGAAGAGGACCATGACATCGGGGAAATGATGGCATGTGTATAAGAGGATTGGAAAGGTAGGAAGGAACCAACCAGTATGAGGCTGGCCAGGCACACAGTTGTTCAATGAACTATTGTTACCCAACCTCTGAGTAATGTAATACAGCAAGAAGTTCAAATATTTGATACCTGAAACTGGACTTCCTCTGTTCCAGGTATGTAAAAGGCTACCCTCCCAACTCACCATATATTGGAAGCTCTCCTACTCTGTGCCATCTGCTCCCTGTGAAAGCCCCTTTCTGCTGCCTAAGATTAGATAAGGTAAGAGGGCATCAGGTAAGACTTCTTCATTTCAAGGCTCAAGAGGACCTAATAATATCACTTGTTGACACTATTTGATGTCTCTAACACTCTCCGTGGCCAGCCACTCAGCAGGAGATAATTAAACCAAACTACCTCCCTAAGCCCACGAAAGGATGGATTACAAGTAAGTACACCCCCGATCTGTTGCCTTCACATAAGAAGCTAAAAGATGTGACCCACTAATATTGGCTAGAGCTTTATGGCTTTGACAAAGGCAGCATTAAGCTGGTTAGTCTTCATTTTATATTATTTAAAATCACTTTCTGCCCCAGGGTCATACATTCAGTTAGTTACCCAACCCTATGGAGTCAGCACCCACTGTGCTTCTATTCTCTGTTCCGATAGGCAATACTCTCTGTCTTCATTATGAAAGCAATAGCCAGGGAAAATTCTGAACATAATTCTATGATAGGTCTTCAGAATGGGGCTCTACTAGATTGCCTTAAGTGTTGTGAATTCCCAGGATGTCATATATGTACATCATTTGGGTACATAGTCCAAAGCCAAGTACACATATGCATGTGATAATGTATATAACCTCCCCTACCAGTCCTTGTCCAATGCCTCATCATGGCATGGAAGGGGCCTCTCAAAGGCCATGCCAGTGCAGCACAGAGTTTGGCAGATGCAAGTAAACTTGTAAGATTTTTATCGTGAGCCCAATGACAGATATCTGTCATCCAAGGACCAATCTTGCTAAGTTTAGAGAGGGTCATACACAAGTTGGCCACAGAATGTTAAATGTTAGCTGTCACATCTACTAAATGGTAGAGAGTTTGTGATTTGTGTCAACGGAGAAATGTCCACATGGACAAAACCAGAGATCCTGAAGTACTCAAGTAATGCATGTAAGGAGCTTTGTGAACCTCCAGGTGCTAAAGAACATTGTGAGTTAATATTGTTGTTGTTATTTTATAGAATTACAGAATTCAAAAGTGGGAAAGGACTTCAGAGGTCATACAGTCAGTCAATAGACATTCATTAAGCTCAGGCACTGTGCTAAGCTCTGGAGATACAAAATGAGGCAAAGGAGTCCCTCCCCTCAAGGAGCTAATGAAGGGGCTCACCAGCCAATGAAAAGAATCGACATGAAAGGAATTCCCCACTATAACATAACTGACACATATTCAACCTTGCTTGAAGACTTCCAAGCAAGTTCCCCCAAGGAGGGGGAACCCATCACCTCTCAAGGCAACCCATTGGTAGAAAGTTTCTTCCTGACTTCAACCTTCAATTTGCCACTTTAAAGTTTCCACCCACTGCTCCTGTTTCTGCCCACCGGAGTCAAAAAGAACAAAGCTAATTCCTCTTCCCCTTGACAGTTTTTCAACTATTTGATGACAGCTGTCATCACCTCTGAGTCTTCTCCAGACTAACTCATTCTCATATCCCATGGACTCGAGGCCCTTTGCCAGCACATATATTTTGTTTCCTCCAATAGATTGGTCTCTAACATACTAACATACACACACACACTCCTCTACCCTTTTAGAAAGCCAGTACTAGCCCAAAGGTTGACATTTTTCCCTAAATGGCCAATGATCTAGACAAAGATCTGGCTCTGTTTCATTTCTAGAATATAATATGGCATCCCAAAATAGAAAAGTGAATGAAACTTTGAGCCACTTTGTTCTCCAGATGCTGTCACCACTGAAGTTACAAATAGAACATTATCCGTCTACATGTTCTCAGGGTGCCATTTTTGTTCAGGATAGTAGCCAACACATTGACTGACTCTGTCTGTCCTCTGAGTGTTTCTTCCCTATGAAGCCTAACAGAAAAATCGACTGACAGGGTCTGTTCTCTGGATCATATCTCCATCCAGGGCTGCAAGCACAACAGTTACGAAGATGCTAAGGCCTATGGCTTTAAGAACAAATTGATCATAGTTTCTGCAGAGACTGCTGGGAATGGGTTATATAACTTCATTGTTCCACTCCGGGCATATTATAGATCTAGGAAGGAGCTAAATCCAATTGTTTTGCTTCTGGACAACAAGTAAGTACGCTGACAAGCTGTTCTTTTTGTGTAACAAGCCAGAAAAGGAAGGCCCCACTAATATTGGCTGGGCTCTTCTGGCTTTGACTAAGACAGGATTGAGTTGGGTTAATCTATTAAAGATTATTTTCTACCCCAGGTAGAGTGGAATGGTCCAACATTATGAATTCAGCCCCCACCCATGTTGGCAGAGCTAATACATTTTGTCATTGAGAATTATCTGCTATTGTCTAGACACGTCCTACATGCTCATCCCCTCAATACAACTTAAATTCAACTCCTCTCCCTTTTTCTGACTTTTGAAATCCTAATCATTCTTCAGCAATCCTAGAAAAAAACTTCTGGCAATGTTATAATGGGATCACAGATGACTACAGTATTCTTGACTCTCCCTATCAACCCTTTCATCAATAGGGAATAGGTTCTGGACTGGGTTTCCAGAGGTGGAACGGGGATGGATCAGGCCATTCCAGGCCTTCCTAAACCTAAGGAATAGATTTGTTCTAGCTGGATAGGCCAGTTAGGGAGTCAGTTCTATGGCCAGGGAATGGAGCAAAGATAATAGGCCTAGAAATGGTTCATTTGGGGATGGAAAAGCAGCTAGTCCAGGAGACAAGTGAGCTCCCTGTCACTGCAAATGTTGAAGTAAAGCCTAGATGTTCAACAAGGATATTGTAGAAGATGAATATAAAATATTGGGAAGGTACTAAGAAAGGTACTAAGAGTGTCAGGGGTGCTAGAGCTCAGGATGAGCTGAAACAGTTGTGAACCACAGGGATCCAGATTAGAGCAAAGATCTCATTAACAGAGAGAACTCTCAGCTAAAGAAACTCCTGCCAACACAAGTCAGTCCTTTCTCCGCAACTTTTGGACTTAGAGAGTTTGCCCAGAGCTTTAAGTGACTTGCCTGGGGTCACCCACATGACCAGAAGGAAGACTTGAACCCAGCTCCTCCTTTCTTTGAGGCTAGCTCTCTATCCGCTATACCACACTGCCTCTCAGTGAATGCTAACGACCACAGAAGGGGCTTTTCAAGAACACTACATTGTCGGGGAGAAGGAGGGAGGTTCCAAAAGGGAATAGGACTCCTCAGAGTATGTGGGAAAATCACAGTTAACATTGGAGAGAAAGCAAAACTACTCGACCTTTGTATTTTGTTTCTGTTTTCCCTGCCAAAGATTATGATCTTGGCCTTGGGAAGGATAGAACAAAAACAGTTGATGAGGACCTGAAACCCATGGTAAGTAAAGAGATAGTAAGAGAACAGATATAGGCCCTCCCTTGTGGCGGACACTGAGACATGGAAGGCCCGTTTAAGGGCCAGTCACTCACTCAAGTGAGAATCCATTCTACTACATGCTGCCTTCTAGCTCTCACCTTTCCATTTTGTCCACATAGACTACTGAGAGTAGCTTTGGTGAGGTCAACTCCCCAGGCTTGGATGAGCCAAGGCACCGAAAGAAATAGTGGATGTGATGGCCACACAACTGTCAGTGATGATGATGACAATAATAGCTGACATTAATACCGTGCTTGAAGGGTTGCTAAATGCTTTATATACAAATAGATGACACAGTTGATGGAGCTCTGGGCCTGGAGTCAGGAAGACCCGAGTTCAAATCTGCTTCAAACACTTACTAGCAGTGTGACCATGGGCAAGTCATGGAACCTGTCTGCCCCAGTTTCTTCAACTGTAAAATTGGGGATAATAATGAAATGTAGATAATAATAGTACCCAGGGTTGTTGTGAAGCTCAAATAAAGTAATATTTACAAACGAGATGATATTTATAAAGTATCTGGCACATGCTAGTTAGTATTATACAGTGGCGGGCACATACTAGGTGCTTAATAAATGCTTATTTCCTTCCTTCTTTATCTTATTTGATCCTCATAACAATCACAGGAGGTGAGTATTCTGGGTATTTTTACCCACATTTTGCAGATGAAAAAACTGAAAACCAGACAGTTAAAGTGACTTGCTCACAGCTACACAGCTAGCAAATTTTAGAAACAAAATTTGAACCAGGTCTTCCCTAATTCTAACACTTTTTCACTTTACCGTGACATCCTCCAAGCTCTGAAAGGCTGCAGATGATAGGAGAGGGATTCAGAAAGGCAAATATTATCCCAATGTTTTTACACAAGGAAGAAGACAGAGTCCACAAACTATAAGCAGGTAACTTTGATTTTTAGTCAGATTTTAATTTTATTATTAAAGTAGAGTTTATGAGCATTTGGTAGGAGAGGAAGTTAATTGCTAGGAACTAGCATAACTTCATCAAGCAAATGTTGTCCAGTGCAGTTGTTGCTTGTCAGTTGGTTTTGCTGTTTGTCCTCATTACAATGGAACGCTCACAGGGAAGGGGAGGGGAATCCCGGTCAAGGAGGGTATGTACAGAAATTACTGTGATGTCAAAGCAAAAGGTACCAAGAAATTTATTTTAAAGTAAGCTAGACTAATTTCCTTTGCCATCAGAGTTATTACACTGGTAGATCTGGAGAAAATGTGGAAGTCATTTAACAATATTCAGCAAAGTATCTCTCCTGTTGTTATCTTATGTACAACAGAGAAATGAAGGCAAGATGAGTCCAGTTAGGTAGATTCTCAATGGGATGAATGATCAGACCCAAAAAAACTCTGTAATGGCTCAATGTCAACTAGAAAGGAGACTTCTAGAGTCATGCCTCAGGGATCTGTCCTTAGTGCTTTACTTAAGCCCAGATCAACCAAAATTGCACATTGGATAAAGCTGCCCAGAGCCAGAGAAGCCTGGGGGCCGATGACTGTACCAGGCTTAGCTTTAAGACTTTAAGCTTATCTCTTCCCTGACCCTTGTGTGTCCCCACAGGCCAGATCACCACTTCCTTGAAGCCATCTGCTGTTTCCCTATGGTCTACTATATGGAAGGATCAGTTGACAAGTAAGAGTCAGTTCAAGGGTCAAATTGTATTGTGTAAAGGTAGAGAAAAGGCCTCATAGTGGGGAGTGGGAGTGAGCCACAATGCCCTCTCTAGCCCATTTCAGAATATCTTAGAAATAACCAAGAATTCCAGGATTGAACTCCTCCCTAGTTGCCTTCCTTTTCTTCGCTCTCCTCTCTTTCCTCTTTTCTTCCTCATGTCCCTTCCTCTTTGCTTCTTCTGTTTCCTATTATCCACTTTTTTATTCCCTTGGCTTTTCTCCTATATATAGTGAAGTCAATCAGATGCTAATTAAGGCTAATGTTGAGAGTTGTGGTAGATTGAAAGAAAGAGAAGCAATTCCAACCCAAACTTTCCCTCCTCCTTACTTGCCCCTAGAAGCCATGGGAGGAAATGTGGATCACATCCAAAGTTCCCATAGCCACATGGGAACATCTCCCATGGATAGGAAAGGAAATGGGATGATGGCTGAATTCCCAGGCTCCAAAATTTTCTAAGAAAGAGGTCTGAAAGGTGCATTCTCTCAAGTTTTGTGGCATGATATCTTAGTGTGTGGTAGACCACTCTCCTGAGCTCTCCTATCAGCCCCTGTCAAGCCCATATCATTTCAAGCTTTCTTCACAATTCCTGTCCCCCCTCAAGCTTCTCACCTCCATCCAGTCCAGTTCCTTCAGTATCTCTCCTCAGCATACATTCCAGCCTAGTTCCCACCAGGGTCTCAGTCCTTTCTGGCCTCATTTCTCCAACACTCTCGCTGTGTGATATGTCTGGCCTCTCCTAGCCTGGATAGCCTACTACAGTGTGGTATCATATACGCCGATAACCTGGTGGTCGTGGACAAGGAGAGCACCATGAGTGCCGAGGAAGATTACATGGCAGATGCCAAGACCATCGTAAATGTGCAGACCATGTTCCGGTGAGTATGGGGAGAAGATAGGACACCATTCACTGTCCAGAGTGAACCTATTGTGGTCCTAGCACTGCCCTCTGTGGTCCAGTGCCATCATGTCTTGCTCTTCTCCACTGAAACTTGCCAGGATCTCAGTCTTGTGGTGCTCTCTTCCCTCTAAAGCAACAAGTGGCTAATCTGACAAATCCATCTGTGTTCATGGGATTTGGTAGAAGACTACAATATCCAAGACTACAATGACAAATGGATGGCCAACTAGAGGGAACCTCAGAGATCATCTAGTATAGTAGTATCAAACTCAAAGAGAGAAAATGGGAGCAACAAAACCATACAAAAGGATCCTTGCAGGCCATGTGTTGACTTAGAAAACCACATATTAAGATTATATATGTGTTATTATATTTTTATGTATTATGTTACATATTTATTAATTATATTTTAATTTTGTTTGTGCCATACTCAAGAGTATTGTGGGGCACATCTGGCTTGTGGACCATGTGTTTTACCCCTCTGATCGAGTTTCAACACCTTTATTTACAAATAGGAAAAACTGACTTTCCTAAGGTCACGCAGGTAGTACCCTAACGAAGCCAGGATTTACACCGAGATCCTATGACTCTGAATCTAATGTTCTTTCTGTTGTCCTCTGCCCTGATTGGATCATGTCAAGATTTTATAGAATGTTCACTTGGAAGTACTTTAGAGACCATCTTGCCCAACCTAGAGTCTTACGTTCACTTTCAAATGCCGCATTTTAAGGGGGACACAAAACACGAGACAAGTTAATTTCCCTTTATGGGTCCCTTTTAGTATGAAAACATGAAAAATAAGAATATTGTACTAAATGATCTCCAGTCCCTTCCAATTCTAAGATTCTATAAGCCTAAGTTTCTACTCCTGCCTACAGGTTGAGCCTCCCTTTCTAGGACATCTATATATTGGGAAAACCTTCCCCTTATCCCCAGACCTTGACCTAATAGTTATCCTCCCTTCTTGTCTCTCTTTTTCCCTAGGTTATTCCCAAGTCTCAGCATCATAACCGAGTTGACCCATCCATCAAACATGCGGTTCATGCAGTTCCGGGCCAAAGACAGCTATTCATTGGCTCTTTCCAAACTGGAAAAGGTAGGGTTTGTGCTGGCCAGGCCCCTGGGTTTTAACTTCAAGATTTTGTGAAGAGCTCAACCTGTTCTATACCCTGCTGCTGTTAGCTCCATCTTGAAAGCTAGGGAGAAATTTAAAAAAAAAGACAAGATTTCAGGAGATAGAAATTAGGTCTTTCAGAGGATACTTGAAGTAGTCCAGGAAAAGTTTAAGGAAGAGTTTAATTATTGCCATCAAATGTGTGGGCCTTCTGCTGGAAGATTTCCAACTTTGGTGTTTCATGGGTACCCTGCCCCCATGATTTTCTGGTGCTTTCCCTCTCAATGATGTCTAAGCTTTATGTTCTGTTCTTTCCTACAGAGGGAGAGAGAGAATGGCTCCAATCTGGCATTCATGTTCCGCCTTCCATTTGCAGCAGGCAGAGTTTTCAGCATTAGCATGCTGGATACCTTGCTCTATCAGGTAGGCTGTGACGCATTGGAAAGATCTGCACCCAGAGAAAGTGAATGATTCAAAGTGCTTCCCCTGGGTGATAGAGGCACTCTCTACGTTTGTGCATTCTGTGTATTGTGTGTGATCTAGGGGGGAAGTACAGTGCAGAAGGTCTATATATGTCTGTCCATGCATAAAACAGACTGTGAGTATATGTGTCCAAATGTGACACTCTCGATGTATGTTTTGGGGATGGAGTAGGCTCTGTACACAGAGTCCTACATGCCTTAATGTGGGAATGAATGAAATGAAGTGAAATGAAATGAATGAAAAAGCATTTATTAAGTGCTTATGATATGCCAAGCACTGTAGTTAGCACTGAGGATACAAATGCACAAAACTAGATAATCCCTATTCTAACTGGGGAAGATAATCCATATAAAAGAATTCAGGGATAGGTCAGGTAGAAAGACCCCGAAGTCCTAAGGGCAGTATTCCTTACAGCAGGTCAGTTAGAGGTCTGGAACTCATATCAGCCGGGCTAATGGTATGTCTCTGAAGACTTCAGGATGTAGAGGTAGAGCAGGTGGTGAAGCTGGTAGTTCTCGCTCTGAAAGGCTAGTAGTTGGGGATTTTAGATCATCCAAGTGGCATGAACAGCCATATTGTTATTCCCAACTGGCCACCCTGTGGGATCTGGTCCCAGGTCAAGGGAGGACTGAAGGAAAGGCAAAAGAGAAAGACTCTGCTTGCTGGCAGTTCTTCATGACTCTGCTGCCCCATGAGATCTGGGCAGCCATGGTTAGTCAGCAGAGGAACAAAGAGAAAGCAAGGGTAAAGGGTATATATAATGCCTTGTGGGATTTGTCTGGGTGGGGGGAAATTCTATGTGTGTGCTGTGTATGTCCTTTTAAAAAAAGTTATTGATACCTTCTGTCTTTATATCACATTCATTTTCAAATATATCCTTCTCCACCCCATCCCATAAGCCATTTATTGTGACTAAAAATAAAAGGTTAAAAGGAAGAGGAGGAAAACTCAGTATAAAAAACCAACCAACATATCAACTGCATCTTACAGTATATCCAGTATTCCACCTGCAAAGATTCCCACTTCTGTAAAAAAAAAAAAGGAGAAACACATTTTCTCACCTCTTCTCTGGGGCCATTCCTATGGATATTCATGTGCATGTGTGTTCATGTATGCAACAGTCTGTTGGATGACAGGCCCTATGGATGATGATCTAGATACATGTGTTTAATGGGAAGGGTATCCATACGTATAGCTATCTGTGCTAATTTACTTCATTCTTGCTTTCTATCTATCCTTTCCTCACCTCTTCCCAGTCATTTGTGAAGGACTACATGATCTCAATTACAAGATTATTGCTGGGTCTTGATACAACCCCAGGATCGGGATACCTCTGTGCAGTAAGTGATGGTTTCTTCCATATTTCCAGTAATTTCCTGAATACGCTACTGAGAGATCCTGGACCAATGCTTCAAATTCAAGAGGTCCAAAACCAACTTCATTGTCTCCTACAAAAATCTGCCCTTCTCCTAACCTCTAACCTCTATATCTGGTAATGGCATTTCCATTCTCCCATTCACTCTTGACATTGGTATCATCTTTGATTCTCAGAGAAGCAGCATGATAGTTCTATGGAAAGAGCATTCATTGGATTTGGAGTCAGAGAACCTGGGTTCAAATCCCAACGGTTTCACTTACCACCTGTATGACCACGTGCGAATCACCTGGACTTCAGTTTCATCTGTAAAATGAAGGGGTTGGGCTATGGGACAACATAACTTTTGAGGTCCCTGCAGCTGTAGATCATGGGTTCTCGACCCTTTTTATGACTTGGACCCTTTTGACAGTCTGAAGAAGCTTATAAATCCCATCTCAGAATATTTTTAAATGTATAAAATAAAATACATAGAAGTACAAAGGAAAACAATTATATTGAAATATAGTTATAAAATTACTTCAAAACAAATTCATGAACCACCATTCTAGATCTATGATCCTATGATCTCTCCCCTCTCCTTTTGTCCATTTCACTGAATCATCGTACTTTAATTAAGCACTGCTATTTGAAACCATTGATACAAAGGTTTTTTTAAAATATCACAGTCTTTGTCCTCAAGGAACTTATAATCTGCTATGGTTAGAGGTGGGGGAAGAAGACTTGAATCCAAATAAGTATAATGCAAGGTGGGTCAAAGAAGATGTCATACAGAGTTCTGTAGGAAAAATTGAGGAAGGAGAGAATGTTTTTCATTGTTGGGGGAAAAGTGTCAGATATCATAGAGAGAGTTGATACCTGACCTAAGCTTTGAAGGAAGAGAAAAGCTCTGAAAGACAAAGATGAGGAGGGCACAAATTCTAGGCATAGAGGATTATCTTCACGAATACACAAAGCCCAGAACAGTAATAGTGAAGAATGTTAAATGAGACCAGAAAGGTAAGCTGGAGCCAGATTATGGAGTGTCTTCAATGTCAAGCTAAGTAGCTGTCTCTTATCCTAGACACATTGAGGAATTGCTGAAAGTTCTTTAATTAATCAGGAAAGAGGTATGGTCAGGCCTGTGTCTTGGGAACTTGACTTTAGCAGCTGTGTACAGGACGGATTGTAGAGAGGAAAGCTTTAAGGCAGGAAGACCAATCAGGAAGCTATTGCCACAGGCTAAATTAGAGGTGATGAGAGCCTGAACTAGAGTACTGTCAGAAGATGTGGGGAGGAAGGGGTAAATGTGAGAGACATGAAAGGAGAATGAACAGGATTCAGGCACTAATTAGGTGTAGGAGGTGGGGGTAAAGGAGGACTCCAAGATACCAAACCAGAGTGACTAAGAGATTGCCTGTGTCATCAGCAGAAATAAGCAAGTTGGGAAAAGAAGCCAGATTGGGAGGGAGGGTTGCAGATGATAAATTGGGTTTTAGGTTTTGTTAAGTTTGAGGTACAAAATAGTTGTTAAGGCAATTCTATTTTAGAAATATCTCCCTCATCTGGTCCCCTTCCATTCCTACAGTAGACACCCTAGTTCAAGCCCCCATCTACAGGCTATTGTGATGGCAGGATTATAGAATCACAGAGTGTGAGAGTTGACAGAGACCTCAGCAAGCACCTGGTCTAACCTAGACCCAAAACCTAGAACCCACAATAACCTACCCAACAAGTAATCGTCCAACTACTGCTTGAAGGTCTTCAATGAAGGGTCACCTGCCTGGAATGGTCTTCTGGTCTTCAGTTTATCCCTTCTGCAGTGTCTTCATGCTGCTGGCCAAGTAATCTTCCTATAATCCTCCCACTGCTTTACTCAAAATCTTCACTGGCTCCCCACTGCCAATGGAATAACACACAACTACTAAGTTTAGCTTATTTCAGACTACTCTCCTTCCAGCCACTCTACATTGTAGCCAGACTAGATTATACTGTATCCCCCTCCTCTAGCGTGCCATTCCCACACCATTTTTATATGATCCTACACACCTGGAATGATTACCTTTCCCAATTTACTACTGCCGCCACAACATACCTCACAAACCTCCATTCGTTCAAATCCTTCCCTTTCTTCAAGATCTAATTCATGCCATCCCCCTGTCTTTACTAACAAACATTAGTCCAAATTAAAGTGATCTCTCCCCATCCCTCAAATTTCATAGCACTTTGCCTGGACCTCTCTCTTGTACTTCAGTCATTTGTGTATATGTCTTTTGCTCCTAAGTTTTTAATTTAAAAAAATTTAATAAAATTAATTAAAAGAATTTTTTTAAAAGAACGTAAGCTCCTCAGGAGTAAGGTCTACATTGTATCTATCACCCCTCGTACCTTGCATGTCCAAGGTAACCAGTGTTTGGATTGGAATGGAATTTGGCCTGAGCCTTGAATGAGATTGGATTTGAAGGTGGTGACAATCTAGGCATAGGGAATAATGTAAGCAAAGGTGTATAGGGAGAAAAGCACAGGATATGTTTGGGGAATACCAAATAATCTAGGCTAGCTCCATAAAGATTGCCCTTAGTGTGCACTAAGACGAGGAAAGTAGATTACATCTAAATTGTGAATAAGGACTTCGAGGAACAGACTAAGTGTGCATGTTATTCAGTTTTTTCGAAGAGCACCTTAAATGCTTATCAGTCTTAGTGCCTAGTGCCTTCATAAAAGACTTTTTCTTGCCCTAGATGAAGATCACAGATGATGACCTGTGGATACGGACTTATGGTCGCCTCTTTCAGAAGCTCTGCTCATCCAGTGCTGAGATCCCCATTGGCATCTATAGGACAGAGTCTCACATGTTTTCCACATCAGAGGTAGGGAACTGAACCAAGCCCTGGAGTTTACTAAGCGGCTACCGCCAGAATTTGCCAACTCAGATGACTCACTCTCATGATATCCTGGGGGAGGAGCCTTCCCATCCCTACTGCTGGGAATTTCACTGCTGAGAAATTCAGTTTAGTTCTTATGGGTACATACTATATGAGAGCTGGAAATAACCTCAGAGATCATCTAATCCAACTCATTTATTTAACAGATGATTGAGCTGAGGCTTAGGCTGTAGAAGGAACTTGCCCAGGGAAATCCAGAAAGTTAGTGGCAAATCTAAGGATCTAATTCAAGTCCCTTGCTTCCTGGTTCGTAACTCTTTCTATGACCCTTGGGAACTACAAAGCCACAGCATCTCTGCATTTGCCAGCTCTACTCTTTTGTTCTTTGGCTTTTTTTCTTTTAATTTACCTATGGTTTTTTTTTTTAATCCCCGGTGTGCCATCCTGCTATAGATGCAGTATTTAGATGCTAATTTGCTACACCATCAGGAGCCAGTGTCCCCCTGGTGATACACAGTGGAACAGCTGAGAAATATGGCTTAACACAGCAGGTGAAAGAGGCATTCCTTTTAGAGGATGCTAAGTTGATCTCCTGTGACCTTGGATCAACTTCAGCGTGCAATGGATTTGCACCGAGAGTCTGGTTTTAAGTCCTTATGTTACCAGCTGGTGTAATCATCAGAGAAATCAGATTATCTGATTCTAAGGATTTTCTATAGTGTTCGGTTCAGAGGGTGTGAGCCCCTGCTCTCTTGTGGACCTTGGCCTAAGACTCAGGGCCTAGGCGGGGGGCAAGCAGAGTCTGGTGATACATTCTGAATTAACCCAAACTGCATGTAATTTTCTTTTGTACAGCCTCATGACCTCAGAGCCCAGGTGAGTAATATTTGCCCTTAAAATGTTAACTGAATTTTTTAAAAAGCCAATTTGGTGCCTCACAATCATTATAGAAAATCCTGCCTGAACCACAAAGTCCCAGGTTGCATGAACTGATACAGATAAAGATGCTATGCTTTGGCACAGATCCTTTGGGCTCCAACTCAAGCTGGGGGAGCAGGGAAGAGAAAGGATGTTCTTAGAGATCTGCTACATGAAGTAGTGTGGCCAAAGAATGGAGTGTTTTGCTTCTTTTTAACTCTATTCTGCTTTCTTACTGCAATTACTGACCGCAATGAAAGAACAAAATTCCTGTCATTCTAAGTCCACTCAAGCACTTACTGAGCTCTCCCCAGCCCCATCCCTGGGTTATAGGCACTGTGGGGACAGTAAGAGAAGGATCTCTGCCTATGGTGTACTTGAGGAAACAAGATGAAGAAGACAGAGAGCAAATGAAAACAATTTCTTAGAGGACAGTTTACAATAATGTGCTGAATTGAATATATTTTTCATTATGTAGCACAAATACTAAGTGTTCTGTACAGGTGTTTCTCTGGCTATCCAACATCTGCTTTTACCCATAATTCAAACATCTGTGATTTCATTGGTGTGGATAGCCCCTCCAACCCCCCTATATTAACACTGAACATCAACCTTTTGGGACAGTTACTATTGTCAAAAATATTCAATACCCTACCTCTAACCTGATGATAATTTAGCTCAGCCTCCAACATCAGACATAGACTGGAAGTAGACCATACTCAAAAAAGTAGGCTATTAGAGGTGCAGAAGATGTTAAAAATCATGTCCCCTTGTTCTGGGAATGGAGCCGCTAAGAACAGTAGAGAAATGACTCAGAGCTTAGTGCCAGAGCTGGGATGAGAACTCAGGTCTTCAAGCTCCCAGCTCCTTGCTTTTTCCCACTTTGTCCTGCTGCCTCCCCTCCTTACTTTGCCAATTTTCGTTGGTCTCTCCAGTCCCAAATCTCCGTTAATGTGGAGGACTGTGAGGACACCAAGGATGTAAAGGAGCCCTGGGGTAGCAGGTCCGGGAGTGGAACCAGCCACCACCGCCCTCACCGCAACTCCTGTGCCAGCGACCAGTCTGATCACCCCCTCCTCCGGCGCAAGAGCATGCAATGGGCCCGCCGTCTCAGTCGCAAAGGTCACAAGAACACGAGCAAGACAGCTGAGTGGATCAACCAGCAACGCCTCAGCCTCTATCGGCGATCAGAGCGGCAGGAGCTGTCCGAGCTTGTCAAAAACCGAATGAAACATCTTGGGCTCCCCACCACAGGCTACGGTAAGTGAAAGAGGGGAAAGGAGACTGCTGAACACATTCCGATAAGCACCCTGGGCCTTGAGGAGTTAACACATCTCCAGGATCTGGGGAGACCCTGGGACAGCCTTGTCCTGAATCTCCTTCTAATTTTATGGTAGTTAGGGAGGAGGAGAGTATCTGTGACTTAGCACACCTGTGGTCTTAACCAAGGAACATTTTTCCACAGCTGTGCTAGAGATGAGATCCCATGTGCCTCCTTCCCCTCCTCTCCCATATGATGAGGGCATGTCTCTGGGCAGGGTGGGGAGGTCTCTGTTTTGGAGTTTAACCTTGGTTCAGGCTGCAAGTATAAGTCCCAGGGTGCAGTGTCAAGCCAGGAATCCATCCTTAGTTTGACCTGAAGTTCACCTCTAAGTTGTGCTGAAGCCCTTATTCCTTGATTTTCTTGCATTTTTCTTTTTAAAGACACACATCCTGCTATTTATGTGTTTCCACAGCTGCTCACCTTAGAGATCATCTAACCTGCCCTCCTCATTTAACAGAGGATGAAACTGAGGTCAAGAGAAGGTCAAAGAGTAAGTTAGTGGCAGATCCAGGAGAAGGAAACAGACCTCCTGGTTCCCAATCTGGTCCTCCATCACCCTATGCTGTCTCCCAGAGAGCAGTGAACTGTGATGTGGAGGCAAAGTTGAGTGGGGTGTCTAGGGGGAAGTACAGGAAACCAAAGTGAAGGGTATGAGTTGGGGAGAAGGGAGAGATAAGTTCAAATAGGTTGGGTGGGATCAGGTTACGTTGATCTGAGGGGCCTGCGTGGGCCACGTGGGAGCTCGAGTTTTTAATTTCAAATGTGTGCGTGTGTGCTTGCCATGAAGCTGATCTTCAGAGCAGGAAACCACAAGGTCACATCTCTGCAGCCTTTAAAAACCAAAATTATCAGAAGAAGGAGACCTCTTCTCAGAAATTAGAAGGGGGCAGCAGAAGCATATACTCATCCTCCCAGCTTCTCTCTCTCTCTCTCTCTCTCTCTCTCTCTCTCTCTCTCTCTCTCGCTCTCTCTCCCCCCCCTCTTCTTCTGTTGTTGGTTTTTGGTTGGGTTTTTTTTAACATAATTGCCTCTGCATTATCCTCAGAAAATCTCATGGTCAAGTTCTTAATGGTGAGCATAATTCTATGTGCAAGTACATGAGGATGGCACCACTCCCTATCTAACCCATGTAGACATGAGGCCCAACAGAACTCTTTAAAAACCAAAACATTTACTAGCCCCAAACTCAAGGCACTGCAGCAAGTGTAGAAGGAGAAAGGCCAGAACTAGCATTGCTGACAATCATTTAATAATAGCATTTATATTAGCACCTACTATGTGGCAGGCACTGAGCTAAGCACTTTACAAATATTATCTCATTTGATCCTCAAAACAACCCTGAGAGATAGATGTTTTTATTATCCCCATTTTACTTATGGGGAAACTGAGGCAAACAGAGGTTAAGTCACTTGCCCCAGCATCATACAGTTGGTAAGTATCTGAGGTCAGATTTGAACTCGGGTCTTCCTGACTGCAAGCCTGACACTCTATCCACTGTGTCACCTAGCTGCTCTAGATGGTGATATCTGCCTCTCATATGGAATAAGAAGAAAAAATGAGTGATGAGCAGGTGGATAGAATGAGGAAAGCAGACAGTTTTCCAGCTTTTCTCAAGGCTGGGTTTCACAGTATAACTTCAACCTTTACTTTAAACGGTCTCACATCGCCAGATCATACATGCACATGTTAAAATACAAAGACCCATTCAGGAGATCATAAGATCATAGGATGTAGAAATGAAAGAGATTATGTGGACCATAAATTTCAAGACCCTGGTTTTACAGATGAGGAATCTGGGAACAGGAGAAGGGATGTGATTTACCACAGGTCACACAGGTATCATGAGGGGTAAGGGAAGAGGAAGGGAGAGAAAGAGAATAAGCATTTATTAAAACCCTACTATGTACCAGGCACTCTGCTAAGCACTCTACAAACATCATCCCATTTGATCCTCACAACAACCCTGAGAGGTAGATGCTATTAACCCATTGTACACTTAAGGAAACAGAGGCAAGCAGAGGTTAAGTGACTTGCCCAGGATCACACAGCTAGTAAGTTTCTGAGGCTGGATTTGAACTCAGGTCTTCTTGACTCCAGGCCCAATGTTGTAGTCACTATAACATTAGCTGCTTCTGTAGTAGACAGCATAGACAGAATCTGAATACAAATCTTCTGATTCCCATTCCATTCTTCTTTCCTCTGCAATATGCTGCCTTTCAAAGAAATGAATTCTTGATCCAATATTATGGTTTAACTGCTTCTCTATTCCCTTTTCCACCAGTGGCAAATAATTGAAAATTATTGCTTTGTAATTGTGTGTATATGCCTGTATCTCTTGGCTTGTTAAATATGAGCCCCCATACTTTGGTATTATATTACAGGACATGCTATAAATCTTGAATCCTGGAATCCTTGCTACTTTTGAAGCAAATTCAGAATAAGAATGTTTAGAAACCAATCACAGTCACGTTTAAGTGAGTAGTTGTAGGGAAGAAGAGAGGAACCCCACTCACAAAGCCAGAACCTCACCACACTCCTAAACAATACTCTATCACACACACACACACACACACACACACACACACACACACACACACACACACACGATTCATGGAAAATAAAGACTTGAATCCAGCTTTATGCATGTTCATGGAACTTGAACTTTCAGAGACAACACAAGGTCCTTAACTGAAGTCCTCAGCTACTCCTCTCCCCCCCCCAAAAAAAATACCTCAAAGACCATCTCATTCAACCCATTTTACAGATTAGGAAACTGAGTCTTAGAAAGGTTAAGTTAAGCCCGTGGTCACACAGCTAGTTAAGTGTCAGAATCTTTGAATCCAGGACATACTGACTCCAACTCCAGCCCTTGAACCATTGTTCAGCAGTGCTCCCAGTATTTAAGGTATTTTCTGCTGTTAAATACTACCTCGGGGAAAGGTAATGAGATTGAGCTATTATCAATCACTCACATATTAGTGTGAATTAGTTCACTAGATCTTTTCCAAGAGAGCTGATTGTGGAATTTAATGAGGGACAAGGGAAAGAGGCTATGAGAGCACTGAATGGGAAATGGGAGTTTCATAGGTAACCTTGGCCAATGGCCCAGTTCAGCCACAGGCCAGCTCTGTAGCATGCGAACCGGCTTGAGAGATCCAGTTTGACTCTCTTCACAGTGAAAGCAGCCCCAAACTTGGAGGTCTTAAATGAGAGTTGCAACGTAGGAAGTTCAAGAAGCCCATGGACGTCATCCTTTAAATGCAGCGTGTTCTTCGAATCTTTTGTTTCTGGCCGCGTTCTCACGCTCAGGCTGCTGGGGCATCTGGCACACACCCGGCATCCTGGGCGTGCGCGTTGGTCCACCTTCTTGCCTTTTTACTTTTGTTTTCTCTACTTCCTTTCGCCCTCCACGCGCTGGTCCAAGCTGCGGAGCCTTCTTCAGTCTCTGAGACTTGCCCAATCGCCGCTTTCTGATCTTTCTCTTTCTCTCTCTGTTTATGTCTGTACCTCTTTCTGTGTGTTCTGTAGAGGATGTAGCAAATTTAACAGCCAGTGATGTGATGAATCGTGTAAATCTTGGATATTTGCAAGGTAATTCTGCTCCCCACCAGAGAGTCGAGCCTGACTCAGAGCGCACAAGCACAATAGGAACATGCCAGCTCCCTCCACTGACTGACGCCTCCCCAGCCAGCCCCTCGCTTTCTGGTTGGGTTGGGCTACAGCAGAAGAGGATAGAGGTACTTGGGACCCTGAACTAAAGGGTCCCCCTGAAAAGAAAATAATATTCAAATAAAGATGAGGGACTGAGCTTGATACTCAAATAAGTGCTCTGAAAGGCAGAGGTTATTCTCCCCATTTGGTAGTAAGGAAACTGAGGTACACAGAAAAGCCACCTGCCCAGTGTCTCAGTTCGAAGGGCTAGGGCGAAGTCAGAACTGAAACCCAGATCTTCTGACTCTCATTCCAGGGTTGTTTATTTTTTTCCCCTAACATAAACTCTCTTAAATGGGTCCCTTTCCGAAGATGACTCTAAAAATAACATAAAATGAAAATACCAGACGTTGGCACTGTGGTCCTTGGGTGGTAATAATAGTGACCTTCTAGCCCTGCTTAATACTTCTGATACAGCAGTGAGGGGCATTCTGTTATGCTAGATTTGAACCAGACAGGAGGGCAGACTCACTCCTTTTACACTAAGACCAACTCAGGGAAAGAATACACAATGAAAATTCTCTTTGAAGAATGTTGGTCAATAGAGGCCCATACTGGACCTCTTAGCAACTGGACCAATTAGCAATTTATGTATCAATTTTTGCTTTGGAAATGGGGGCTTCTGGTAGAAAATAGAACACTGGATATGGAGTTAAGAACCTGGGTTCCAATCCCAGCCCTGACACTTAATAGCTAAGTGAACAAGGGCCAGTTTATTTATACCTCTCTGGGCCTCAGTTTCCTCTATAAAATGATAATCTCCATCTATATGATAATTTCCACGTATAAAATGATAAGAATACTTACGCTACCAGCATAACAGGGTTGTTAGGAGAAAAGCATTGTAGAAATCTCAAAGTGCCATAGCGATGCGAACTATTATTTTCATTACCTGAAATCAACTTTTGCATCCTGTATCATTCTTGCTATTCATTTATTTGAACAAATTTGCAATAATTAGCAGCAGGGAAATTTAAGCCTACCTCCTCCAAAATTGTGCTATGTTCCAAATTCATATCTGAGTTGGTTGGTCTTTCTATTCTAGATTGAGGCCCTTTCCCTTTTTTGTGTGTCCTGGACCCCTCAGACAGTCTGGTGAAGCCTATGGACCTCTTCACAGAATAATGTCTTTAAAGAGATAAAATACATAGGATTACAAAGGAGACCAAATGTAATTAAGTACAGCTACCAAGAAAATGTTTTTTAAAAAGTTCATGTACTCCACGATAAGAATCCCTGTTAGATGCAATTCATTAATATTGAACTTGGAATTCTAATCAAAAGCCTCCATCAATTCCACCATTCCTTTTAACAAAAGTAACATTAGACTTAGAAGGAGCTGAGAGCTGAAAGCCTTCTACTAATTTTCAGCTACCAGTCCTTCTATTTGAGGTAACTCAAGGGGAGAGACTGTTCAGTAGGGTCCTTCCCCCCAGCAGTCACTACCTTCCTTTGCCACTAAAACAAAGGCCCCCTGAAACTACCACACTCCTGACACACCCCTCAGCATCTCCAGAGAAGAGGAGTTGAACTTCAGACTTGTTCAGAGCCAGAGGTAGCTGGCTGGGTTTAAGCATTTCTCATAGAACTGGAGGGAAATCCACTGCCCAGTCATGGTTATAAATACCCTAAACCAAGGGTTCTAAACCTTTTTTATGTCCTGGAGCCTTCTGGCAATCTAGTAATCTATGGACACATTCTCAGAATAGTGTTATAATGCGTAAAATGAAATACATAGGATTGCAAATGAAACTGGTTATACTGAAATAAATTTATTGAGATATTTTTAAATAAATTCATGGGCTCCAGATTAAGAACTGCTGTCCTAGGTTGAAAGGCAGCAAAGTTATGGGGACATATCTATCAGGCCTCCAGAGCTGGGGAGATCAGGATGGCCACTCTAAGCTCTTACAGTTGAAGAGAATTGAATGTGCTCAGGTTTATGGCCCTGGCTAGAATGCAGTGGATGGGAAAAGTTGGCATTTTCTTACGATCGTGTGCTTTTTCTTTTGTGCCCCCCCCCACCTCCCTACAAAGACCTGGTTCCAGGAATGATTTTCATGGAAGGCCCATGCCTTTATAGTATACTGCTACTTCCTGGATGGTGCTGGCCAAAGCTGAGATTCACTGTTTATCCATTTCCCCCTCAAGCCAACTTCTAAAAGCCTTTGGCTTGGGGACACCAATTCCTAAGGCTCAGGAGTCTCTCCTTTTGTGGGTTAGCTTCTCCATAGCCATTGTTGAAATCTTCCCTGGAAATGGTATCATTGGTACCCTACACTGGTCTGTGCTCAGGCCAAGCAGATCCAGGACAGTGGCAGTATAGTGCATGGGTGAACGCTTGTATGTAGTGCATGGTATCATTTGACAAAGTGTCTTCTCTGTGAAATGGGGAGGCTTGCCCTTAGCACCCCATATGTCCCCCTTCCCTATCATGCCACTGGCTGCGCCCTGAGGATGACTGAGACTGAGCAGGTGCTATTTGTCCTTCATCCCACCCTCTTGTTTCTCTGCTCCTCTTTCCCCATCTTCCTTCCTTATTGTAAGGCTCCTGGGCAGCAATACTAGCAGTGCTAATGGGCGAGCACATCTCCAGCCCCATTATATTCTTATGGACGGGACAGGAAAGTATGGTCACACCATGACCCGGGAAACTTGATTTTGTACCCAAAGTGCACTTATCATCACTCCCAGAGGATTCACTGGAGATATCCTAGAGACTGTTAACACCAGTAACAAAGTCGGTTAAATATTTCAATCTAATAAATCTTGGTGAAGTGCTCATTGTGGACAAGGCCTTGGGTCTAACCTTCGGCATAAAAAGACAGGTAAAACAAAGATCCTGTTTTCAATGATCTAAATAATCTAATTGCAGGAAGGACATTCACAGATCAATATGAAAAGAGAGTGAGATACGTACACCACAAAATGATTATAGCAAATATTCATTATGCACCTACTTTGCATTTGACCTTTTGGGGAAGATAAAAATGAATAAAGTATTGTCCCTGCCTTCAGAGCTCAAAGTTCAGAGAAACAAGGCATATGTACATAAAAAAGAGAAATCAGTGTAATCTATACCCAAAGAGTACAACAAACATAGTGTTTTAGGAGTTCAAGAAGAGAAGAGTCACTGGACTGAAAGGTTTAGCACAGATTGCACAAAGGGGTGAAATTTGAGGGGGGCTTTGATGGATAGGCTAGATTTAGACAGGAAAGAGGAAAAGGAAAATTATAAGCCAATGGTTCTCAAATTTTTTGGTCTCGGCACTCCTTTTACACTCTTAAAAATCATTGAGGACCCCAAAGAGCTTTTGTTTACATGGAAGAAGTTTAAAATGACAAATCATTAAATAGTTATTAAATCATTTAAAATAGTAAACCCATTATATGCTAATATAATAACAAATTACTGTGAAAAATAACTATTTTCCAAAACAAAAAATGGCAAGAAGAATGCCATTATTTTCCTATTTTTGCAAATCTGTCTAATGTCCGGCTTAATAGAAGACTCATATCTGCTTCTGCCTTCAATCCGTTATGTTTTGATTGAAGTATATGCAGAAAATCTGACTTCACACAGATATACAGTTGGGAAAGGGAAGAATATTTAATGGGCAAATAACATCTTAATGGCATTATGGAAATAGTTTCAACTTTGAAGACCCCCTGAAATGGTCTTAGGAACCCCAAAGGTCCTTGAACTACTGCTTCCATAAACAAAGGCATTTGAGATGAGAATATACATGGTATATTCAGGGAGAAGTGAATTTAGTACCATAGTTCTGTGAATGAGATCATTCGTAGTCAGCAGAGAGATAATTAAACCAAGGAACAGAGCTCTGATCCTCCCTGGCCATTTCCATCCATTCTCTCAACACACCAAAAACTCACGCTTTATGTAATCACATGTCAGAAATTGGGGCTGATTTTAGGTTGCCTACAGGAAAGATGCCTTCCTTTGCACAGGGAGATATACTTACACAGGTCTATGTCATTCTTTTATGCTATGTCTTTAAATGGATCATGTGTCTGAAAGGGCAATAGAAACATTTAGAAAGGTGGACCTGAACAAAGAGAATTTAAAAAGACAAAAGGAAAAAGTATCAAAGGGAAAGAAGTTGATAAGTAAGATCACCTTCACAAAATCTGGGCTTGCCAGATCTCATTTACAAGTTGCTAGGCACACCGGAGGTATTTAGCAAAGATTTGCTAAATTTAATTACACTTTTTTCTTTTATTTAAAAGAACCTAATCCAAATGCTGATTGCCAGTTTTTCAATTTCCAAGCTTAAAAGCAAATGCAGGTTAGGTAGAGGAAAGCAGTCTGTAGTCTGATGCCCTTCCTTCCTGCCCCCTCAATGCTGGGTGCTAGAGTTCCTGCTAAGAAGCCTTGCAGCAAGTGAGGATTCCTTGTCCTTCCCCACTCCTACCTGGCCTCACCTCTCCATCCATCCCTCCATCCGGTCCCTGATGCACCTTGCCCAGAACTGTCTCAAGCATTTGGAAAGCTATCTTGATGCGTTTCTCCATGTGGTGTGAGTTTTCCAACTCCATGACCTGCTGACATATATACCCCTGCTGTCTGCTCTGCCACTCATAGCTGAATGATGGCACAAGCCACCCCCAACATGCACATTTCTCTCCCCCACAGTTCAGGCGTTCTGCTATTGAGGTTAATTGCATTCACATTGGCGGTTGTATCGGTGGCTTGAAATAAGGTGACCCAATGGAGAAGGTAAATTTTCTCCAATGGGTTAGCAAGAAATAGGGGAAAAAATATAAGCATGGTTTTAATAATATCAACTTAGATTTGTTTTACAGTTTATGAAGCTTTATGAGTTATAATATATTTTACATTTTTAAAAGCCCTTTCACATTCATCCCTAATAATAGCCATCTGAGGTAAACATGGCAGGGATTATTATCCCTGCTTTGAAGAGGAAGAAAATGAGAATGCAGAGAGATGAGGAAACATGCTTCAAATCACATGGTTAGTTAGGAGTAGAGTCTGGGTCTTTTTGCTCTTCCACATGGCCTGGAAGAACCTTGTTCATTCACTAAGTGAATTCTCTGACTAGATTGCTTACTTTTAGCTGGGAACATCCCTTAGCTAGCTGCTGCCTTATGAGAATCCTAAGCCTTATTCAACCTCTGGATTCACCATTTTGAAGAAATACAGCCATTGTTAAAATGAGAGAATCTGAGGTTTGGCTCTTTCATTTGACTTGGCCAGGTTTGGTTTTTTGTTTGTTTGTTTGTTTTTGTTTTCTCTCTTTTACTGGATATAGCTTTTTTACCACTGAAGTAAATGCTGATGTGATTGTTTTCTCAAGGGCAAGGTAAGACTCTGGCTATAGATATGAAGAAGAAATGATCTTTGAGTGAAAGAATAAGATTGGTCATAGCTGCTAAGTTACTGAGTGCCTCCTAGGGCAAGGGGTTGTCTTACACTTTGTGCCTATGTTGTTACCAAGTTTTGCTGGGGGATGTTTTCTGTCAAAAATCAGCAATTTCCAGTAGGAAAAAGTTCATGACCAATTTCATTTTCAGATAGTTCTGACTGTTGGAAAGCTTTCCTTTATTTGGAACATATATTTGACAGCACAAGGACATCTACAATGAGAACGAGAGGTGAACTAGCCATGTAGTGAGAAAAAGGGATAACAGTAATCCATATTGTGCCAACATCCCTGAAGACCTAGGGCAGGCCTGCACAACCTATGACCCGGGGGCTACTTACAGGCTGCTTGAGGCACACCAAAGGATTTTGGGCAGCCTCAAAAAATGTAGAGGAAAACATCCTTTGTATGTAGTGAAAATCCTTTGGCCCACCACAAGCAGCCCGAGTACTATAAGCAGCACTTGGGCCACAGGTTGTGCAAGCCTGATCTAGGGAAAGATTTCCAGAGCATTGAGTAAATCCTCTTTGGAGGATTTATGGGAAAACATGGACAAGAGTCACACAGAATTTGAAGATGTAGATGGGCTGTGACTCCACACTGAGGAGAAAATATCGACACAAATGAGATCACATTTAACATGTGCCACTGCCACTTTCTTACAAGCATTGAATAACAGAACTTTGAGGAGTTAAGGATGCTAGAAATGTTTATCCTGGAGAAAAAAAAACTTCAGACACACATAAGCACCATCTTCAAACATCTGTCACACAGAAAAAGGAAGAAACTTAGCCCTCTGGGGTATTGACTAAATGTGTCCATGACTGGGAGAAGTAACTGGGTCTTCTTTTCTCCATAACCAGTAAGGGATTCCTGGGTTCCAGTGAGGTGGGATGAGGAGGTAAAAGAGTGGGTGGAGAGGAGAGGGGAATAGAAACTTACTGGGCCCTTTCAAATTTTTTCTCCTTCCACCCATAACAAATTGACTCCTTGCCCTCTCCACCTTCCAGATGAGAGTGAATTTACAAACACTTCCTGAGCTCAACCCTGAGCTAGGCGATGAGATAGATGGAAAGAAGGTAACATCCCCTTGCCCTTTGAGGAGCATACTTCTGGTTGCTGAAAACAAGACTTGTACATATGGAAAGCTAAACAATATAAGAACTAACACTATGCTGCCTATGCCAAGGTGGGAAGGGAGGAAAAGAATGAGCATTTTTTAAGCAGCTACTATGTGTCAAGCATTGCACTGAGCATTTTACAAACATCCCATTTGATAAGGTACCCAAGGAGTTGTACAGATAGTAAGTATTCCAGGAGCCCAAAGGAAAAAACAACCATGTTGGTCTGGGGTAGTCAAAGAAAGCTCCATGAAGGAGGACAGACTCCAGCTTGAAAGCTTGGAAGACTGATAGAAGAGGATGTAGACCCAGAAAGAAGATAGCAGACCCTGAAAACAAATATAGAACTCTATCATCCTAGAAGTCTTCATGGTCCTTCAAAAGATTCCCTCTGCCATCTATGCTTCAATACTTCAACGGAGCCAATATAGATATTCCATCACTATACCTCTATACCTACTCATCCTGTGCAATTCTTGTCCATGCCTTTCTATAAATCCTTAGAGAAGATCCATCCAATGTATTGGAAGCCTCCCTCCATGATCTTTCAAATTTCCTAGATGTCAGAGCACCGCTCAAATTGTCTATGGAATTCCCTCCCTCTTACTGTATGACTAATCGATCTTGTTTTCCAGTCATGCATGTCCTTGATGCATTTTACAGCCATCACAGATAATGAACAACATCCAACTCACACTTAACCATGGATCTTTCCACTGCTTTTTGATTCTTCTGAGATCATGGTGTCCTATGATTTCAGCAATAGAACATCACCAAAAGAATTTTGGTATTAGAAGTCTGGGCTTTATGGCAAGGTACAACCTATGATCATTGAAAATGCTGCATCTTTACCCCATGGTGCTCCAGCCTCATTTACGCTTATTTAACTTTATCCAGCTCATTACCCATGGACTAACACAAAGGGCTGCTCATCTGTCTCCATGTTATAAGCTGGCAATATGCATTCTTTTTCATACTTGAGCCATTTTGTATTTTTATCATGGATCACAATGGCCAAGATAAGAAAAAAAAAAACCATTCCCTCACGGTCAACCTACTGGTGATGAGTTCTTCCATACATAATGAGGCTGGTCCTTAAACAGCAGGTATAGGCCTGTTCCTGAAGCCTTTTCAACTTTGTAGAAACAGCCAGAACTTGGGCTCCACTGGCATAATTTTCAAGGACACTGGGCCATCTTTGCAATAGGATGAGACCTCAGAGGATTTTTGTGGAAGTCCTCTGTGATTACGTTTATAAAAATAAAGGAATAAGTGCCTTCTTCTAACCTAGCCAATCAGCAGCCCCTGGGTCAGAAAAGTGATATTGTTTGGTTCTGTTCCCTTTTCAGATGAGATGAATGACCACCAGAACACGCTGTCCTATGTCCTCATCAACCCTCCACCAGACACAAGGCTGGAACTGAATGACATCGTGTGAGTGCAACAGACTCTTGCTCATGAGAGTAGGGGTTGCCTGGGGAGAGGGCGGGGAGGCTGGAGTTGCCTATTGACTTATCATTGTAACCCATTCTCCCAAATCAGAATGATGAATTTGTGTTCTCAGATTAAGTTCCTAAAGTGACATTATGGCAGGCAGAGCACCTAATAGATGCAAGGGCCCTTCTTTGGTATGGTACTGTGGGAAATACAGAGATGAAGATATAGTCTCTGCCCTTTGAGGGACTTAGAGATGAGGAAGGATGCAATCTTCATTACTGAAAGGATATATGATATCAATGTGAGTACTCACTCCACCAGGGCAGGCTGCATATCCTTCCCTCTGTGCCTTCATCATTTAATGAATTGATATAGTGCCGAAAAATCACTCACCTGGTGACCAGCCTTCTAATGACGAGCTTCCCCAGACTTTTGTTGTTGTTGCTGCTGTTCAGTCATTTTCAGTCGTGTCTGGCTCTTCGTGACCCCATTTGAGGCTGTCTTGGCAAAGATATTAGCGTGGTTTGCCTTTTCCTTCTTCAGCTCATTTTACAAATGAGGGAACTGAGGGAGACACAGCTAATAAGTGTCTGAGGCTGGATTTGAACTCAGGTTTTCCTGACTCCAGGCCCAGAGCTCTTTCTACCACGCCACCTAGCTGCCCCTCTCCAAACTTAGCTAAGCTGATTGCTGGACAATATACAGTCTATAGCTGGGCCCATTCTCAAAAAGTCTCCATTTGGTAGGACCTGACAAGATTTTTTTCTTTCACTTAGCCTTCAAAAATTCAGGGTCAAGAGAAGTGGGGCAATCACATAAGTAAAATGTTACATAGGCTGTTAGATGAGGCTGTTTTGTATATCAGTTTTGCTTAAAAGTTTTTCTTTATTACAGGAGAGTGCTCAATTGGGAGAGAGGAAATACCAGAAAATGGCTATGATGTAAAAAACACAAGGCATTGATAAAGCTTTAAAATTTTGTCTTGAGAACTCAAGGTCATTTTAATATCATGTTCTCAGAGAAAGATCACATAAAGCACAAGTCAGTATAGTATCATGAGTGATGGGTAGATTAAGACTTTGGAGAGGAATCAATTGTTAATAGTGCTAAAGTGTGAGATATGGTCATGTCAGGGAGTGGCTGAAGTAAAATGAAAAATAAAAGTCATTGAATGTGAGGTCAAAGGGAAGGGATTTGAAACTTTAAATTATTAAAGAGTATGACAGCAGACGGCAAATCCAGGAGCCAGGCACCAAAATCAATAAGAAACGTATGAGAGTGTCCTAAAGGTTGGTAGGCAACACCAACAAGGATGGGAGAGAGTGATAGTCACAAGCAGCATAAACTGAAAAGAAAAGTTAGTTCCAGAAGAAGCCAAGGAAGGTAAGCAGAAACGAGAGAAGTGGGAGAAGAAACGACTTTGCAAAGGATTATCAGAATGTGGTGATATTGGGGAAAACAAGGTTTGCGTTCAGATAAGATAGTAGAAGCAGTTGATTCTATTCAATTTAATTCACTGGACATTTAAGAGCCCTCTATATACAAGGCATTGTGCTCAATATTGGAAATGCAAAAATAAAAATGACACAAAACCAGCCCTTAGGAATCTCCCAGGTCAGTATGAGTGTGGCACTCACACAAATAAACATAATGTGGCAAGGGCAAAGGCCATATCTGGACAAAGTACTCTAGAAAAATTTGAGGGAGAGATCAAAGGTGTGTTGAGCACCTGCTGTGGGTGCATCATTGCGGTAGGCACTGTGAGGGAGAAACAAAGGAGTCAAAGATACCCTGGCCTCAAGGACCTTACTTTCTAGTTTGGGAAACAGGGCATGAGAAACAATTAGGAACAGCACAAAAAGGCAGTGCATAGTCATGAACCATACCACATGACATCAATTCTGAACACTGCACAAGTGCAGAGAAGTTGGAGATCAATGTTGAGTTGGAATGGCTGGGGAAAATTACTTAAGATAGGTCCAGAAGAATCAGTTAGACTTGGCTAGAAGGAAAGGGGAAGGAAACAGCATGAACCAGGCCCACCATAGGCACTTAAATGCTTGCAAGCTTGAATGAAAGGTGAGAGGAGAGAATATTATTTTCACTCTAAGGTTGCAAGTGAACAATTGTTCTTTCTCTGCCTCTTTCCTCTCTAGGTATTTAATCAGATCAGACCCCTTAGCCCACGTAACCAATGACACACACAGTCGGAAAAGCAGTTGCAGTAATAAGTTGGAGCCGTGCCACCCTGAGACACGAGATGAGACACAGCTCTGAGGTCCACACAGGCTGCCTCCACCACCACTAATGCATGGAACTTCCCATCATCCGGGTTTGCCTTTGGTTTGACTTTCTGGAGACAGAAGAAACAGGCAAGGGATGGAATTTCCAATGGTGACCCATGGAACTTATGGAGTGCTAAGCTGCTCGCCTGACTGAGGACTCCAGAGCTAACCTCCATGGAGAAAAAAACCATACTGCAGCCATCATGGGGGAACCCCTCAGAAAGGAAGTTCCTTCACCTTTAGAACGACAGGGTGAGACCTCGCCTGCCTGGAACAGCCAGGAGCTGTTGAAGTTATTGTTTTTAACCTTTTTTAATTTTTAAACATATAATATATATATATATATACATGTGTACCGCAACTAGTGAAACTATCCTTGCTGGGACAGAAGGGAGTACCTCAGAATGATAGCCTGGAGACAGGAAAATGTACAAAGCACAGTTTGTTCAAAGGATCCACTAAAGAACTATGCATAGGGTGAAACTCAGGGAGAGAGAAAGGGTGGTTATATCAGGTGAGAAGAAATTAGCATTGTGGTCTTGGAACCATTCACATTGTCCTGATATGCCACCTGTCTCTGGCACAACAAAATGAGAGTTGAGGGGCTGAGGGGAGGGGGAGAGGAGAAGGAGTCAGATATTAAGAGAACAAGCACTTTGGAGTATAGTTCTAATTGGCATTGGCCAGGGAAAATGCTAGGTCTCTCCTAAAAGCACGGGAAAGGAAAGCCTCAAGATGCGGTCACAACAGACTAAAAGATACAACACAACCCAAGTGGGTGCAAGAAGTCAGGTGAGCTGCCCAGTTCAGAAAGCTCAACACTGCAGTGTTCACAGAAAGCTCTATGAATTACTCGGGAAGGAGGGTGGGGGGCCCAGTGGTTAAGGTACAAGACTTTTAAGCCCTAAGGGAAACTGGGTTGGATTCTATCATTCTGTCCTGTCCCTATCCCCTAAACTTACAAATGATATCCCAGCTATGACTCTTCAGCCCTAAGGAAGTGATTCTCTCTTCCCACTGTATATGGGACTGACTTGTAAGAGTTGGAGTAGTGATCATAATAAGGAGAACAGGAACTGGTCATCTAGCCCTGGGGGAGTGTTACTAAAATCTTAGAAGCCCTCATCTCTTCTCTCTCCTCTTTCTAGCTAATTCAGTCAGTCAGTACTCAATGAGCGCTCAATTGGTACAAAGTCCTGTGCTAGATGTAGAGATGAGTAAGACATGTTCCCTGCCCTCAGGAAGCACACAGTCTAATTAGGGAATCATGTCAAAATCCTCTTCTCCTAACCTCACAGAATATCAGAGTAGGCAAGGACTTGACAGACCAGTTAGTCCTATCCAAACCTTATCAAGAATCCCTTCTACCACATTTCCAGCCAACCATCATCCAGCCATCACTTGAAGACTTCTCATGAGGTTCCCCTAAAGCATCTCATTCCTCTTTTATATGTCTCTATGTTCCTTTCTTTTTTTCTCCCCATCCTCTGCTTCCCTAGTCCTATCAGTGGCCTTCTCCCAAACCTACCTCCACTCTACTTCAAACTAACAAAGTTAGTGCCTCCTGGCATACATATTTATGGAGGATGTGCAAAATCCTTTGGATCTGGATTAAGACGGAAAGGATGTAGGCCCCTATGGAAGGCATTATATTCTGATGGCACTGGGGAGACGTCCCCAATATATCAAGATAGAAAACAAAACTTTCCCCTTCTTTGGCAGGAATTTGATTCACCAGACACAGGAATTTATCTTACTTTTGACCTCTCTGTTGTAAGAGCTGGTAAGTTGTAGCCAGTTGTATATATTTTCAATATGGAAAACAGGGTAAAATGCTGAGTATTGGCCTTCTAGAGAGATGAGGCAAATAGGAAGGAGGAACTAGCCTCTAAAGGGACTTCTAGTTCTCAGATTCTGGGAGGACACATGACTGACACTTTGGTTTGACTTTCTGGAGGCAGAAGAAACAGGCAAGGGGTAGAATTTCCAATGGCAACCCATGGAACTTATGGAGTACTAAACTGCTCGCCTTACTGAGGACTCCAGAGCTTACCTCCATGGAAAAAAAAAACATACTGCAGCCATTATGAGGGAATCCTACTTTAGGGCAGAGGCATCTAGCTTACTTCCCTACCTCCAAAAGTGACTGACACTTAGAGTTAGCTGGGTCAATGTCATTTCATGAGAAAAGAAACCAAAATTACATTTTTGTGTGACTGTTAAACACACTGAATTTTTAAGGTCTCGAGTGTTTCTTGGGATGCCAGATGGCAGATGGATGGGGGACATGACTTTAAACCCTATGCTAAAACAAAGAAAAAGAGGGGAAAATAATATAAAGCACAATTTTCACCCCATAGTTGCTTGATGATTTCAAACTGGTGAGAAAACTTTCCATTTAAACATGAGAGGACTGGGATTCTGACTGACTGTTCATTTTCAGGAATTCCTGAGATCCATACAGGGAATAAATGTTTTATCAGACATGTTGCTGGTTTTAAGGTCAGCGCTGGACGCCTTCCATTGCATTGATATGTACTATTAACCTACTTATGTTAAGCTACGTTCGAGTTCTTCGAAGTAAAGTTTTAGTCCTGGAACAAGGCAATTCTTGGAGAGCCGATCACAAGCATTCTTTGAGAGACTCGTGTTCTTAGACTTCCGTGACCCCAATCCCAAAGATAGGGCTGTTTGTTCTTTTCAGTGAGAGGGAATTGTACTGGCGCTGTTGTTTGCCTTAGGCTGGGTCAGGGTCGTTTCCCTGGGTCATGTTTCAGGATGTACTCTTTTGAGTCAGAGGTGGTAGCTGGAGGAACAGGCTCATGAAGACATTTAAAGACAGTGCTCATATACTGACCGGGCCAATGAGAAGCATAGGAATTTGGGTCAGGTCATGGTGAAGTAGAATTCCATGTCCTGCCAGCTTATTCAGAGGGCTTATGGCTGTCTCTTGTGAATTTCCTCTCTCCCACTTCCCCACTGCTGCCTAGTTCTGACTCTGATCCTGTGGATTTTTAAAAATAAAAAGTATATATTTTATACTTATTGATGTATGTATCAGACATAGATACGCTTTACTGGTAAGTGGACCTCCTGTATCAGGAGTCCTCAGGAAGAGAGCCTTGAGGCAGAAATTAAGATTCAGATTTGTTGGTTTTTTTTTTTTAATAAAAAGGTCATATCTTCAAGTAGCTATCCTTCTGGAGTATAGATGTCTCTAGATACTTACCAAAAACCCTAAAGTGAAGACTGGCTCCTCTTTATTATCATTGCCAATTTCCCATGTTCTTAGTCAAAATTAGGGATCACTCACCCCTCATTTCCATTATCACCTGTGTGGGCCAGTTAATTTCTCATATACTCTGAAGGGTGGGTCAGCATAATCCTGGGTAGTACAGAGTCAGCAAGCTAGAGAAAAGTAGATTCAGTTGAATTTGACTGGGTTCCTATGGAACTTACTGGGAGGGTACAGAAGTGACTTCATCACTGGGAGACCCCCCCAAAGTCTTTACTAGTGGTCCTTTCTTCTAGCATTCTTTATTCCCTTATACACTTTCATTGACTCAATTGACAGTCTCTTTAACACCTAAGAACCATGGGGTTCCAAGCACCATGAGGAAGCACAAGCATAAAACACAGGGCCTATTTAGGGTCTGGACCTGTGGTTTCAGTGATATAAGGAACTCCTAGATGAGGACAGTCCTTCTCCCAATATAAGTTACCACCTTCCTTGAAACTGAAAAATCTTAAAGAGCTGTCTAGAGCACTGAGAGGTTGTAATTTGCCAGGGTCTCATAGCCAACATGTGCCAGAGTAATGACTTGAATCAGGGGAATGCATAAGCAGAGAACAAGAAATGTGTTCATAGTAAAGAAAAGCCAAGAAGGATAGAACTGGTCCCAAAGGAATAGTTCAAAGAGTGAGTACCCAGGAGTTCAGAAAGGACAGGGAGGCTGAAGCCATGGAAGAAAGTCTTCACAAAAGTGAGACTTGACCTGGATCTTTGAAAAACACATAAGATTTGATGGGTGGAAAGAAAGAGGAAGACCTTCTTCAGCTGGGCTTTAGAAAGATGTGTGTGATTCGGACTGTTGGTGAGAACAGAGAAAGACCTGACCAAAGGCCTAGAGGCAGAGACAAGCCTGGATGAACTAGAGTATTCCTGTTGGAACAGTAATGTGTCTGAAATTCTGGGGACATTTAAAATGATGGTCATGCAGCCTTTCTTTTTTAAGTAGTTTGTTGGAAGGCCTGCTCTTTGGGCTACTGGAATAATCCACAGGTTGTAAATCTGCCTTTCTCTCATACT
The DNA here is from genome assembly GCA_028646595.1 of Phalanger gymnotis. Lineage (NCBI taxonomy): Eukaryota > Metazoa > Chordata > Mammalia > Diprotodontia > Phalangeridae > Phalanger > Phalanger gymnotis. The sequence goes on along the minus strand of CM053625.1, from coordinate 130,456,314 downwards.
ATCACACTTCTATATTATTTCCCTTGGGCATTTCCAGATCTTCCCCATGCCAAATCATATACCTGTATGCAGAACCCAGGGAGTAAAATATGCTGGCCCCTTACTTTCACCAATATATGTTAAGTTCTCTACTTCTCATTGCCTCCCCTTCTGTCTTTCCCCTTCAGAAAGGGGGTGATGGTGGTTAGTTTTTCCCCAATAGGTAGGAGGATTAATTCTACTCTCCCACTCCCTCTGACACTTGAACAAACACTTGAAAATAGACCCTTTGATTATCTGAAATAGAGAGAGTAGGCAGAGGCATCCAGCTTACTTCCCTCCCTCCAAATGTGGGAATCAAGCCATTCCCACCTTAAAGCCAATTTGATGCGTTGTGGTGGAGCCACTGGTCACTCTGCACAAAGACTAAACTGGAATTCTTTTCAAAAGCATGTTCATACCTCAAAACATTTCAGAGCAGGTTTAATGCTATGCAAAGCCACTTTGTGACAGCCCAGCCACAGGGGTTTCTCAAGGGTACCTGGATTTCACCAGGGTGCACCCCAAATGAAAGGTAAATGGATAGCTTAGTTCTTGGGCAATGCTTCTCCCACAAGTGAGGAGATCTCTATCTCTAAGTGCCACTCAGTGTCACCCCATCTGGCCCCTTGGGAAACTATTCTTACAAAGAGCATCTTACATTTTCAGATCACTGGAGAGGTGCCATTATTAAGTTCCTGAAATTACTGCCAGGGTTAAATTTGTGAGTTTATTTTCAGGACCCATTGTTCTCCACACCCAGAATCATAATTCCTCTGGGCTTTAGTTTCCTCATCAGTAAAATAATAAGTGTGCAGCTTGATGATCACGGAGATATATTAGATCTAAATCTTATGGATGAGATGAACCACACTCTCCCTTGCTCACATGAAGAAGGAAACAAAAACCCTTTCCCCATTCCCTGTGTTTCCAAGGAAGTGGTGTCTGATCAAGAAACTGATTTCATTAAGTTTTTTTTTTGTTAGGTTTGTTCATTTTAAAAAGCTGAATTCATTCTGCCAGTCCAAGACGAAGGGATACCCAGGGAGGAGGACTATGTAAAATGATGTCCAAACATTCAGATTGTTGGCTGTCTTCCTGCAGATGTGGGGCTTGTTGTAGGGTGGGGCTGGGGGGATTGGAACCAGGTCAAATAGAACTTCACTTCAAAACTACAAAGGGAGGGAAGTTGGGGGAGTAGGCAAGGAGAGACTGGAGTGGCTCAAGACAGCAAACTCATTTCATTCTCCTGCGATCATGACCATGACTGGAGCAGCACCCCCACGATGCATCCTGAGTTATCATCCAAACAAACTCTGCCACACTGAGAGGAATCTCAAAAAAAAAGTTCAGCTGAAAGATGCTGTAGGAAAAGCCAATGAAATTTTTGCACGCTGGAATGGAAAAAGCTGACAAGGCCAATAAAGCTGCATGCAGCACAATCTGATAAGACAGTCTTCTGTGCCTCCTTTCACCATTGCTGCCTTGTGAGAATGCTGTGTGTGTATATGTTTATTATGTGTATGTATGTATATACGTGTCTATGTGTGTATGTGTATTGTGTATGTGTATATGTATATACATGTAGTGTGGATGTGTGCATATGTACATGTATGTGTGTATATGTGTGTGTGTATCTCTGTATCTGTGTGTATATATGCGTAGAGGGTAGGCAAGGGAGGCAAGGACCATGTACCAGACATGAAACATAAGCCTTTGTGGGGGGCAAGTCAGGGTTTAAAGTGTGGCCTGAGTACTAATGCATCCATTTTCTCTAAAAAAAAAAAAAAACCTCAGAATTTTAGAGTGGCTCGGAAAATATGAATCAGGATATCTTTAAGAAAATTTTAGTCCTTTAAAAGAAAAACTGTAAATTGAGCCAATGTTTAACATAGTTCATTGATTTAGAGCTGAAAGGGACCTTCCTTGGTGATTGTCTAATTCAGCTCCCTTTGTACACATGAGGAAACTGAGACCTTTATCAGAGACATTTCCTATAAAAATTGTTTCTAGCTTTCCTTCCAATTTTGGCTGTATTGGTTTTGTTTATGCAAAAATGTTTCAATTTAGTCAAAATTATCTATTTTATATCTCATAATATCCTCTATCTCTTGCTTGGTCATAAATTCTTCCTTTCTCCATAGATCTGACAGGTAAACTACTTCTTGCTCTCCCAATTTGCTTATGGTATCACTCTTCATGTTTAAATCATGTACCCAACTTTGACCTTATCTTGGTATATGGTATAATGTTTTGGTCTATATCTAGTTTCTGCCATGCTGTTTTCCAGTTTTCCCAGCAGTTTTTGCCAAATAGTGAGCTCCTGCCCCAGAAGTTGGGTCTTTGGGTTTATCAAACACTAGAATACTATGGTCATTTAGTACTGAGTCTTGTGCACTTAATCTGTTTCACTGACCCACCACTATTTCTGAGACAGTACCAGATAGTTTTGATGATTACTGCTTTATAATATAGTTTGAGATCTAGTATGGCTAAGCCACCTTCCTTCACATTTTTTCATTAATTCCCTTTATATTCTTGATCTTTTGTTCTTCCAGATGAATTTTGTTACTTTGTTCTAGTTCTATAAAATAATTTTTGGTAGTTTGATTGAAATGGCACTGAATAAGTAAATTAATTTAGTTAGAATTGGCATTTTTATTATATTGGTTTGACCTACCCATGAGCAATTTGTATTTTCCAATTGTTTAGATCTGGCTTTATTTGTGTGCAAAGTGTTTTGTAACTGTGTTCATATAGTTCCTGGGTTTGTCTTGGCAGGTAGACTCCCAAGCATTATATTGTCTACAATTACTTTAAATGGAATTTCTCTCTCTTGCTGCTGAGCTTTGTCATATGTAGAAATACTGATGATTTGTGTGGGTTTATTTTGTATGCAACTTTACTGAAGTTGTTAATTATAATTGATTCTCTAGGATTCATCTGCAAAGAGTGATAATTTTGTTTCCTCATTACTGTGTTGGCAATCAAAATGGGCTCTTAGCACAGTTCAACCAAGTGCCCTTGAAGAGTTTGGCCTTTATTTCTTTGATTAAATTAGGAGCCCTTGACAACCTCCTTGCCTCAAGAGAAAGCCTAGTTTACATGGATTTGAGTCTCATGTTTGTGACATCAGAGGCTTTTAGACTGTGTGGGTTTAAGTCACATCTTTATGACGATTTTAGGTCACGTGGGTGAGTCGCATGTGTGATTCACCCTTGACCCTGAAAAAGATATAAAACCAGGGGTTGGCTTCCTCTTTTTTGAAGCTCTGACCCACAGCTGTGGTCATGCCCGTGACTCTGGGCTAGCCCTTGTTATGAGCTCTCCGGCTGAACTTAGATGTTGTTAACTATGAATTGTATTTGGTCTGTTGATGTTTGTAATTTGTTTGTATTTGCTCTGAAGTTCAGGGTGCTGGCTTTTTCCCCTGAACTAAATGGTGTTTGTATGCTGAATTAAAGTAAGCTTGTTAACCCCTTAACGTTGCTTTCCTTAGTGAAGCAGATCAAAAGAACCTGGGCTTTTGCAGCATTGTGTAAGCTGGTTGTTGTTGATTTTACACCCCCCACAGCAGCTGCTAGCTGGATTGTTGCAACAATTACCTATTCTAATTCCTTCCATTTCTTTTTCTTATTGCTATAGCTAGCTAACATTTCTAGCACAATATTGAATAATAGTAGTGATAATCAACATTATTGCTTCACTCCTGATCTTATTGGGAAGACTTCTAGCTTATTCTCACTACAGATAATGTTTGCTGCTGTTTTTAGATAAATATTATTATTTAGTGTTACTTAATAGGAACAAGTGTTATATTTTATCAAAAGCTTTTTCTGCATCTATTAAGATAATGATTTCTTTTAGTTTTATTATTGGTATGGTCAATTATGCTGATACTTTTCCTAATATTGAACCAGCCCTGAATGTCTGGTATAAACCCCATCTGGTCACAGTGTATGATTCTTGTGATATCTGTAATCTCCTTGCCAGTATTTTGTTTTAAATTTTTGTATCAATACTCATTAGAGCAATTGGTCTATAGTTTTCTTTCTCTGTTTTAGCTCTTCCTGGTTTAGGTATCAGCACCATATTTATCTTCTAAAAAGGAATTTGGTAGGACTCCTTCACCTATTTTTCCAAATAGTTCGTATAGTATTGGAATTGTTCTTTAAATGTTTGATAGAGAGGGGTGGAGCCAAGATGGCGACAGGAAAGCAGTAACTGGTGTGAGCTCCCCACCAAGTCCCTCCAAAAACCTATAAAAAAATGGCTCTGAACCAATTCTAGAACTGCAGAACCCACAAAGTGGCAGAGAGAAGCAGGGCTCCAGCCCAGGACAGCCTGGATGGTCTCGGGGTAAGGTTTGTCCCAAACGGAACTCCCAGCCCCCAGCTGAGGGGAGCGGAGCTGAGCCAAGCAGAGCCCAGCGCTCGTGGCGCTGCGCGGCGCGGCAGACCGCGGACCAACGAAACCAGGACTGGAGCGGAGAGTGCCCTAGCATGCTGAATTACTGAGCTGTGGCATGTACCAGACCTCACAACCCACAAACAGCAAAGACAACACAGAAGGTTAGTGGGAAAAG
>CM053625.1:130405468-130451211 GCA_028646595.1 Phalanger gymnotis | reverse complement strand
GGGCAACCAGAGTGTACGCCATCTTGGAGTGGGGGGGGTGGAAATGGGGAGAAAATCTGTAATTCAAACACATGTGAAAATCAATGCAGAAAACTAAACATATTAAAATAAATTAAAAAAAAATGTTTGATAGAATTCACTTGTGAATTCATCCAGCCCTGGGGATTTTTTCTTAGAAAGTTCACTGATGGCTTCTTCAATTTATTTTTCTAAGATAGGGTTAAGTATTCTATTTCCTCTTCTGTTAATCTTGGCAATTTATATTTTTCTAAGTATTCATCAATTTCACTTAGATTGTCAGATTTATTGGCAATTTGGCAAAATAGTTCATAATAATTGCTTTAATTTCCTCTTCATTGATGGTGAATTTTCCCTTTTCATTTTTGATACTGGTTATTTAGTTTTCTTCTTTTTTAAATCAAATTAACCAATGATTTATCTATTTTATTGGATTTTTTTTCATAAAACCAGCTCCTAGTTTTAATTATTAATTCAATAGTTTTCTTTCAATTTTACTAATCTCTCCTTTGGTTTTGCAGGATTTCCAATCTGGTTTTTAATTGGAGATTTTCAATTTGTTCTTTTTCTAGTTTTTGTTTTTAGTTGCATACCCCATTCATTGATCTGCTCTTCCTCTATTTTATTGATGTAATAGTTTAGAGATATAAATTTTCCCCTAAGTATTGTTTTGGCTGCATCCCATAAATTTTGGTATGTTGACTCATTGTTGTCATTCTCTTTAATGAAATTATTTTTTCTATGATATGTCCTTTTAGGATTACTTAGTTTCAAAATAATTTTTAGTCTGTCTTTCCACTGTCCTTTATTGAATGTAATTTTATTGCATTATGATCTGAAAAGGATGCATTTAACGTGTCTGCCTTTCTGTGTGAGGTTTTTATGCCCTAAATACATGGTCACTTTTTATGTGCCATGTGCTGCTGAGAAAAAGGAATATTCTTTTCTATCCCTATTGGATTTCTCCAGGAGGCTATCATATCTAACTTTTTAAAAATTCTATTCAACTCCTTAGCCTCTTGCTTATGTTGTGATTAGCTTTATCTAGTTCTGAGAGGAGAAAGTTTAGGTCCCCCTCTAGTATAGTTTTACTGTCTCTTTCCTTCTATAACTCATTTAACTTCTCCTTTAGGAATTTAGACACTATACCATTTGGTGCATTTTGGTCTATAGTTTTCTTTCTCTGTTTAGTTTTTCTTTACTTAGGTATCCATACCATATTTCTGCTGTAAAAATAATTTGGTAGGACTCCTTTGCCTATTTTCCCAAATAGTTTATGTAGTATTGGAATTAATTGTTCTTTAAGTATTTGTTAGAATTCACTGGTGAATATTTAGTACTGATATTACTTCATTGTCTATGATGCCTTTTAGCAAGATATAGTTTCCTTCCTTATCTCTTTTAATTAGATGTATTTTTGCTTTTTCTTTCTCTGAGATCATGGTTGATACTCCTGCTTTTTTTACTTCAGCTGAAGCATGAGAGATTCTGCTCTACCCCCTTACCTTTATTTTTTGTGTCTCTTTGCTTCAAGCATGTGTCTTGTAAACAACATATTGTAGAATTCTGGTTTTTAATCCACTCTTGTTATCCACTTCCATTTTATGAGTTTATCTCATTCACATTCACAGTTATGGTTACTATGTATTTCCCTTCTTCTTATTTTTCCTCCCATTTATCTTTCTCTTTCTCTGTCCTTTCACTCTGTGCCTCCTCACCAGTGTTTTGCTTCTGACCACCACCTCCCCCAATCTGCCTTCCCTTCTTCTCCCCTTTTTTAACCCTTTCCCTCCTACTTCCCTAAAGTATAAGGCAGATTTCTATACCCTGTTTTTGTATGTTATTCCCTCTTTGAGCCAATTCAAATGAGAGAAGGTTCAAGCAATGTCCATTGCCCCCCCACCCAGCTTTCCCTCAAATGTAATCAGTCTTTTGTGCCTCTTTATGTGAGATAATTTACTCCATTCAACCTCTCCCTTCCCTCTGCTCCCAGTATAATCCTCTTCCTCACTCCTTTTATTTTTAACATTATCCCATCAAAGTCACCTTAAACCCACACCCTCTATGTATACTTCTTCTAACTGCCCTAATAGTGATACAGTTCTCATGACAAGTATCCTCTTCCCAAGTAGGAATGTAAACAGTTTAACCTTATTGAATCTCATTTTTTCTCTTTCCTGTTTGCTTTTTTATGCTTCTCTTGAGTCTCATATTTGAAAATCAAATTTTTTGTTCATCTCAGGTCTTTTCATCAGGAACGTTGGAAAGTCCTCTATTTCACTGAATGACCATTTTCCCCCTGAGGGATATATTCAGTTTTTCTGGTTAGGTAATTCTTGGTTGTAATTCTAGCTCCTTTGCCTTCCAGAATATCATATTCCAAGCCCTCTAATCCTTTAATGTAGAAGCTGCTAAATCCTATGTAATCCTGGCTCTGACTCCATGATATTTGAATTGTTTCTTTCTGGCTGCTTGCAGTATTTTCTCCTTGACATGAGAGTTCTGGAATTTGACAATAATGTTCCTGAGAGTTTTTGTTTTCGGATCTCTATCAGGAGGTGATCAGTGGATTCTTTCAATATCTATTTTACCCTCTCTTTCTACTATATCAGAGTAGTTTTCCTTAATAATTTCTTGAAGTATGATGTCCAGGTTCTTTTTTTGATCTTGGCTTTCAGGAAGTCCAATAATTCTTAAATTATCTCTCCTATATCTATTTTCCATTTCAGTTGTTTTTCTAATTAGATGTTACTCATTTTTTTTCATTCTTTTGATTTTGTTTGATTGATTCTTGATGTTTCATGGAGTCATTAGCTTCCACTTGTTCAATTCTAATTTTTAAGGAGGTATTTTCTTCAGTTAGCTTTTTTACCTCCTCTTCCATTTGGCCAATTCTACTTTTTAAGGAGTTATTTTCTTCAGTGAATTTTTGTTACCTTTTTCCATTTTTTGTGTGATGAGAGAAGAGACCAAGTCTCATTTCTGCCCCAGTCTGAGGCACAGGGATGGAGATAGGGATAGGACATTAGGGGAGGTTGGAAAAAAATGCTCAGATCTGTGACTACAGAAATGGGTTGCTCCAAATCCAGAAACATATCAGACATATCCTTTCTTAGAGGTTGCTTGTTATAGAGGGCCTGCAAACAGCCCACTTTTCCTTGATATAGGCGAGTTGAAGCCTGTGAGTCAGAATCCTTCTCTCTGGAATGGGGAAAGATAGCTTGGTTTGTGGGAGCACGGAGGAAGGAGATCAGACAACCCCTCTGTGGGGAGCTTGAAGACAAGAGTGGTGGGTTCTTTTCCAGGGTTTGCCTGTCGAGGATCACTGTGGATTGAGCATGCAGGTTCTTGGAATATTCACTCACTGGGATGGCTACTTGCCTTGTCCAGTCTTTGAGCTCCTAAGAGCAGATCTGAGCCAAGCTCAGGTCCCTGTGTGCAGAGAGGACTAGGGTAGCCTGGAGTAGAGCCTTCAAAGCCAGGCACTCATCTTGCAGACCACACAGCAAACACTCTTAATCCTTTGGTTCTGTTATCCCCCATTGTTCCCAGGACACCTCACTAAAATAGACCCAATTTCCACCACGACCAGCATTATTCATCAAGTTAACAGCAGTCCTTCGAATCTGTGCATTTTTAAAGCCCTTTCACAGGTGTTATTAGTTCATTATCCAAAAACAAACATGTGAAATAGGTGGAGTTAAAGTTATTATCCCCATTTAACAAATGAGGAAATTGGGGCCCCAAGAGACTAAATGACTTTCCTAAAGTCACAAGGAGAATTTGTGGCAAAATCAGTCTTTGGATTCATTTAAAGAGATCTTTTCAGCTGATTCTATTTAAACTAGAAATATTTAAACTGGTTTGCAAGAAAATCTTTTTGAAGGATATCTTTAGAACTGAGAGGCACTTCACAGGCCACACCACCTCATTTTTCAGATAATGAAACTGAGGCTCAGAGAGTTTATAGAACTTATCCTAGGTCACACAGGTCGTAAGATTCAGAGGAGGAATTTGAACCCAGGTCCTTCAACTACATTTAGCACCCTTTCTGCTGACTATATAACATGGTTCCTCTAGAAGGTTTATTATTGGGTTAAAGTCCAGATCCCATACTTACAGAAGAGGCATAGAAAAACTTCTTGTAACAAAAATTTTGCTGGGTTCTTATAAAGGTGTTTAGGAGGACCTGGGTTGTTATTGTTTTTTTTCTCTGTGAAATAGGCCAAGTTTGTTGCTTTTCCCCCTCCTTGGTGTCTAGCACCCAGGCTAAGTTGCTCCCAAACATATGGAATCTTCACCTTGTTTGCAACCACCTTCCCATTCCTTCTTGGCTGCTCCATTTCTCCTGATACCTTCCTGAGTGTTGGGTAGCCCAGAGTGGAGATAGATATTAAAGTGAAAGTCACTCCATTTGTTTCTTCTCTAGTGAATGCCAAAACTGATTTTGCCTCCAGTATTCTTAAAGGGGTTGTTTGCGTGTGCCAAAGGAATTGAGGTGCTAGTCCAGGATTCTTATGAAGTAAAAGGGGCCTTCTCTTTCCATTGGGTCTCAAAGTAGTGACTGACCGTTGAACACAGGGATACAGAAAGGGTTATTTGTGCACATTTTACAGATAGGGAACGCTTTCAATGTAGAAGCATACATTACATGCTTAAAGCTCTGAGGCCAGAGATGGTAAAAGTATATTAGGAAGAACCCTAGACAAGGGATGGAAAAAACTGAGTCCCAATTATACCACTTATTTGCTGTATGTCCTTCAGAAACTGAATATTGGAGTTTGGAGGGAACCTCCATAGAGAATCAGCAGTGGTATAGTAGAAGGAGCATTGGATTTGAAACTATAGGACCAGGTTTCAAATCACAGTCATTTACTGATTTGTGTGATCCAAAACAAGTCACATTTGTTTGTGTCCAAGTTTCCTTATCCGTACATAAAAGGGAGTGGATCTCTAAGGTTCCTTTAAACTCTAAACTTGATAAACAAGAATAATCTCTCTAGCATCCCCCTCAAGGGGTCATTCAGCCTCCCCTTCACTTGGAGATTTCCAGCTATGAGGAACTTACTACTTTCCAAAAGCAAACCCTTTTACTTTTTGGCAGGTCTAATTGTTAAGTTTTTTCCTTACATCCAGCCTAATTCTCTCTTTGCTTCTCCTCATTGCTCATCAGGCTGCCTTCTGGGACCAAACAGAATAAATCTAATCCATCTGTCATACGACAACTCTTTATCTATTTGGACATGGTGATAATGCCAACCCCCCACCCCCCGCAACTCTTATTCTTTTCTAGGCTAAATAACCCTAGATCTTCCAACAAATCCTGGTACAATATGGTCTCTAGCCCCCTTCCCATCTTGATCACCCTCCTCTGGATACATTAAAAATTTTCAATTTCTTCCCTCAAAAGCAGTGCCCATAAATGAACACAATACTCCAAACTCCAAAGAAAACTCCAGGGCAAAGGACAGCAAGATTTGAGTAGGTCACTCAATGTCTTTGAATCTCCGTTTCCTCATAACCAAAAAAGAAAATAAAATATTTATGTCAGAGGACTGTTAGTTGAGTCAAATGAAACAGTGTGACAAAGTGCTTTGTTGACATTGTCATAACTTGTCAAACCCGGCCTGGAGTCTAGGGTGCTTTAACTAGACCCCACCACCTAAGGCCCAAAGGAAATTAGGAAAGGCCTAAGAGCAATGAGACAGCAGATATGTACTGTTTTTGGCCTCTTCTCGCATCCTTTTTCTTTGCTTTCCATGGGAGATCCAGCCATAGTATATACTATATTTTAGCAGAAGTTTGATTGAATTCATAGGATCACAGGATTTGCAGTTGGACGGGGCCTTAGAGATGATCTTGTGCAGCACCTCTCATTTCATTTATGAGGAACCTGAGGCCCAAAGATAGTAAACAAATCGCCCAATATTACACAGCAAGTGACAGAATTGGAACTTACACCCGATCTGCTAACGGTCCAGTTCTTCTCTCCCTCTCTCACTTTCAAAGGCTTTATTTTGTTTGATGATGTTTTAAATTCAAAGAACATGTCTTCTTCCTTTTACATCTTCAAAAGACTATATGGGTTTTCATGGGATAGCCTAGGGACCTAGCAACCATCTAGGTCATCTATTACATTTTTTTTCCGTGGGAAAATGTACATGTTCTGAATACCCTCTCTAAGCCCTACTTGTACCTCAGCATAAGCTGTTTATTTTTTCCTAGAAAGCTTCTAGGGACAGAGGAAAGTAAAATATTTAAGAAACCATCTTTTGGGTTGGGCAACGCAGTGCGTGTATACATACATATATACATACACACACACACATATATATATACACACATATATATGCACATACACACACACACACACACAAAATCTCTGCTACTGGAGAGGCTAAGGCTGAGGTTAGTGAATTACTTGAGTTCTAGGAGTGTTAAGCTACCGTAGGTTATTGCTGATCTAGAGTCCACACTAAGTCTATCACCAGTATAGTGACCTCCCGCCAAAGTATAGGGACCCTAGGCTGCCTAACAAGGAACAAATCAGCCCAGCTTGGGGGGTAAAATGGAGATTACAGTTTCCATTGCCAGTAAGTGCTGGGATCTCCAACCTGGTCATGAGATGGAAACCCAGTCTCAAAACAAAACATCTTTTGCTTTTAAATTTACCTGGCTCCCCAAACTCAGAATTAGTTTCCCTTGAGTGAGACCATTCTGCCCCCGGTCTCTTTTAAGGAGTTCCTCCTTAGTGCTGGGGCAAGAGGCAGGCATGCTCTGACATCTGAATAGCATCATGGAACTCTTCCCAAGATTTTTGGGTGGGGGACCCAGATCCAAATTGGAATCCAGCTTCCCCTTCTTAGACTTCTTTTTTTGAATATGGGGTAGAAGATGCTCAAAGAGGGAAATGATGGCTGGCTAACTCCTCTGGCCCCCACATGCCATTTCCCCCTAGATCTGGTAGGTTGGGGTTGTTATTAGAGGGTGTCCTTTTTTGCTCTTCAGGGGAGGAGCTCACTCTCGGCTGCTGGCCCAGGGACCTTGAAAAATGAGCCAGAACTAGACTGAAACATGGTTTCTCATCCTCCTTTGGCAGGTGACCTAGTGAATCCTGGCTATCATCCACAGAGCTGGTTACTCAACAACGTCTCCAGTGCTTTGTAGCCTAACAAGCAATGGGGCTTAGGAACAGGGTGACTGACAGGCCACCTGTGGGTATGAGAGAAGGGCATTTGAGGACAAGGGAACAATAACCAGATGGTCTAGTGGAGAAAGCGCTGTGCTGGGAGAACACCTGGTATTCCAGTTGGTATTGCCACTAAGTCACAGGACTGTAAGCAAGTCTCCTAATCAATCAATCAATCAGCATTTACTAAATGCCCACCATGCCCTGCCCCACCCAGTGCTGTACTAAGGACTGACTATACAAAGATTGAATGGAAAGTGTTCCTGCCCTTAAGGAGCTTATATTCTAATGAGGCAGATAATTTGTGTACATATAAGTGTGTATGTATGTGTAAGCATACACATACAATCAACCAAACAGTAAAATCCCAACTTACAGCATTTATTAATTTCTGAGGTATAAATGTTCACACTGAAATCTAATAATTGGCTCTTAAGGATCAGTTCAAGGTGACTTAAGACTAAACTCTGTAAGTGTATGTATGTATACACACAACATACATACGTGTTGTATATATACATTTACAAGTTTTGTGTATATGTGCCTATGCACATACAATGTACACATGCGTACTTTGTGTGTATGCATATATATACATATAATATATACATGCATATAGTATGTGTATACACACAGGTACATGCAGGCAATAGATACAAAACCTATGTAAAGCAGATACAAGGTAACCATAAGAGGGGAAAGCACTAGCAGCCAAGAAAGGCTTCCTGCAGAATGAGGTCCTTGAGCTGTCTTGAAAACAAAAACAAAAAACCAGGGAGTCCAGGGGGCAGAAATGTGGAAGGAGAACGTTCCAGGAGGGAATCAAATAAATATAATGGATGTGAAAGCACTTTGGGAGAATATACCACCATCTTAGATTTGTAATTTTAACTTTTGAAATGTGCATCTAGTGATGTTCAGTCCATTCTCTCCCACTAGAAGCTGTGAGTACTAATAGGTATTGTGCATTCTACATTTCAAAGGTTTCTCCTGTTTTCCTGATCCTAATAAAGACCCTGTGAAGGTCCATAAAAGGAAAGGACAGTTCCAGGAAAAAAGACCTCGCAATCTTCATCAGCCTATGGAGTCCACAGAATTACGTAATTTAAAGCTAGATGGGGCCACAGAGATCATCTAGTCCATGGGGCTTTTAAACTTTTTTTAAAAAGTCATGGACCTCTGTCATGGATCCCTTTGACAAGCTGGTGAAATTTAGGGACCCCTTTTCACAATCATGTTTTCAAGTAACTGAGAGAAATGCTAGATTTCTGTTAAAAGTGAGCAAAGATAAAGATGTATTCTATTTTTTTCTTTCAAAGTTTACAGACATTTTTGTCTATGGACCCCAAGTTAAGAACTTCTGATCTAGTCCAATAAGCTTTTTTTTTCCGTAACAGAGGAAACTGAGGCTAAGAAAAGAAAAATCACTTGCCCAAGAATACCCAGCTAACAAAGCCAGAAATAAAACCCAGCTCCTCTGACTCCTCAAGATCTTCTCTGTAGCAAAGGGCAGGTTGAGTAAGACTGAAGAAAAAAGTTATCTGGATCAATCTGTCAGTTTAGCCCCCAGAGCTGGGCCTGTGCCTTGCTTCTGGTCTCTTTAATGAAGGGAAAGATTGGGATTCTATGAGAATTACACTGGGAACTGGCTAATTTCCCAGGGACAGGACAAAGTCTTATAGATAAGGTCTATGATGGGTCTTAAAATTCTACTGCTTACTACCTTAAAAAAGATAGAGCCTCTATACCAAAGCAATAGACTTGAATGCTGGAAGACCCAAGTTCAAATCCTGCCTGTATCTTTATCACTATTCTCACCACCCTATTCCAAAAGAAGCCCTGTGTCGTAAGTATAGCCAAGCAAAACAAATCAACATACTGGCCACGTCAGAAAACGTCTCTTCAATACCTTACTTCTATGACCAGGTGATCCATCATCGGTCTTCTGAAATCATGACTGGCTACTATATCCATCTGAGTTTGGCAGTCTTTCTAGTTGTCCTTTGCATCCTGTAGTCATTCTGCAAGTTACTGTTAGTTCTGCTCGTTTCACTTTGCATTAATTCACACAAGTCTTTAGGTCTCACCAAACCCATCACATCACTTGCAGCACAATATTCCTTTACGTTCATATACCACAATTCATTTGGCTCTACTCTACTTTGTTTTCAATTAGTTGCTACAACAGGAGAGCTATAGTATTTGTCCTCTACATGTGGGCCATCAATTTAGAGCTGGAAAGGACCTTACAGATCATGAATTGTAACCTTCTCATTTAACTGAGGCTTAGAAAAACTATTTGACTTGCCCAATTTACAGCTGGAAGGAATCTTACAGGACTTAGTGTCAGGGGTGAATTTGAATCCAGGTCAAGTACACTACCCATTATATATGCCACCTTTCCTTCTGTATTTGACCTCTTTGGAAAGCCTGTGCAGTGGCATTATTGGGTCAAAGCTTGGTGACTTAGCAGGTATAGTTTCAAATTGTTCTCTAGAATGGTTATATACAAAAGTACATAAGTGAGCCTGTGCTCCACTGGTTGTTCAAACAATTGCCATTTTTGTTTTGTCAATCTTTGTCAATCTTAGTTGTTTTAATCAGAATTTCTATTATTAGTAATTTGGAGCATTTTTCCACCTAGATAGCTTGCATTTCTTTATGTGAAAACTGATTATTCATATCCATCGTCTAACTTATCTACAAGGTGTTCCTAAAGTCTGGACACATGGGCAAAAATGCTTATCTTCAGGAAAAGAAATGAATGAAATTTTCAACACATTTTATTGAATTGGAAAATTAACAAATAAAACCTTTAATATGATTTCCATCATTTGTGATGCAAAGGTTGATGCACTTTGAGAGATTCACATGAACTCTATGCAATAACTCCACATTGCCATCAATTTTAGCACATTCACTCTTTATGCGTTCAATCAAGTGTGTCGCATCTGTGATTTTCATTGAGTATACCTTCTCCTTTAGCAAATACCAGAAAAAAAAGTCAAGGGGCCTAAGGTCTGTTAATATTCCAAATATTTCAAATATTTCAAAATATTTCAAAATTTGCATTTTGCCTATGTGTCCAGACTTTAGGGACACCCTGTATAAAGGGATGGCTCTTATTCTTATATTTTTGTAACAATTCCTTATATTTCTTAGCTACTGGATGGGTCTTTGACTAGTTAACTGTTTCTCATTGAATTCTGCCTTGCTTTTTACCCACAAAAAACCTTTTCAATTGTAAGTTGTCCATTTTATCTAGTATGACTACCTCTAACCCTTGTTAAAAATTCTCTCCCTCACCATAGTTACAAAAGATATCTCCTTCCCTTCTACTTTATTTATGGTTATGACCTTTTATATTTAGGCCTTGAATCTAACTGGAAGATATTGCTATGTTGTGGTATATGTTGTAAGATGTTAGTCTAAACTTAATTTGGCAGAATATTTTCCAGTTTTCCTAATAGTGTTTGTTGAATAGAAAGTCCTTAGTATAATAGTGTCTTTGGTTTCATGAAATACTCTGGATTTTGTTTATCTAATCTGTTCCACTGATCATCTTTTCTATTTTTAACCAGTATCAAATAGTCTTGAAGATTACTTTTTTTAGGGTATAGTTTGAGGACTAGTTAGCGCTAGACTCCACTCAGTCCTATTTGTTAGACCTCTGTCACCTTTGTCAAATCACTTAATCTCTCTGGGCTTCATTTTCCTCATCTGTAAAAAAATGATTAAGTTATACTAGATCTCTTAAGGTCCCTTCTGACCTTTAAATTCTATTATCCTATGAGACAGACAGAAATGACACACTCGAAACATTATCATTCATGATCATTATCAAACATCATTCAGTCAACATTTGCTTATTAAGCCCCTTCATTATGTCCCAAAGCATATTCTCAGGTCTAGTAATAGAGCCCAGTACTGTGTGGTGACCTGAAAAGTTGAAGCCATGAGGTATTGGAGGATGGGGGAAGAGGGAGGGGAAAGAGATGCAAACAAGACCCCAGCAGGTAGCTGGCCTTTGAGAGAGGAATATTTGACTTTGAACCTTGCCTGAGGCAATTATAACCCAGGGAAAGTAACTTGATTTCTCTCAGCTTCAGTTGCCTCATTTGTAAAGTGGAGATAATAATTATATATCCATCTCACAGGGTTGTGAGGATTTCAAATGAGATAACAAAGTACTTTACAAACTTTAAAGGGCTTATTACTATTACCACATGGAGTACAGAAAGGTGGATATCAATGACCTATGTGAGGAGGCTTGGAGAAGGGGTTGGATCCCTCAACACAGAGGAAATTCCTTTTATATGCCCCACTCCCATCTTTTGGCCCAGCAGCCTACAGTTTCCAGCGTAAAGGTTAGTTTCTGGACTGGTCAGGGCTACTATTAAATGGGTTTGAAGTACAGCTACTTCTGGAGCCAGCTGCAGCTCAGAACACTTCTACTACCCCTGCTGCCTCACCTCTCTTCTTTTCCAGTTTCCAGAGGAATCCTTTCCCCAAGAACTTCTCCTTTCTTCTCTTTATAGCTATATATCCCCACCTCCTTCCCCTTTTGTAACCTTCCTTAGGCCCCCTACATCATATTCACTTTCTAAGAGCATTGCTTTTCCCAACTCCTTTCTCTCTGGTACCGTTCACTCAGTCTAAATTCCCTGGACTATCCTGACTTCCCAGGAGTAGTCCCCCTTCCTTCCTTACTTCTGCTTTTGTACTGTTTCTTAGACTCCCTGTATTATCCTCACTCCCCATTTGTTTACCCTTCTCTTTTGGGAAATTTTCCTTGCCCATTTCTGTTGGAAACTTCACTTCCCACTTTTCCTCCTGCATTTCTCCCAGGATCAGGAATGACATTTTCAGCACCTTAACAGCTTTATGTGCCCCTACACTTCCTGTACAAAAAAAGTTATCATACTATTAAGGCTGTGAGTAAAGATAAAGATCAAACATGCTAACTCTATTTCTGGCCACTCTTCTGTTAGACAATCATTGTGCCAAGACTCCTGAGAAGCAGGGAAACTGCTGGGGCATTAATGTCCTTCAACATGGCTCTTTTTTTAGGCCAGAATAAATGCTTATTGCCTTTCAGTTCCCCAGACAGTTCTGTTTACCTATGGCCACCTCACATGCCAATGGCCCCTGCTGAGACCTCCTATTACTTTCAAAGGCTCCAATACTCCTTTTGCCTCCACTTGGGACTTCAGAGACCTGAACCTGAAGTCGTTTCCAGGGTTCTGGCTCTCAGTAGGAGTAAGAGAGCATGACCATTTCAGCTGTGCCTTGTCATCCAAAAGAGTCTTCTCCCTGCAAGGTGGGCATAGTCTCCTTCATCTAACTGAGAAAGGCAGAAAAATCTTCCTGGACCGGATAAACCCTTCAGCTTCAGGTCCTAAGTATCAGCTTAGTGACAATAAAAGATATCTTTGTAGTATCAAACCTTTTTTTTCCTTTTCCCTTTGGGAAGTAGATTTAAATATTAAAGTAAGCCTCAGTGTGAGGTAGTCATCCACTAAAAGTACTTTGTATTGTTAGTGCTTGATAATTTCCAAAGCTGTGCTTAAAATCCTTATTTTTGTCTATTTTCTTTATAAATTTAAGTCTGACTCTGTGTATCAGTCACCTTACTGCAATTATTATCTCTCGTAAGAATAAGAAGCAGGTCCCTTTTTGAGTGCGTTTCATGCAAAAATAGAAATATTTATATTACATAGACCATCCCTATATAGATGGCTTTTGCTTGCTCACAAAAAGTATAATAAATAACTTCCCTTTGTTTTTGCACTGCTATCTAAGACATTCCTATATTATTCTAAGAGATTCCCAGTACAAAAAAAAAAAGATTTATCATACTACAGCAGCAATCTGGGCTGAAGAGAGCCCTTAGCTCTGGGATGTGTTGAAGGTCTCAAAGGCCCCAGCTTAAGGCTATGAGTAAAGATAAAGATCAAACATACTAACTCTATTTCTGGCCACACTTCTCTTAAGATAATCATCGTGCAAGGACTCCTGAGAAGCAGGGAAACTGCTGGGGCATTAACATCTGTCAAATAAGAGGGGAGTAGAATATCCTTCTCATTTTCCTGCCATTTTGTGAGCTACAGTGGTGGGTACTGGCATTAGTATGGCTGCTTATACAGATAATGCGAGATTCAGTCTACAGGTCCTGACAAGAACACCTCTCTCATCTAGGAAATAGCTAAGAAAACAAAGAAGCTGAGTTCTAATTTCTCACATTTGATTAGGTCCCTATATCTTTCAACAAATTTTGCCGATATGTAAATTTTATGTGGTTGCCTTTTCATTTCTCTGCCTTTGTCTGGCCTCTGAAAATTAGATCCCTGAATTCAGAATAACTACAAAGGACAGAATAAACATGCCTAAAAAGGAGTGAATACCCAAGATTAGTAAGTCAATAGTAAAAGAACATTTAGAGATCTTTGATAAGGACAGTTCTCCTGGGTCAGTTGAACTATATCCTCAGATAGTGAAAAAACTATCACATCCATTAGGATGTGACTTTAAATTACTGAGTGATACCTAAAGACCAGGAAGAATGGAAAAGAGACCAAAGGTCTGGAGAAGAGGAGATATCTGAATCGTCTAAAAAAAAAAAAAAAGGAAGAGGAGGAGAATGGAATCTGAAAATTGTAAACCAATGAGTTTAATTTTGATCTTGTAAAAATTCTAGAATGTATTGTTTAAAGAGATCTTTAGCCAGACATCCTCCTTTAAGGCAGGGAGATGGCATATCATGAGGAGAGACTATTATATACACTATCAGACACAGTGTCTGTATCCAATGTTTATGCTCGTTTTATTTTGTCACAAGAATAGGCTTCATTTTGGAGTGAAAGGTAGAAAATCACTATGAAATGAATACAAAACAGTTTTAAACATTTTTACCAATCAATAAACATTTTTAAATGAGGAGAAAAATAAGAGATGGCTAGTGAACATCTAGAAAAGGAAGCAGTGATCAATCACAAAGAGCCAGAATGGCTTCATCAATAACAGACTATGCCAGAATAACCTTTTTCCCCCTTTCTGCTAAACTAACAAGACCAACATGTTATAATATAGGTTACCCAGATTTCAGGAAAGAATTTGGTAAAGTCTCTCAAGCTATTTTTAAAAAATACAACAAAGGCTTATTAAACACCTGCTCTGCGCACAGTACAGTGCTAGATGCTACAGAAGATAATAAATTTTTGATAAGACGTGGGCTCCACATGGAGCTCAGTGCCCAGAAGAGAGATGCCATAATGACGACTGGTTGAACAAACTGAGTTATGTTTAATTTGGAAAGGAGATGATTCAAGAGGACTGTTAAATGGAAAAGAGATCGGATTTGTTCTCCTTGGCCTGAGGACAGAGCTAGCAGCAACAGGCAGAAGTTGCAAAGAGGCAAATTTAGGCTTTGTGTCAGGATAAAACAACTAAAACTACCCCAAAATGTAATGAGCTGCTTCAGGAGGCAGTGGATTTCCCCTTACTGAAAGCTTGCAAGCAAAGGCTGGATGACCACTTGACAAATATGTTATTGAGGGGATTCTACCTTACCTCATATTTTACTGAAAAAAAAATAAGGTCATTTAAGGAGAACTAGCTCTTCTCCCTTGTGCCTCATCTACAATTACCTAGCTTCCTTCTGCCATAATCTCCTCCTTCGTCCCCATCTCACATAAGAAGCGTATCCTCTACTTGCATAGTGACTTTATTCCATCTTGTCTTTCAGTAGATTGCTCCTTTTCTCATCCCCACTCTCTCACTAATGTTTAACATCTTTCCATCTACTACCTATGAATATGTCCATGTCTTCTCTATCCTTAAAAAAATAACATACATGATTCATAATTTCCTGATAATTATCTTCCCATGATATCTCTCCTCCCTTTTGTGGCTAAAGCCCTTGAAAAGGCTCCACTTCCTTTGCTCTCGCTCTCTTCTTAATTCTCTAGAGTCTGGCTTCCCTCATTATTCAATCAAAACTCCTCTGTCCAAAGTTGCTAATGATCTCTTAAATTTCCACATCCAATGGCCTTTTCTCAATCCTCCTTCTGTCTGACCTCTCTGTAGCCTCTGACACTGCTCACCACTCTCTTCTCCAGGTTCTCAGGACACTACACTCTACTGGTTCTCTTCTCCAACTGCTCCTTCTCAGTCTCCTTTCCTAGATCCTCATCCAGGTCACACCCTTTAATTGTAGGTGTGCCAGATAAGATAGTGAAGTAACTGTGAGAACTAGGAAATAATCAGTATGCTTCTTTAAAAATATTCTGAAAGGCCAAATTTGTTTGTGCTGGCAAGGTTTTAATGTGTAGACAAAAAGCATAGTGTATTTACTTACAGACATTTAAGTATGTGTGTACACACATGTGTATACATTACACACATATATATATACATATGCAGTAACTACATTTTTAACTTTAGCATCGTTTCCAGTGACAAATGCCGTTATATCTCTGATATAAAATCCATGTTAGATCCGAAGAGAACTTTCAAAATAGGGCCCTGGCATCTGCCAATGTTACTAATTAACTGTCATGTTACTTAATTAAATGGGCTTCTCAAGGTAAAGAGTAAGAATGAAGAATTCACTTATAAAGATGACTCACTACTGGTATTGTAGCATTGGCATAAACATAACCTTCAATTTCCATTCCTGAGAACCTATAAGAACTGACATTCCTAATAAGTTTGAATCAGTGGATAAACACTATGGAACCCATTAATATTTGCTCTGAAATCAAATTCTTCCCTTTGGATTCTTCTAGGAAAAGTAACATTTAGGGAGAAGAAAAGATTCTGGTACCTTAGTAATGGTAAATAATAATAAAGCCAAAAGAAGCTGGAGGAAAGATACTCTTCCTAAGTGTGGTTAGGATATACTGCAAATTATTATTTGCCTGGCATTTTTATCTTAAACCTCTAAAGATGACATACCAGTTAATACAAAGAAAGATAGTAAATATGAGTGAATGCTTTGATATGGTAGAATTTCTAGTCTAAGATTAAAAATTCATCCTGGACAATCCATATATAAAAAACAAAATTGACCGCATGTGTAATGTACCAACATTAGTACAGTAACTTACTGTTCATCCTCAGATGTGAAGTGGTTTTTGCTGTTAAAACCACAGCCTTTCTTGATTGAAGTTCTTGAGTGTGCCCCAGAGTATTTATGCTTTGACCATGACATGTGGTCTCCGATTTAATCATCCATGTTGAAGGTAGCATTACTGATTAACATGATGAAAAGCAGGTCTAAACAAAAAATCTACCAACCCAAAAAACAAGTAAACAAAAAACCCCACTGAAGCTTGACGGTGACCTCCAGGAAACCTAAAATATGCAGACTCTGTAATACTTGAGTTCAGAACAAGTGATTACCCTTTCTAGGCACATGCCAGTTTCTTCTGCCTTACAAATGACCCTAACAATAGAGATATCAAGAGATCCTGACAAGAATTTCACCAAATCAGAAGAAAAAAATTGTTTGATACTTACAGACTCAGAGATTCCTTAGTACTAGAAGGGACCTGAGAAGTCCCCTAATGCAATCTCCAAAATCAATGCAAAAGTCCCTCCCAGAAGCTTCACTAGCCTCTACACTTTACGGAGGAAGCTCACACGCTTACTTGAAACAGCTATTGCTAACAGGAATATCTTTAAAATGAATACATAAACAGTACTTTAAGCTTCAAGTTGTCTTTATTCAAATATTCTTAGAGAAAATTAATTTCTTAATATATTACGTCAAATTTTTAAAAGACTTTATACACTGAATATACATTTTCACATCAAAATCCAGTATCTGAACCTGCTGCTTACTGCCTAGACCTCTGTAATAGTACAATGCTTTTAAAAATGCATTTGAATACACCTTGAACATCCATATGTTCTATCTCACTTCCACCCTTTAAAATTACTACTAGTAAATTATTTATTAATAGTAATAATTAATAGTAATAAAAAAGTATTTGTTAAGTGCAGTGTAAATGGATTTAAATTCAGAGAAAATAACCCAGGCAAAGAGTGTAGGTGTGTATGCTGGGGCATTTAGGCCAAAGTTTAAGTCAAAAATGAGGAAAAGGAGAGAAAAGAATCAATGTATAGCAGAGTTCATCTTCTACATCAAAGAGACTTGAAAAAAACCACACTGCTCTATATTAGCTTAGTTGTTGAGATCTCGAAGGAGTTGGCGTAAGGTATTGACTCTTCAGTCTTCCATCTACTCTTCTTGGTTGGTGAGTTTGCTTCCAATGCTTCCGAGTCCATCTGCCATGGTTCTCCACCACCTCATGAAGTAGGTCACAGCCGAGGGCTTGGCTCTTATCAAAAGACTGAGTATTCTCCAGTGAGGATGCAGAGCTCCATCCTGCCCCACCATCCCCTGCCTGTGGGCAAGCTCCCTTGTTCTCTGGTATCCACCCACTTAGGCCAACTTCTGAGTGAGTCTTGGTTTGGAAGTTCTCTTAGACAGATACTTGGGATTCTCTTGCATGTGCAGACCACCTCGCAGGTCTTCATATATTTCAGCATTCTTGACTTCATCCTGAGAGTGCTTAGCAGGGATTGAGGGGATGTCTGTTCTGGAGCTTTGTTCCTTGATCCATATGCCACCTTCCTGTGGCCACGTCTGGCTCCTCTTCAAAGGGGGAGGTTTGGGAGTTCTACTTTGCACAATTCCATGGGGCTTGGTACTGGGGCAACTTGACTTCTTTACAGACACAGTGAAATATTCCAGGGCCCCAGTGTTCTCAACCCAAGTACCACCTCCTTCTCTGCCACTCATTTCTAATGTACTCAGATCCTGCTTTATGGGTTCAGACATACAAATTCCAAGCTGGCCCAAGGGACTGGGGCACTGAGCTTCTTGTGGTGGTGGTGAAAGCTATTAAGAAAACCTGAATCCACACCAGGAAGCTCTAATTGGGAGGTTTGCCCAGTCTGTGCGGAGGTCCCCAAGTTCCTTCCTGAGCGTTCTGAGCTTGACAAGTTTACCAAGGCCGATCTTGAAGGTCGTTCAACTGTTGTAACCTGTGCAGTCACTTCCTCGATGGTGACTTGTCTCTTCTCATTAGGATTCCCTCTGCTCTTCCAGGGTCTTATGCACTCTCTTCTACAGGTGCCAACAGCTATTCCTTTGCCTGGCTGCCTGTGTACTCTGTTGTGTTTCACCTTCCAAAGCACCAGAAGCAGCCAAAGGAGCACAAGCAACACTGTAAAGACATTAACCAGAAATGGCTCTGAAGTATTTAAGGCTAAGCATTTTTAGAAGTCATAATTAACATGCTGGACAGCCAGGTGGCACGGTGGAGAGAGCACTGAGCCTAGAGTAGGAAGACCTGAGTTCAAATCTTGTTTCAGACATTCACTAGCTATGTGATCCTGAGCAAGTCGCTTTATCCTGTTTGCCTCAATTTCCTCATCTGTAAAAATGAGCTGGAGAAGGAAATGGCGAACCACTCCAAGAAAACCCCAGATGGAGTCACAAAGAGTCAGACATGATTGAAATGATTGAACAAATTAGTAATGTTGAAATTGATATCTTACACTGACAATGGTTTTGAACTGCAAAATGTTTTTTTACATCCTGTTTTGTTCTAATAGCTCTAGGAGATAGGACAGGGTATGTATTAACACCTCTTTACAGATGAAGAAACTCAGACCCAGAAAGATTAAGCCGTTTGCCCATAGTCACAAAGCTAATAAATACCAGAGAAGGATGTGAATCCTACCTCTAAGTCCAATGGGGATCACTAAACCATAGAGAAGGATCCCTGTAGGAGTGTACTGACTTAGAAAACCACATAGTAACATTATCTACGTTCTATTGTACTTTTATTTATTTCATTAAACATTTCTCAATTACATTTTAATCTAGTTTCAGCTGTCCTGGGACTCTTTGGAGCCCATGTAGTATGCTTTGACACTCCTGCTTTCAATTATGCTTTGTCTGATGTCTTTAGGAGCAGTGTTAGGCATAAAACCAAGGCCTTCTAACCTCTCAGCACAGTACTATTTCAGCTAGAGCGCACTGCCAAATATTACAAGATTAAAAGAACTGGGAAACTTTTAGCCTAGACAAATAGAACACCAAGTTATAAAGCATATTGTCTTCTGTATAAACAAATACCTTATGTCCCCTCAATCTTCCACAACCTGTTCATTCACATCCTTACAAAAGCAAACTTGCATATTTCTGTAGCTAATATATATCATATAAATATGAATACATATAAATCTAGATAGGTGTGTCCATATTATAATATATATGTGTGTACAAGTATGTGTACAGATAGACTGATATGTGTGCATATTATAATATATACATATATGTGTGTGTTTGTATGTATAGGCAACTAGGTTGCACAGTGGGTAGAGCACCAGCCTTGGAGTCAGGAAGACCTGGATTCAAATCTGGCCTTAGACACCTATTATAGTCACTGTGTGACTCTGGCCAAGTCACTTACCCTCAGTTTGTCTCAGTTTCCTCATCTGTAAAACCCCAAATGGGTTCATAAAGAGTCAGGCACAACTTAAACAACTGAATTTGTATTTACATATGTGTGTACAGGTAGTGTGTATATTACAATATATACACATGTGTGAATGTGTATGTGCAGACACATTAGATAGATATCTCTCAAAACCTCCAGTAAATTCTGATGGGAAGTAAAGTGTGAAGGCTAAGGGAATCATTCAAATCAGTTGTTTTACTTCAAGTAGACAAAAAAGGTAGCTGGACAAATTGTTAAGTTCAAGTAGCAAGGTTGGCTGGCATCATTTGACCCAGATTATATCTGATAGTGTACACTGAGGATAATTTATGGGTGCCGTGGGATGGTTGCACTCAACAAGTATTTATTAAATGCTGACTATGTGCCAAACATTGTGCTAAGTAATTAAAATGTAAAGAAAAAGCAAAAATAAAGAGTTCCTGACTTCAAATAGTTTACATTCTAATGGAAGTATCCATTATTTTGCATACATAAAATATTGCTATATAAATGTGTGTGTGCGCGCGCGCGCGTGTGTGTGTGTATGTGTGTGTGATTGCTAGTCTTATTAGCATGTGAGTCTTTTTCTTCCCTGAATAAAAAGAGATTATGATTACTCATGCAAGGAGAATTCAGAGACCTGGTTCTAGCTGATTAGTATTTTACGAGCTTGTTCAAGTTACACCATGCCCCTGGAATTCAGCTTCCCAATCTGGAAAATGAAGGTATTGGCCTCATTCAGGAGTTCTTTACCTTTTTTAATGTCACAGACTTCTCTGGAAATCTGGTGAAGCCTATGGATCCCTTTTCAAAAGAATGTTTTTAAATGCATAAAATAAAATACATAGTGACTTCCCAAGAAATCAATTTATATTGAAATACAGTTATCAGGTTTTTTTTTAAAGTTCATGGTCCCCAGGTTAAGAAACCCCAGGTAAGATGATCTCTCTAGCACCAAAACTTTTATGTTTACAATAAGAAATGCCAAGTTAGATTGTTCTCAGAGCAGCAACAAATCCCGAGATGCCAATAAATAAATAGCACATTAGAAAAATGTATTATAGATACAAATCAAGAAGTTTTTTTGCTGATCTCTATGGGCAATCTTAGCATCCTCCAATCTCTTTCTTTGGTGACACTGATATTTAAAGTCAGCATCTGGCAATTATGTTTGGGGAAATATATTCTGAGTTTTATGAAATGTAATACAGTAATTCATAAAAGATGCATAAGAAGATATATAGATACATAAAGATATATAGCTCATGACTTTAGATACATACAAATGGGAAAAGCATAGATAATAGTTATTTTATTAGATATTTTAGAAATTAGATATTTTAAACACAAAAAAAGAAAGGTGGGTTTCATAGGATTCAGTAAGAATGGGATATAATTAATGACTGGAATATGTCAATAGTTTATGCAAAAGGAACAAATTATATAGTCCAGAAAAAATGCATAAGCAAGGGATAAAAACCATAGTGGAGAGCATTGGGATGAGGATCAATGGTGAGGAAATCAATATTGTGGGTGAATATAGACTGAAGACTAGCCTTAAGGAAGAAAAGAAGTCTTTAAGTGGAAGTTGGATTGACTACTTCTCATGGATTTGTAGAGATTTCTGAACAGATAAAAAATTAAATTAGATGATCTCAAGTCCTTTCTAACTCTGACATTCTATGATTCTACATCAAGTAGTAATGTTATCATTCTACATGAAGTGGTAATATTTTTAGATAAAGCTCATATCTAAAAGGTCTTGCTAATAATATATTAGAACTTTGCTTAATACTTTAGAGCAGAGGTTCCCAAACTTATTTGGCCAACCGCCCCCTTATCAAAAAAAAAAAATTACTGAGCAGCCACCTGGAATTCTTTAACCCCTTAACATCTTATTTTTTTTTTGGAAATTTGCAACATTTAGAAAAAATATTATTTGCATCTTAAATTTAATAATTTATTGTAAATTTGTGGGGTTTTTCTTACACTGAAAATTTGGTGACACAATTTTGCATCATATAACTATATAGTATCATATTGTAAACAAGTCATTACATCTACATATTCCTGCCAATGCATGCTGGACTCCCCAACAATGCATGACACGCTTGCCTGCCAACACTTGCCTGTTAAGACCTTTTGGCTTATTTGACCACTGCTTGGTTATAACTTGCATTTTGTGTGTTTATTTGGAAAATAATGTAAGCACAACAACTTAAAACATGTACAGTTTTTCAAAATTTTCTCCTTTCCTTATGGTCCCTTATTTTTATTCAACACCCCCCAATTGCACCCGAAGCTACTCCTGCACCCCTGGACCATTCTAGCACCCCCAGGGGGTGGTATCACCCACTTTGGGAACCTCTGCACGTTTAGATCCAAATTCAATTGCAGCAGACTAAGCCAGTCCCTACCCCTGGAGCAAGTCTAAGAAGGATGCAGTTAGTGTAACTATAACTTACCTACACAGACTAAAGCTACTGGGACCGTTGTTTTATCCAGTACATTACTCAGAGATGTTGGCAAGAAGGTAGGCTGACAGACAAAGTCTGAGATGTTCCACACAGGAAATCCCTTTAGGGTTATTGGACTGTGGCAAGTGACAGATGAAGTATCTTCTAACAGGGAAGCATTGAGAAGCTCTGGAAAAAAAATAGCAAGTTTACCATAATCACACAAGGGCAAATTTATACCGTAATCACACAAATCAAAATTAGAATATATATCTAGCCTGCTGTTAAAATTTCACCCAATGACCTCAGTGACCAAAAGGAAAACTAGAGCTTACATGTTCATTTATGAAATACATATATTCAAGGATATGCAAATAAAATAGTCTAAATGTCACTCAGTTCTTTTCCAAAGTCTAATTACTAAAAATATAATAATATATCAAGAGGAGGAGGGAGACATGCACTTGGTATAAGAAGAGACTCTTTTCAAACCTTACTTACTGAAGCACCAACTTATACACCATGAAATATGGATGAAACTCTGATTTGTTCATAAAAGCAGGCCCCCCTTTCTGTGTCCTTTCAACTTATATACAAGAACATTTTTTAATGATCTTTACTGTTTTTTGTTCCAAAGACCCTTTACCACCATAATTCCAAATCATTAAATATCCGAGTTTATGAAATTTCCAAGTTAAAAATAATTTGTTTCATTATATGAGCTATAAAATAATTATACCCTTAAACACAATAATCTCTCTACTTGGGAATGGGTACTAAGAATATTATCAAACAATTACTTCAAAGATCCATGAGTTTGTCACTGGGCACTCTCTCTACTAACCAAGATTGCAATCCTTCTACAATGTAGCAATTTTTTAATTAAAATAAAATTTTATTGATATATTTTGTTCCTACATCACTTATCTTTACCAATGTATCCCTCCCCTCTTCCCTTCCCAGGGAGCCACCCTCCTTATCAAAGAATAGAAAAGAGAGAGGGAAAAGTTCAACAAAACTTAACAATGAAAAAGTCTAATATGATATTCAGTGTTCCCCCAGTGAGTCCCTGACCTTGGAAAAGAAGGGCAAGTACCTCCTTCTATCTCGTTAGGGCCAAGCCTGAACATTATAATTTCAAAGCATTCAATTTTGGTTTTTTATTATTGTTCTTTCATTTACATTGCTAAAGTCATTGCATATCCTGTTTTCCTGGTTCTACTTACTGCATTCTGTATCAGTTCAATAGTCTTCCCATGCTTCTCTGCATTAATGATATACATCATTTCTAACAGTACAATAATATTTCATTACATTAATGTTTAGCCATTTCCCAATGGATGAACATCATTTCTAATTCTTTACTACTACAAAAAAAAGTACCACTATTAATGTTTCTGCATAAATGCATTGAATTTTGCCAACTGTGCCAATTCGTTGCATGTGAGGTGAAATCTCAGAACTATTTTGATTTATATTTCTTTTATTAGTAATAATTTGGAGCATTCTTACATGTAATTGTCATTTGTCTGCAATATTTTGTGAAACGTATTCATATTTGACCATTTATGCTTCGGAGAATGCCTTTTGGTTTTAACTATTTCTGTTGTCTATGCGTCTTGGAGAAATTGCCTATTTTATCTTTTGTAATTACCTCTATTCCTCATTTGGTTAAAAACAACACCCTCTTATCATTGCTATAAAAGATACCAGACCTGACTCTCCTCTAATTATTTTTTGGTTTGATCTTTAATATGCAGGTCTATTTTTAGTTTACTGTGATACATTTTGAAAAGTGCTTATCTAAATCTAATTCCTACCAGACCACTTTCCAGTTTTCCCAGTTCTTGTCAAATAAAGGCTTTCCAGTTTTCCCCAAGACTGGTCAAATAAAGAATTCTTTCATAGGTAGTTTATATTTTGGGTTTTACAGAACACTGGGTTAATAAGCTCAATATTCTTCCTTATCTAGTTTGTTACATTGATCTATTTGTCTATTTTTTTTTAACTAGTACAAAATAACTTCATTTTTTTGAGGTCTAGAAGTACTACATCTCCTTCAAATACTACCTCTTTTTATTATTCCCCTCAATGTTCAGTATCTTTTGTTACATCAAATTGTTATTTTATCTAGCTCTATAAAGTATCCTCTTGATAGTTTGACTTCAATAGCATTAAATTTGTAAAATGATTTGAGAAGTATTACCACTTTGATTATATCAACATAGTCAGCCATAAGCAATGAACTATTTTTTTTTTTATTTAAGGAACATTTTGTGATTGTACCTATAAAGTATTCAACATGCTTCAGTAGGTTGATTTCTAAGTATTTATGCATTTTGTTGTTATCTAGAATGGGACCTGCCTTTGTATTATGCACTCCTGGATTTTGATATGGCTAAATAGAGATGCTGTTGAATTTTGTGGGTTCATTTTATACATGGTACCTTGCTGAGGCGCTTAATTTTCTCAGTTTCTGAACTGATTTCTTTAAGATTTTCTAAGCACATTATCATAACATCAGCAAATAGGGATAGTTTTGTTTCCTCTTTGCATATGCCTAAGTAACTTTAATTTCTTTCTCTTACTGCTATTGCTAGCATTTCTAGAATTATGTCAAATAACATGGAACAATGTCAAATCTTTGCTTTACTACTATATTTAGTGGAAAGGATCTTTTAAATTTGCTAGTGACCAAAAATGTATTTAGTTATGGGCCAACCTGGTAAAGAGGCTCTCCAAACTTAGTCACAGTGGTTCTCCAATAACAATAACATCTGTCCTGGCCCAAACTAGACATCTCTCTAGCTTGATAGGGCCTTGTGTTCCATCAGCATGGTTTTCAAGAACCCAAGCATCACCTATGCACTACAATGGACACTGAAATAAGACTTTATTTAATGTAACATATTATTAAGGAAATAGTTAGTGAACATCTAGAAAAGAAAGTGGTGATCATGAGGATCTAACACGGCTTCAACAATAAGAGGTCATGCAAACCTTGATCCCAAAGAAGAGATGTCAAAAATTAAATTCCTTCTCTTCTTTGCAGATCAAGGGGAATGGGAGAAGAGGGGAGGCGTAAAGAAGGATGTGGAACATGTATATAATGTCATATTCAATCAATATTTTGGTTAGTTTTTACTGAGCTCTTTTTTTTTTTCTTAAAGAGATGGTTTGTAATGTAGCAGAAAGGTACAGGATATTATGTAATACAATATATAATTATATAATAATATAATTTCACAAATGAAATTGATATAAAAGTTATCAGAAAAAGTCTTAAAAAACAAGAGGTAACCTTGTACAGAGAATATTTATAAATAAAGCATCAAATGATTAAGTTTTTTTTAAAAAACTGGAGAAAGAATGGCTACAGAAATATATACACATAGACACTTCTTTGGTGGTAAATCTGAAAATGGGTGGTATAAAAAAGGCATAAAGAAAGTTTTATTTACAAAAAAAAAAGTCTTGCTAGACTAATCTTTTTAACAAGGCTAATAAATTGTTAGATCAGGAACATATAGTTACCAAGATTTTAATCAACTGTTTGATAAAGTACCTGATATTATTCTTATGGAAAAGCTGGAAAGAGAAGAGCAAAATGGTAGTACAATTAGATGGATTTACAACTGATTGAATGGCCAGACTCAAAGAGTCACCCTATGAATGGTTCCATGTCACCTGTCTCCACTGCAGTCCACTGAAGTGCTCCAGGAATCTATAGCCTTTGCCACACTTTTTTTGTGAATGACTTTAAGGTATAGGTGCTCATAATATCTGTAGAAAACACAAAGCTGGGTCAGTTAACACACTGGATGACAGGCAGGATCTAAAAAGACTTCAAGAAGCTAGAATATTATGCTGAAATTTGTCAAGATGAAATGTAATTAGGAAAGTTGCGAAGTCTTACATATGAGTTCAAAAAATTGCCTTCATTAAGTACAAGATGGGGAGACATAATTAGGCAGCAACTTGTCTGAAAGATCTGAGAGTTTTGGCGGAAAACTTAATGTGCTTTGGTAGTATAAAATAGTAGCCCCCCAAAAAAATGCTGATATGATCTTGAACTGCATTATGCAAAGCATATCTTCTAGGAAAAAAGGGGGTGATAAACCCACTGGACTCCACCTTTGTGAGATCACAACTGGAATGTTGTGTTCAATTCTGGGCCTCACATTTTAGAAAGGACATTAATTAGCTGAATAATATCTGGAAGAGAGAAACCAGAATATTAAGGGCTCTCAAGATCCTGTCAAAGTTAGATTTGTTCAAAGAATAGGAGATTTTTATCTTGGAGAAGACTTAGGTGGGAAAGGCATAAATTTGAGTGTTTAAAGGATTGTCATGCAAGACTGGACTTGTTCTGCTTGGCCTCAGAGGATGGAAATCGCAAAGAAGCAAATCTAGATTTCCTATCAGGTAAACTTTCCTGAATTAGAACTATCCAAAAGTAAAATGGACTGCCTTGAGAAAGCATCTATCTCTCAATGGAGTTCTTCAAGCAGAGTCTAGATTGACCTTTTGTTGAGCTTGTTATGGTATGAATTCCTTTTCAAAACTGAAATTTGTGATTTTGAAATTTGAAATAAGCTACCTTTTTGATTTAAAAATACAATTCTCAAAGCCAAAAGTGACATTAGAAATCATCTAAATTCTTTTAGAGATGAAGAAATTGAGGCCCAGAAATGTTAAGATATAAATACTTGCAAAAAGCTTGGATTTTTTCCTTCCAGCTAATTCATTTTACTTGACAGAAGATACATTTTAACTGACATCTCTAATTTTTCAACTCTCAATCTGAATGTAAATGGTACTTGAATGGACAAAAAAAAATGAGCTGAAATGTATTAAATACAAGAGACAATCTCTCTAGGACCAAGCCTCCCCATTAATTCACCCTGGTGATTTGTATTTTCCTATCCAAGTGACATTTAATGGACTACCTAGTTTTCCTGGTCAGGACTAGAATTCTATTCTTTTAAGAACCTATAATGTTGAGTCAAGTAATATACTCAGCTATCAGTTGAGTGAAATATTTACTTTTTACAAGTCAGACATTTTTGCCTTCATCAAAACATAGTAAAAAGGTAGCAACGCTAATAACATTTTGCATACCAAGAGATCACTGAAAAGAACAGACTTTCTCTCCCCCATCACAAAATAAAGTGACACTTACATATGATTGATTTAAACCATGGTTTCAAATTATATGTAACACATTGAAACTTTTTCCGTATCAATATTTTATGATTTCAATACTAAATTCAAACCAGCATTCAAGTACCTATTACAGGGAAGGTATACTGGAGTCTCATCTAAAGGTTTAGGTAATTTCATAGCCTAGGAAGTATATAAAATAATGCAAATATGTGTATAAAATTTTTTAAAGCAAAGCCAGTAGGAAAATTTAGTTTTCTATGAAGAAACTAAGGGATGTTTCACTCTCAAGTGTATTTTAAATGATTAATATGCATCAATTCAGGCACACTTTTATTGTTTAAAGGGAAGTATACCTTAAATGGAATCATCAATATTCACTATTAATAGTATAGATCCCTCTAAAAGTTACCTTGCAGAAAAGCTCCAAAATCTTGAAGTTCACATGAACAATCCCATGGGTTATGACCCAGTCTCATAGATGGGGACCTGAGGCCACTGAAGATATCTCTTTTCAAGACAGAGAGATTGTTCCCAGACGGATCTAAACACTTTAACTCTGATAAATTCCTTAGACTTTCCACTGCAGTCATGTGGATTCTGTTGTTTGCCAAATTAAGAGTGGTTAAGTTGGAGAAACTGGAAAACATATATGGTCCTACCTCCTTGATGCTGTTCAATGATATTGTTAAATTTTCTAAGTGCCTTGGATAAGAAAACCAGGAAGCCAATACAGTTGTCAGATTATTGTGATATAAACTGAATTTTCTGAGATTTTGAAAAGCAAAAAAGGCTCCAGGCTCAATTCTCATAATCCCACTGTTGGCTATGGCTAGACTAGTGACAGAATTTAAATTGGGACTTTTGAAAACAGTTGAATTAATCACTGTGAGTTTCATTATAACAAAAAGAATAGAAGTCAGACTTTCTGGAAAATCTGTAAAGCAAAAACAAAGTAACAATACTTAAGAACAGTAAAGTATTAATATGGATTTTTCTGGGTCTAAACTGGGGCAAATGGGGGTTTAAGACAACCATTCAAACCTCAGTGAAAATTTTCATAAACTGTGTTATTCTACTTTTCTGGTGAAGTAAGCAAAATATAAAAAATACTTCTGTGAAGGTTCTATAGTGCCTCAGGGACACTGTGAATTACAATGAATATTCTTTGAAATATAAAAGGTCAGGCAGTTGGGCTGAGTGTACGCTCCACAACATCAAGAATTTTTTTGTAGTTGTTTCTGTTGGGTGTTGGTTTTAATCCCTGATGGCTTGCAGACTTTGTCTCTGACTTAAAAGGCAAATGGAGGAGGGGAAAAAAAAATCACAGAAACAATGTTTCTAATTACTCTGCTTCTGAGTGACCTAGGCTTTACTGTGCTTCACTTAAAATCAAACCATGAAGAGGGCAAATAGATTGAGTAAACTTCTTCATTAAAATGTAAATTAATACTAGAAAAAAACACGTCTAGAGACAAGTGAGAGGAAAAATTGTAGAGAACCGGGGTACCTGTTTTGGCTGTCACTAATTGTAGCTCCGTTACAGACAAATCATTTCACCATTTTGGAGGCTTCTCCTTTCTAAAATGAGATTGGACTAGACCTAGATCTGTAAGATCCCTTCTAGACCCAACAATGTGTGCTTCTATAGTTGCAGTCTTTTAAAGTGTTTTCTCCCCAAGGATAAGCTCGTTAACAGTCTACTGTCCTCTATTTCCCGAGGAGAGAATCGCAGAACAAAGAGAATTTGAGGGAGCTCAGTAGCCACCTTAGCCCAACTCATGATGTATTCCTGGCAATAACACACCTGACAAGTAGCCATTCAGCCTTTACTCAAAAGTCCTCCAACGAGGTTGAACCCATCAACTCAAGAGGTAGCTTATTCCAATTTTGGACAGCTTTAAGTGTTAAGAGGTTTCTTCCTGACACCAACACTAAATGTGCCTCTTTTGCAACTTCTATCACTATTGGTTTTATCTTTTGGGGTCGAACAAAATAAACCTAATCCCTCAGAATCACACAATAAGCCATTACTGGTATCATATAACGGTATTTAAGTATTTTTATATACTAGGTAGTTCAGGGGTAACATTTGGAAAACTTAAACAATAAAGACTAAAAGGGTTTTTATAAAAAATGTTAGACCAATTAAATTAAATTGGGGGAGGGGGTGAAGGCATTCAAGCTTACCACTAGGAATTGAAGAACAAAAAAAAAACTGTTTCTTGCGCACATTGGAACCAAGCAAGCTTCATTAGCCCACCGATTAAGAGAAGTTCATATATTAGTAATAGCAAAATAAAAACACCCACCCCAAACAAGTACTATCAAATCAAATGACAAATTAATGGTTTGATGACACATTGTTCTCATAAAAAAGTCCTTCCAAGATCAATGCCCATGCTCAATTAGAAAATAGCTATTCTAACATGACACATGCTGCTATTTGTAAACATTTGTGAACAAAACATCCACTAAATCAGTTTGGAAGATCATGGGTTGATAGTCTAATTAAAGTTTATTCTATGGTCATCTGGGCAACATAACTTTGTCACTGATGCTTTTCACCTATCAAAAGCTCTTGCAAATAAAATTCAACAATCACAATGTTACCCTTCAAGACAGTGTGAATTTGTTTTCCCATTTTTAAAAAGGAAACAGAGCTTGGGCAATGACGGAAAAATGAAATTTTGTATGAAAATGTTGCCTATGATGAGAGATGACAACACAAGGGATCATTTCTAGCCAAAGAACAAGTCAGAACCTGTTAAATGGGCTTTTCTCAACCTGGATGCCCTTGTTGTAGTAACAGTGCAGTGGCCTAAAAATGCAGTCAACTGTGTGATAGCATATCATTTGCACAAACTAAGTCCTCTGGTAAAATGTCATAGAGGCAGATATTTGGACAGGTTAGCCTGTTCAAATACTTAATCAAAACTACACCCAAAACTTTCATTTTTCTCAAAGGACAGACTGGATATGTATTCCTGGTTCTAAAATTAGTCTTTGGTCCAGTAGGTCAAAATCACAGAATTTTGGCCCTAACATCTAGTCCAGCTCCCTCTCATTGCATAAATGAAGGGAAGCAAATTGCCTGAGATCACCAGCTTGACAGTGGCAGAACCAGGTCTAAAAATACATACTTTCTAACTCACAACTCAATGCTCTTTCAACTTTGACATTTTAAGTTTTCTCAGCACAGTAACATCCAGCCCTGCATGGGGCAATAGAATGCTGTAGTAGGAGTCAGACACTCTTGATTTGAATCCTAATTCCAACACTTAATATCAATATAAACTTGGTCATCACTTAACCACTCTGAACCTGTTTAACGTGTAAAATGAAGGGGTTGGATTATATAATCTCTAAGGTTTCTTCCAACCTGATGCCACCTCTAATACTACCTTTGAAAATCTAACATTTGGTGTTACTATAAACTTGCCAACAGAATTTGCTGTCAAGCTTGAATCAACACATCGATCCCCAAAGTGAAGATGTCCCTCTTCTGAGGCACAGAGGGAAGGAGTAAGCAACATGGCAATTTAGGTTTAACTTTAATCGTTTCCTTACCCTAAACAAATAATCCACAAATACATGTCTGGCCTCGATAAGTTAAACAGAATTTCAGCCTGTTAACTTTTTATACTCTCTGCTTCTATTATTCACTCTCATTTTGACCAGGCCCACATTTAAAAGACTATAGACATTTTAGGAGAGGGGACAGGAGAAAAGTAAATTATCAAATTATGTTACATCTTTACTGTTTCTGTTGTTCAGTCATTGTGTCCAACTCTATGGTTTTCTTGGCAAAGATACTGGAGTGGCTTGCCATTTCTTCTCCAGTGCCCCCATCTTACAGATGAACTGAGGCAAACAGGGGTTAAGTGAATTGTCTAGGGCACACAGGCTAAATTTGAATTCAGATCTTCCTGACTCCAGGCTTGGTGCTCTATCCACTGTACCACCTACCTGCCCCTCTACTTTTCTCCGATCCACCTATCAGTCAAAAGTGTTATTTTGGAAAATGAAAATTTCATATCAAAAATATTTCATATTTGGTAGAAGTATTGGCAAAAAATGTTACTGATAACTTATTTCAGTACTACCTCAAAAATGAATGCCAAAGCGACAAATTTTATTTCTATAGCAAACTATTTCCCATAAACTTTATTTTACCTTTTCTTTGTGTTCCCAACTGTGAGAAATGGAAGGGGAAATTTGCAATGTATTTGAAATAAATATCTAATGGTGATTTAAAAATCCATAAAAGATTGAATTTAGAAGAAACTTTCTACTCAGGACAAACTATCAAATACTGTAAAACTTATGAGAAATATCCTCAAATATAATCAACTACAGATCCTATCTCTATCTAATAACCCTTCTCTTTGAATTTCAAAATACAAACCAGTTTAACTCATACTTGAAAATAACCTTTGTAAGAAGTAGTTAGTTCCAGAAAGAAGAAAATAAAGGAAAAACCACTATCATCAAGCAACTACTTGAATTGTAACTGAAAAATACTTAAAACACTTTTCTCAAGAACATTATAGTAAACTCTTAAAACTATAACTGTTCATCTTTTTTCCCTTCCTACGAATACCTGCTAAGGTGATAAGTCTTGCCAATCCCACTACAAGCACCACCCCTTCCCCATTCTCCCAGTCCCTAGATGCAGGCAGAGGTGGCATTTTCCCAAGTAGTTTCAGAAACTTGCCTTCCACTTTCCCACTACCACTCTAAGCCTGGTCCCTCATTACCTCTAGTCTACACTATTACAACAGCATTTTAAGTCATTTTCCTTCAAATCCATTCCATGTAATGCTGCCAAAAAATCTGAGGAACATTTAGATCATGTGATTATAATATTTAAAACCCTTGACTATCACCTCAATACCTAATAAATTAAGTCAAAACTCCTAAGCCCCTCTACAATCTGATACCCACCTAATCTCCCACTACCTCTTTTCACTTATTCTACTTCGACCTAACTGGATTGCTATTTTCTGATGTTTTCTTATATTTTCGGCACCTCAATGCCTGTGATCATGCACATTACCTATGCCTTAAAAGCCTTCCCACCACCTCCCTACCTGTTCAATTCAATAAAGCCGCTGAAATTCTTCCCATCTTTCAAAGCCCAGAGGAAATATCACTCTATTTAATACTTAACTTCTAAAAGCAGTTTCTGATGCCAAAAAAGGTTTCAACTCTCAAAGTACTTTGTAATTCCATATTTGTGCATTAGAGATAAATATATGCTTGCATTGTTGTATGTCTTATCTTCCTTTGTGAGGTTATTACAAGCTTGAGACAATGTCTAATTTATCTTTTTTTCTCCCTCAACATCTAACACAGTGCTTTTACGTATAGTAGGAGCTCAAAAAATGTTTGTTAATTATTGAATTTTCAATGAGAAATTTACCCTAGATAAATTCTTACAATAACGTCTTGTAAAGTATCTTATGAAATGTTGAATAAGTAGGGACATAGTTTCCTTTTAAAGGATAATATTGCTGATATGTTTAACAATATGAATAATAGAAGTAGCGAGACCACTATAACATCCTCAGTCCTTTTCATAGAATGTGCAAAACTAATCTAACAAAAATAAACAAAATGGAAAAGTGAAACCAAATAGCTTTAAAGATGTACATTCCTATTTTTTCAAAATCTGCTAGCAACATTTCTTTTTCTTATTTTCCATTAATGCTATTATTAAGAAAATTATTTTAAAATTTTGTGAAATCTCAAGGTATAAAATACAATAAATGTAAAAGACAAGAGATTTATGTTAGATTCTTACTAAATTTCAAATTGAGGGTAAATATTTTTAAAAATTGCTCTAAATAATAATAGTTTCAGAAAAAGCTTTAACTGATCTAAAAAGAACATTAAAATTATTTAGATTTTCAATTTGGGCTGGATGTACTTGCCCTGAGATGAAGAAAAAATATTAATAAAAGTAAACTCCCAAAGCATTTATCAATGTAATGTCTTTGACACATACAGAGGAAAAGAACTATGATAAACTCAAGGAAAGCTATATAAACAACTAGAAATAATTCAACATTTGTGATGAATTAAGAGTTTTCACATAACAGACCCACCTAATATCCATTCATCTTAGGATGACATCACCTGGATCATAGAATTTTAAATTTCTGAGCCAGGAGGAACCCTCAACAAAGGATCTACACAATATAGTGAAACCACATGATATACCCATGTAGGAAGACATATGAGTGCAGCCAATCTCAAGAAATAAGTATAACTGATTATAGTTATTTTCAAAATGAATAAAGAAGTAGAGGTATGACTATGTAATATGAAATATACTTGCTATAATCAGGAAAATTACATCATTTTAAAATACTATATATGCTACAACAATTTTGGAGAATAAATAGGGCTGTAATACCATTTTGAAACCTGAATGTTAACTTCATTGATGCCTACACCATAAGAAATTCAAATCTCACATTTAAAAAATGAAATATTCTTAAAATTTTATAATAAAATTAATCTTATATTCATATATATTAAATATGAATAAAGTATATTAAGGAAATGCTAGCTGAAAGGTTTAGAAATTTGAAAATCAGGTTATAACCAAATAC
This sequence comes from Phalanger gymnotis, assembly GCA_028646595.1. Taxonomy (NCBI): domain Eukaryota; kingdom Metazoa; phylum Chordata; class Mammalia; order Diprotodontia; family Phalangeridae; genus Phalanger; species Phalanger gymnotis. Next base: position 130,417,250 of record CM053625.1, on the reverse strand, counting down.
TATTAGAAGTTACAAACTGAAATATAAACTATAGTTTATATAAGTATGTTTACATAGTTTATATATAGTTTATAGAACCTAAAGTTCTAAAGGCTATAATTAATGTTATATAATAAGTAAATGGAGGAAAGGTTAATGAAAAATGTTAAGAACTAAAAAATAGCAACATAATGGTTCAACTGTAAATGACATGATTTCTTCAATCACTTTTTAAAAATTATCAAATTTCATCTACTGAAAATTGCTCTATGTTTTCTGATACTATATGTCAAGCTGTTACATATTTGTCTGATGCATATATCAAGCTGTTACATATTTGTACCACGACTATGAGATAAAAAGGTAAGAGATGATCACTACTCCAACAGATACACTACCTCACAGCAGCCCTTTATTAAGGTGACTATGGAATACAGTACATCTTTAAAGCATGAAGGCTTATGAGTTCTCACCAAAATGAATCTTAACCTCACACACAAATGAAATTAAAATAAAGCAAATTATTTAATCATTTTTATTACATTTCAGTGCTTTCTTAAAATAAATATGATAATATATCAAACATACAGTGAGAAATAAAGCAGAAGAATGAAAAGCATGGTAACAGAAAAATTCACTCATAACTTTAATACTCAGCACTTTAGAAATCATAAAGCCTTTAGTTATTTATTTACAGTACAAGGAACCAGCTATCTCTAAACACAATATATACAACAATGCAACAAACTACAATCTTTTTCTTCAAAGGGCTGAGAAGACTGCAATAAAACCTGCAGTGCTAGTGTTTTATTTTGTACCATATTTTCTCCTTTATACAACTTACCTTTCTTGTCTTTAGGTTTATGTAATAATTACACTTGTGTATTTTAGAGCAGTTTTTTTCTTTCTACTGTTCTATAGTGCCCTCTTCAGTACGAGATAGATATACATATATCCAAGTAACACTTCCAAGTAAACATGTGCAAACCTAACAAATGCCTTCAGGCAATAGTGTCAAATCAAGATGTCATAGCAACCAGTTAACGATTAAGTAGGCTTCAACTACAGAGGTCTAGATGTACACGTGAAAACATACGTGCTGAAGGGAACTGTAAGTGCACAAAGAAGGAAATCAAAATACAAGTTTATTCCCCCAAATGATTTGATCTGCTGGAAAAACACTAAAAGATATTTAGGGTCATAACTAAAGATTTAATATTTCAACATGAAAAGAATCCAAAGCTGTTTCATTTAACCAGACTTTTGAAACAACAGCAACTCTCTGCTTTAAAATTTTTAAATAAGACAAAACAAAGTTACTTTATCACCCTAAATTAATGTTAGTAAAAAATTGCACATACTCTGTTCAGAGCATGCTGCTCCTTCAGAATAAAGACAGGACAAAGCAAATAGAATTACAAGTCATGACAATAAAAACAGTAAAAGGACTTAAGATCTTAAGTGCACCATCTTATAAGAGGAACGTGCTCAGAGTGAAAATATTCTACTTTTGCCAAAATATGTCTTTAATAAAGTTAACAAATCATTAGAACACTATCCAAAACTTCGTCAATGATAACGGTTTTCATTCATCTTGCCTACTAAGCAAGTACTAGTTTATAGCACCTATGGTTTTTTGAGTCCTCATGATTGTATTCCAGAAGTAGTCACCTCTAAATCTATAAATGTTATTTTAGACAGACTTTGCAATCTTTCAGTGCTTTTTGTTAACTAATATTGTCAATAAACTTTTTTGTTCTGAGCCACATGAAGTTGGGGATTTTTTTTCCATAAATCTAAAAACTGAGATTAAATGTTGGCAGTAGATACAATCATATATCATACAATTCTTCAAAAGAAAAATAAAGTCCCCCAAAAAGAATTTCTTTTTCTATACACATTCAGAAACTCATGACCCAAGATCAATTCTCAGTTCTTCCACTGTAGAAGGCAAGAAAAGCAAATTAAATAATTTCCAATTTGTACCAATAAAGAACTTCAAGTAAAAGGAAATTCACTGGTTAAAGATCTTGCTACATGCACAGTCCCTCATTTGAAAGCTTCAGTAGTTAGCATTAAATATAACAGCAGATTTGAGTCATTAAAAAACACTGGCATTGTTCCTTCATTCTTTTTAAGAGAAGAGGAGGGGGGGAGAGAGAGAGAGAGAGAGAGAGAGAGAGAGAGAGAGAGAGAGAGAGAGAGAGTGTGTGTATGTGTGCGCGTGTGTTTGTGTTGAGGGGAAAGACTGATTTTATCTAGAAGCCTCTTTAAAAAGTTTTATGGTTTTGCACATTTCGTACCCAAACTGAAGAAAGTGGTAAATATTCTTCTTTCAGCACAATCCCCTCAGATATTTGTCCCCCAAACCAATGTCATTTACGAGTCTGAGTCTTCTTTGGCACTGCTGGCCGCTTGGGTTGCCACAAATGGTTATGAATGGTGAGAGCATCCACACTGACAGACATGGTTTTGGCTGGAATCAAGTTAAACTGTTTTCTGTCTGAGCTATATTTATAAAGCTTGTCAATCATTTTCTTAGTGATGCTCTTTGGCCCAGTTCCTGTTAGCTTGTAGATTTCTTCAGTATCAGGGTAGTAGCAATAAAGTGCCCTAAACTGGCATCCAGCATCACGAAACAGTATAATGTAGTGGTTGGCATCACACTTCTCCAATTCCTAAATTGGAAGGAAGCAATAAAATTAACTATTTACAACAGAGTTAAGATACAGAGCAGCAAAATTAGCTATATTTACAAAGGAGTTAACAAATACATAGAGATAAAAGAGGTTACGTGTAAGCGAATAATAATTATTTTTTTTAAGTGACAAATGAACAGGGTTAGTTACCAAAAAGGCATACCAATTATTTAGGAATCCTATTTGGAAAAAAAATTACTATAGTCCCTGAGATTTCAAACCTGTAATTTATAATATTTTACACAACCACAGAATTTACAAGCCTTAAACTGAACAATATCTACTATCTTGAAGAGAGGCATGGAAAAAAATAAATCTAGGAATTTTGCAGCAACCAGAATCAAGAAGGGAAAGAAATCTCATCTACCATTTACGATGAAACTCTTCAAGTAAACATAGTGCTAAGACAGACCAAGCTTGAATCACTAAGTGGACATTGCGGTGGGCTAATCATACTGCATCTAGACTCACTTCAGTCAGAGAAGTAATGGTTAAGTGACCTCTATGAGATAAACTTTTTAATTTTTATCATAGCAAATTTTTAAATGAAGACAAAAGGACTTGCTGCTTCATGAGGAATTTTTGGTTAAAGACAACCAGAAAGTTCTTTAAATAAAATTAAACTCTCCTGAAAAACATGTGCCTATAGTAGCCAAGTATTTGGAAACTCTGGATATTAAAACCACTAAGATATGAGACAGCCATCCATGCTTTTTTTCTTTGCTAGTACCTCTTCCTTTGGGGAAATGCTCGTCTGAAACTGAACATGATTCTTTCCTAGGGAAACCAATTTCTTCCCCAAATTCCCTACTGTCATCAACGGCAATACTATTTCTCTAGGCTCAAAAACAAGAACTCATTTTTCATAAATTGTCTCATCTCTATCAAGTCCTTGCAATTCTTTCTTCTGAATTCAGAATGCTAACAACCTCATTCAAGCCCTAATTTACTGCTACTGCTGTACTATTACTGAAAAAGGCTCTTAACTTCTTTCTTCCCTTTCCCCTACCCATCCTGACTAGAGAAATTAATCTTTTGCTAAATTACAATTTTTATCATGCCCTTCACCTATTCTACCACTGTAACCAAGAAATTCATTTAACCACTCTAGATTTAAATTTCCCCACTGGCAAAATGAAGAATGGAAAATCTCTAAGGTCTTTTCCACCTCTAGTCCAGATTCATTTTGGTATTCAAATTCCTCCATTATCTTCTCCAACTTTACCTACATAACCTTATTTCTGACTACTCTTCAGCATGTATACTCTGCTCCAATCCAATCTGTCTCATCACTATTCCTTATATATAACAGCCTTATTCTTGCCTGTATACCTTTGCTCATTTTCCTCAATTACAACATGCTCGTCATCGCTGAATATCTGAGTCTTTCAAGTCTCAACTCAAATTCTGTCTCTTCCATGAAGTCTTCACAGGCACTTATGGCCCACATTTATCTCTTCTCATTGGACACAATTTATCATTTACTATATACTACTTTATATTACTCTCTTTTTCATTTAAGTTTTATCTCGTTAATAAGGCTGCAAATACACTGAACTCAAGGATTCCATCACATCTTCTTATCTCCTGACAGTACTCTAAACACAGTAAATACTCACTGAATGCGCTGCTTAGTGGAGCTGAACTATTAAGAGTTCAATTTTTTTATGCTCTTTATTAAAAAGGCTGGCATATATCATGGAATGAGAGATAGAGTGCTAGACTTGGGGTCAGACAAATGTGGGTTCAAAACCTGCCTCTGACACTTACTAGCTATGTGATTACTAGCAAGTCACTTCAACTCTAGAAATCTTTAGGTTTCGTTTATCTGTAAAACAGGAATAATATTACTCATAATAATTACATCTCAAAGTGCTGTTGTGAGGGCCAAATGTAATGCCTGTAAGCACTTAAAAGTATAATGTGGTATATAAATACCAGTTATTTTTAGAAATCTGGGAGAATTTTCATTGAAAAAAAATTGTAAATTTCTACTCATCCTCTTAACCATATGAAATTCAGTAATAATACTACTAATACTTGCCTCCAGTATTGAATTCTTGTGTGGTTCGTTTACTTTTCCAGCCAGACAGCAATGGGATATAGCATTGTGAATAATTGGTTTATTTGACTTGCTACTAGGCTCCTTAAATAGCTTAGGACCTAGGATAATATAACAAAAGAAAAATGTTCAAAACAAATGCTAGGAGATATGCAAGCAATAGAAAAAATTTAAAACTATAGTTCTTAGAATCAAACAGTAACAGTAGCTACTACAAATTCTTTTTTAAAACGGTAATAAGTTATAAATCAATTTTAAAAAGCAGTAGCAGCAATCAGCAATATTTCCCCCTCCCTCAACACTGTATTTTCTGCTGGGGAAACAAAGGAAAACATACTCATGAAAAAAACAAAAATGAGTACAAAACTGAGATCTGGCAAAAAAATATGCTATCAGCAAATAATTATTTATAACAAGTTGCAATTAAACAGAACTCACAAAAATATTATTGAATTAAGTAGATGAAAGTCAAATACTGAAAATTTTGGTTTAAGTTCATTTCTTCTTCCTCTGCTTAAGGAAAGAGACGATGGGATGAAAAGGGCATTAGGAAGAGGACAAGTTTAGGAAATTTATTTTAAAAACTCTTCTCTGATTAAAGAACAACATTACAGTTATAATATCACAACATTTTCAATCAATGAGTCTGAAATGGCAAATATAATTTACTTGAAAATGCCATCAATAGTCCAAAATAAAGAATTTAAGATTTATATTACCACAGAAACATTCTGAAGCCTTACCTGTGTATTCTGCCACAGATGCAATTGAAGATGCTGTAGAAGCATTTTCCCAATCTCTTTCTGTATTCCTGCTAGGATTCCTGCTTAATATTGGCAAAGATTCCATGGATTCAACTCTGGACCAAAGAAAGGAAAAAGAAAGAGAAGATGAAAATGATTAAGAAAAATGTCACATTCCTTCTAGTCTGTTACTTTTCATGTCAATTCATTCATTAAGATGTAACCAGCTTCATTTTTATCAAAAAAATTTTTCTTTTAAGTCTTTTCCTTACTTATTAATCACATATGAGTTGCTAAACATATAATTCAAAGACATAATCACAGTCTGAATTCCTCCTTACCGTTGAGAAGGAGTGCCACCAGAATGAACACTTTCAGGTTCTGTTGTTGCTGCTGATGCCAAAGAAAGGCTGGAGCCAGACTGGGCACTACTTAAATTATCAGCTATTTAATTAGGGAGAAAAAAAAAAGAATTAAAGTCTTTTAAAAGCTCATATGAAAACATCTGTAACTTCAGACAAACTGTGAATAGGTAATGTATTAATATAATTATCTACACACATCACCCATAATAATAAATTACACAGCAAAATCTGCTTACGGGTTGAAGAACATTTGGTTCCTGAATCACTATATGACTCTTCCCGATGAACAGATTTTGGCCGTGGTTTTTTCGGCTTTGATTTTGGTTTACCAAGTCCTTGTTCTTCTAAAATCTGTTGTTGTTTTCTTCTCAAATATTCCTGTTTAATGAGTTCTCGTCGAGCTTTTTCCTCCTCTTTTCGTATCCGGTCCTCTTCAGCTTTCCGCCTAGGAAAAAAAAAAGTCAATTTCCAAAATAATCATTTGCTAGACACTAGTAAGAAGACCCAAATGAACCTTACCAAAATTCTTCCAGAGTTAATTACATTAAAAGACTTTTGGAAAATTTTCACAATCTCCTTTAGCCATCTAGTAGGGTCTTTGGTTAAGTCTGTCAGAAAGCTTTGTTTTACTCTTAATATAACTTCTTCATAATGCAGTTTAAAAATAAAAACAGGCATTAATTAAGTACCTGCTATGCGACTTAATAACTGTTATTGTTTTTGTTTCTTTCCACTTCCTTCCATTCTAGCCTCAGAAGAGATAAAGAATAAACTGGTCAACAGCCTCTTTTTAGTAGCTAACTTGTTACTGTGACACTAAAGCATCAAGAATAATAGAGATGAGGAAACATAAAGGTTTCCCTCTCCCAAAACTTACCGTAACTACTGCTTTAGTTCTGTTATTTTATATTATCTGTAACCTCAGGTACAATGCTTCACACACATCTATCTTGTCACTAATGGCCAAAAAGTAAATATGCCTCACCGGGCTTCATCTCTTTTCAGTTCAACTTCAGCTTCTAGCTGCTGCTTCCGTACACGAGCTTCTTCAGCTTTGCGCTGCTGTTTTAAAAGGAATGCAGCCCGTTTCTTGGCTAATTCATCTTCTGCTTTTTGTTCATCCTGCAAAGTTGAACTTAATATCAGATATAACACTTAAAAACAAAACATACAAACAGATAAGAAAATCATACTGAAACTCAGCAGAGGAAAAAAAAAGCACTTGGAAGTGAATCTAGAAAAATATACTGCTTAATCCAAAAAGTCTGTTCACCTTCAAAGAGAAGAAAAAAATAGTATCTGACAGTACCCATAAAAATGATGGGAAAAAAAAACCTAATTCATTAGGCACCATTCAGAAGTTGAGTTTACTTTAAGTGATCCATGAGTGAAATTGTATAGGTGTCAATGAAATAAGACATTACAAAACTTTTTCAGATTTAAAAGTTTGCATAGTGACCCAAATAAACCCAAAACAATATATAGCTTCAAATTATAAATATTAAGTAACATTAACATTACACTAATATGCTATATTTGTATGCTTCTCTTTTAACAAGATCTAAGAATCAAGTTTATATTGTCCCAATCATCTTCAAAATATCATGTAAATGGAGATTTTACAAATTTAAGGAGAATCTCCCTGATCTTCTCTCAATTTCTTTCCATTTTTTTCCCTTTCAAAAATGTAAATGAAAAGCATGAGGAATTGGTATTTTCCATGTCCCCTTATATTCTTCAAAAAAAAGCTCCCTGCCAGTACAGACTTCTCTGAAGAACAAAGAAAATGAGAAAAAGATTATTCATCACCAACATGCAAAAATAATATTATCACGTGCTTACCTTAAAGAAAAAGCCTACACCAGGCTTCTGATCACATTCACTAATTAAATCTAAAGAGCTATCATGGCTTTCCATTTCTCCTTCTTCATCTGGTGCTTTCAGGTCTGAGAGGTCTACTTCAATGAGACTACCCTTGCTCCTTAGTGGTTCTTCTACAGGAACATTTTCTTTTCCTGAGACATCTGAAGAATTTAGCCCTGTTTCTTTTACGCTATTATTCAAAACTTCCTTGCTCATTTGTTCAGAAATAATGTTTGCATCTTTGGAAGCAGACAAAACAAATGTCCTCTGGTTACTCTCATCATGAAGCCTATAACTATCAAAGAAAAACTTTTCTTGAGAGTCGTTTCCATGGCTTGCGGCACTTTCCAAACATGTTTCTGTGGGTGTTCTGGGATGACTATTAGAAGGAAAAGGTCTTAAGTGAGGCACACTTTCTACACTTGGTGTTGGAGTTTTAATACGGGAAGAACTTTGCTGTTTGTCTTTAGAAACTTTTAGCTCAGCTGGTCGTGCTGATCGAGGACTTCGTCCTTGACCAAGACGAGGAGGTTTACGATGACTGTTTATTCCAGTTGGAGAGAGAGGCTCAACAAAGTGAATTGATGGCTTTACCTTCTGGTCCTGGGAATTATTTCTAGTACCTGGTGTTGGTACTGTAGGAGATTTCATAAGAAGCTGTTCTTGCTGTTGAGAAATCTTTAATATAGCTTGCTGAAGTGTACTAATGGTTTCATTCAGCTTTTCAATGGAAACATCACATTCATTTATATCTACAACTTCACCAACATTATCCTCTAAAAGAGCAGCAGAGAGCATCTTACTTTTCTCTAATTCGTGTATAGCAGCAGCGTCTTTTGTTTTGTGCTGAACAAAAGCCACATTTTCTTGGATCTTTACTTTTGCCATTTCTTGAGAATCACTAAGGAGATCTTCTTTATTCTCTTCTTTTACAAGAAAATCTTCAGCTTTAGAAATTCCATCATCCAATTCTTCTCCATTGTGCCGAGAATATTCTTTTGAAAAATGTTCTGGTTTAAGTGGTTGTGGAACAATGTCAGTCTTCCCCTTCTTAACTACATGAAGGAAGGCTGCTTTACCTAACTTGAGTCGCTGCCTTGCTGACAATGCCTCCATTTTCTTCTTTTGTGCCTCTATTGCTCTGCGTTTTTCTTCCAACTGCATATGAAGCTGAACCAGCTCAGAAGCCAAGAGGTTGGCATGATCTTTGTTTTGCCTGTTAGGACTCTGCTCTCTCTTTTGTTTCCATGTAGTTAGTGGTGCTGGGCAGCTCTCTGATGCATCAGGTGTGGTCTTCTGGGAACTGCTTGTACTAGACTTTGCTTCATAGCTATTAAGTCTCTGGAGTTTTCGTTCTGCAAAACTAGTCATCCTAACACTTCCACTAGCCATAGACACACTGCTAGCTTGAGAGATGGTACTTAAGCATGGACTGGACCGTCCACTTGCATCATCTTTATCTTCATGCTCCTTCACCTTCATGTCCTCTTGTAGCTTTGCAGATTCTTCTTCACCAACATATTTAGTAATAACTAAAGGGGGGCCCTCTCCAATTAAATCTTGTTCAGCTTCCTCTAGATCTAGGATATCTGAGTCAGAATCTTGCCTAATTATAGTCCATGTTGTTTCTAGACCATGTGAATCTGTACTTTTTGCACTGCTATCATTTATTCTACTTTCTGAATCTTCATCAGCCTTGGAAATATGAAGAAAGAAGCCTTCCACAGATTGTTCCTGAGACAACTGATCTAAACCACCACTAGCCAATGACCTGCATGTTTCTAATGAAATCTCTGTTGATAGAAGTCCCAATCCTACTGAATCAGGAGTAGCAGAATCTACAGTCATAGGAAATTCTGAACTAGAAATTGGAGTAAAAGTCCTATTCATATCATGATCAACATGATTGCTATTAACTTTCTTCCTTCCCAACAGCTGATGTCCTTCACCAAGTCTTTTAGACAAAAAACTTCTTTGCTTCCCTTCTCCACATTCATCTTCTTTATTAATAAGCTGTTTTTCTTTTGCTGGTTTAAGTACTGCAGGCATTAAGGGCTCTAAGAAAAAACTATCAGGTTTACTTTCTAGGGATTCCACTTGTCTTTTAGGAGACCGAGAACTTGCCATTAAACTTGAGGCCCTAGAAGATGTACTTTGCAATTCTAAGTCACCACAGCTAGGAATTTCATCTGCTCTAATTATTGCAACAAGTTCTTCATCTTCATCTTCAATATCAACATTATTCAGCAAGCTTTTCCCATTGGTCTTAATAGACGTGGTGTGAGGTTGATTTTGGGGGGTGAGGCTAACAATATTAGATGCTAAACTATCTTTGCTAATTGATCGAGCTAAGCTAATACTATCACCAGAACCAGGATCCACATCACTACTTGCAGCATGATGAAGAGCATATGGTGTTGGCTGAGATAGAGGCCTAAAATAAGAAAGGAGAAAAAGTCAAATTTTAATATGCTTTGGCATACAAATGACCTAAATTAAAATATCAAATGACTAGAATATTCATTATGAATATAGGATATTTTGGACTTCAAATTCTTCCTACAAGGTAAAAGATGGCCAGAGATATAATTCAAGTAGGTGTAATCAACATAGGATTTTTAAGCCTTCTGAAAACAGGAACTACGTACACTTTTTTAAGTTTATATGATAAACATTTACCTGGGCCTTTTTTCTGGCCATGCAATGATTGCACCACGTGGCTGTCCATCAACTCGAGTTAATGAATTAGAACGATGACGCTGATCTACAAATTGGAAAAAATGTACAATGTTAAAGTCAATGTTACAATTTGAAATATCTGAAATGCAATAATCAATTCTCCAGAACATAACAACATATGACTAACTCATAAGAGCAAGAAAAATGACCTGTACCAACAAAATATGTTTTACATTTTTTTTAAATCAGAGAAAGAGAACACATTATCACAGCACTTTAGAATGAGCTTCGATATAGCAATAATTTATGATGTATTTACATTCTCAGAAGTCTCAAACTCAAAGGAAGCTGAAAGACTACCTAGTCTAGCCCTTTATTTTACAGGTGAAGAAACCAAGACAAAAAGGTTAACATATTAACAGATAGATTAAGTAATACTGCCCAAAGCCACAGAGTAATCTAGTAGCAGAACCAAGACAAGAGATTCCAAATCTCCTGACTCCCAATTTTTCGACTGTATCATACTTCCTCCTATCCAAGGTTTAATCAATCCTTAAAAATATCAAGCAAAATATTCGGTAGCACAAGTAAAATTCAACATCCAGAGACCCTTTCTTTAGCACAGCACATAAATACTAATCTTTGAGATCAGAATTTTATGACAATTCAAACAGCACCATGTAAGATATTTGCTATTTACATTTTTAAGTGCTGCTATCCTTATAAAATATGCCAAAGTAATAAACAACACCTATAAAAATCAATGACGATTATAATCTATTCTTCATAAAAATATATCAACAAGGAGTTAGTTTAATTTAATCATAATGGAGAATATCAAAGTAAAGCCATATATGAGAAGAAAAAGATGAAAAACAAAGTTTACCCTGGTTGTCCTCCCCCTGTATTGTTTTCTGTTGTTTCTGTCTCAATGGCAATAAAGGATGAGATGGGCTAAAGGCAGGACTCCCTTTCCCACTAAATGGGGAAAAAAGAGAAAATAATTACTACTGTGTGCTTTTATTTTTAAATTAAAGAGCAGATAAAAAAAATAATGGCAAAGAATATCAATTTCTGTGCTTGTCACTAAGTGGAAAACAAACATGAATAAGGCATGGGCCCCTATTCTCAAGTGGTTTACAATCTAATCAAAGGTAAACAAAAATAAAACAATAGTTCAAATAACTCAAATAGTTCAAAAGAATTTCAAACAGTCAAAAGACTAAAATTTTCAAAATAAACGATACTCATTTCAAAAAGCAGTCTGAAATTTAATGGTGATCATGTATTTTTAAGTACGCTAAAAAATTATTGAAATACATTTCCCTCTACCCCACTTACCAATAAAAGTAAAACTTTTCCTAACCCTAATACCTTGTCTATAAACATACA
>CM053625.1:130350548-130404968 GCA_028646595.1 Phalanger gymnotis | reverse complement strand
GATGGAACAAGTTCATGAAAATAGTAGCAGTCTTACCATAACACCTGTGATTAAAAAGGCTAGTAATCTATTAAAGAGGCTTTTCTTACTACTCAAGGAAAAAAGCCAATATAAACTTAGGTGTATCCAAAGTTAATCACTTACCATCTTTCACTTCTTGAACATCCCTCGGTTGTACAAAATCTGGCTTTACATTCTCAAACCACCAGAATAATTCCGCAATAAAAACCATAAGATTTGGCTTAAAGAATAAAATAAAGATAAAATAAGTGACTTGTTTTAAATGTAAGTCGTTCTCTAATATAATTGTATTAAATAATAAATACACTTTCGTATTTACCTTTAGCACTAAAGGAGCATACAGCATGTCTTCTAAGGTGAGATAAAAGCATTTGTTTAGGTATTCATTTGAGAATTCTCTCAAAAGCTGAATATTGTATAAACTGTCGGCTATTGACGTTACTTCCTTCAAACATATATCTGGTGGGTAGAAACACAACTGAAATTTATTGCAAAGAAAAAGTTCTGTTTCACAATGTATTTCAATTATGCAACTATTGGTGAATTATGATGATGTGAAAAATACTACAAGAGAGGCAATATTGAACGAGATTATAAAATTGTTAAGAATTTTTACAGTAACAGTAAAACCTCTAGAACAAAGTAAACCTTTCACATTGTATTCCATGTTAGCAATCACTAGATAGGAAAAAAGGAACATAAAGGAAACACGGTGATTTAGAATTTAGAAGTTAATACCATGAGTATTTAAAATTATTTGTGAGAAGACTAATAGTCTCCAAAATCAAGATCAAAACTTATTTTCCATTACTCATCTTCCATATATAAAGAAACTATCCCATGAAATTCAAAGTGTCATATCCATTTCCTAAATAAATGTCATCTTTTTTTACACATTTTTTAAAATGGAGAAAGTAAAGAATTCTTTAAAGTCCCTCAAATCTACTCAATGATGACTGAGACATTATTCTTAAATGTAAATAAACATAAGAGAATAAAATCTATGACTGACAATAAAAGCAGAGGCAAGAGGATGGCTAAAAAAAAAGTTACATGTCAAAATAAAAATCAGAAACAATTTTTCTGCATCACACTTATTTGCCTTCTAAGCACACACATTAAAACAAAATTCACTTTGGTAGCAATATGAACAAACTGTGAGAAAGAAAACACACCAAATCAAAAGGGATTTTGTTTTATACTCTAAAGCAAAATCCTTTCAGTAGCTGATTAGGGTTTTAAGGATTATAAGTTAGTATCTGACAAACACTGCCCAAATCTACCCTAAACAAATTCTGTCTTATTTTTAATTCCTTTAATTTGGGGGGGGGGCAGGGCAATTGGGGTTAAGTGACTTGCCCAAGGTCACACAGCTGGTACACGTGTCAAGTGTCTGAGGCCGGATTTGAACTCAGGTCGTCCTGACTCCAGGGCCGGTGCTCTACTCACTGCTTACTTTTAATTCTTGTGAATTCACAGAACTATCAAATAGAATAATAATAATGAAGATAACCTTCAGTTTCTCATCTATAAACTGAGGATAATAATGTCTTAAGTACTTCACAAAGCTGTTGTGAGGAAAGCACTTTGTACAATGCAAAGTGCTACATAAAAGTGAATTATTATCACTATGATCTCTAATATGAAATTTTTAGGTAAGTCACGATTTTGGCTTCTTGTCTTTCCCCCAAATAGAAATACCACTGCTTTAAAAATATGAATATAAATTTTTAGGAATCATCAGAAATTTCACTTCTACATTGATTTCTATGTTAAAAACCAAAAAGATCCAGACATCTGAAGGGAACCTATATACCAGGACCAACAAAAGTCTAATCCTTTAGGGAAACATGTCTGGCCTACATCCTTTCTTTAGCACTTCAGCTGAATCTTTTCAGAAAACGTCTATTTGTCAGGCAAAATGCTGATCAAAAGTTAAGTATGACACTTACGTAAATGAATTTAGAACCACTGCATTTAACTTTCTTAAAGTAAAAAATATTCTTTACTTACCATCCAATTTCATTTGTTCTGGACAATAATAGTGTATCACAGCTAAAAGAGCAGCACCATCACTGCCATCTTTCATTAGATCTTCCAGCAATGGAAAGTACGGTAATTGTCTACTTGAAAGATGTTCTCGTCGATATCGAACCTGTATTTGAGAAAGAAAATTTGATTATATGAGGATGTTTTAAAATGTGTTTATACAAGTCATAACCTGCTATGTAATTTGACAGAGCAAAACATACAACTTATATTTTCTACATCGCTTAAAAACAATTATTTGCCCATAATACTAGACCTACTACCCAACCTGGAGGCTGACCTTTGAAAGGCTAATGAAAAACGGTGCACAAAAAGTAAGACACAAAAAAAGCATTACAGTCCAAACTACTTCAAACCTACATCATTTAAGGTTAAAATGTTTTTATATTAGGAAATACTAATAAAATATCAGCTATTGTTTGCCTGAATAGCAACAAATTTTTAAATATAGTGGAATATTTTTTTTTAAATAAGTCAACTACAAGAAAGTAAAACCAAGTAACAGGAAATTGAATCCATAGAAGAGTACTACATAAAACAATTACTTTTCAGTTTTCATACATTTGCATTAAGAAGAAACTATGGCTAGTTACAATAGTTCAAAAACCTAATAAACTGACCTAACTAAAAAATTGAACATTTATGAACAGACACATAACATAAATTAAATTTTTGGAAAAAGGAGTAACAATTTAATTTTCAAATTTTAATCTATAAACTAAGAACTATTTTACTTAGATTCTAATGTGATCCCCAATTCAATATCTAGTTTTAAAATATTATTGTTACTCCCAATCAATTTTCTTCTATAGTTCAAATTGCAGACAATCTCAAACTCTACAATAAAAATCATGAATTTTCAAGAAAAGTATAGACTAAACCAAAGCAAGAGTAGTTATTACTTGGTAAGAAGTAATCATTTTCACAATTAGCTCTAAATCACAAAAAAGTACAACACAAATGTTGTGAGAAGTGTTTATACTTTAAAGTTCTGTATGTTTTAGATAACAAATCTGCATTAATACAGATTATAACTTGCTTTTCCTAACCAGAAGCACTCTATAATCTAAGTAACAGGAATCATACTGTACCACGAGAGCACAGTCCACAGGTTCCAGCATGCAGTATGAAATAGCATGCATCAGATCAGGCTTACACAAAAAAAAAGATCATGGGACACACATGATGGTAATTAAACAAACTCATGCAGCAACTCAAAAGGTTTTATCCTCTACTGAAGGGAATAAGATGTGGATATTAAATCATCTGTAATGTTCCAGTTAGCAGTTTAAGGAATCTAGGTTAAATTAATAAGAATGTAGTAATGTGGGTTTTTAAAAGTTCTCTAGGCTTTTTGTAACTTAATGTAAAACTAGCACCTGCCAAATTATACTAGGAAATTTTTTTCTATTTTTTAAAGTTATTATTTTATTTTTTCTCTAAATAAATGTAAAAACAATTTTTAACATTCCTTTTTAAAATTTTGAGTTCTAAATTCTCTTTCCCTCCCTCCTCACCCCTCTCCTTGAGAACGCAAGTAATTCATCATCAATCAATTTTTAATACATACCTACTGTACTGTATTGTCAGATAAATCATAATAATGATTTATCTGACAAAATGAAATCTTAGGTACAGTACTTCATGTTTTCGATTTATACATAATCTTTATTTGAAATCTTATTACTTTAAGGCCTACAATTCTATATGTATTCACTAAAAGTATCTATAAGTAAGTCTGGCTCTAAGGATTTAAGAAGATAGGAAACTTTAAATGTTCTTAAACATATTACCCCAACAAGCAAGAATACTACTGTTAATGCGAATGACATAAAACATATAAAATATACATCAATATTTAATTTCTATTTACAAATTCTAAAATAACAATTTAGCACAAACAATTAAGTGTAAAAAGAGTAGGAAAATCAAGCTGAGTGCAGGCAGTCTCCAACTTATGAGATGTTATAAAGTTCATTTTTAATTCAGATGTATGGCACTCTGGGAGTATCTGATTCCTTTAGCAGAAATAAGCCTTCTCCTCCTCTGAATGTCCATACTACTATGTACCTTTTGTGCCATCCATCACACTATTTTTATTATAATTATCTGCATACAAGATTATTTCCTCAGTAGGTTTTAAGCTCCTCAAAGCCAAAGACATTATCTGAAAATCAATATAGGGGAGGAAAAAAAAAACTGCCTATGTATATCTAGCCACATCAATAACATAGAAATACTACTCTACTTTGCTACAATATACAGTAGTTAGGAAATAAATTCAAGAAAGACTGGTCTGCAAACAATAAGCTTATATCTAATATCTGGCAAAATTCCAGAATCTATTGTTAAAGAGATGGCAAGTGAAAAAGAAAGCAGTGATCACAAAGTTTGCAGATTCATAAATAACAAGTAATGCCAGAGTAACCGCATTTCTTTTTTTTTTTTAGAAAGGATTATTATTAAACCAAAAAATCAGACAAATACCATACATGTATAGTTTCCCTTAGATTTTAACATCTAACAAAGTCATGCTATTCTTTTGGATAAAATGAAAAGCACGGTTAAGTGGATCCAGAACTGGCTGAATGAACAGACCCAAAAAATAGTAGGCATCAATGCCTTGACCTGAACTCAGAATGAAGTCTTCAGAGGTCCTCCCTCAGCCCAGTGCTATTTAAAATTTTATCAATAACTTAGATGGAGGCTTAGATGGCATGCTGAGCAAATGACACAAACTAATAGAATGGATGGCACAGGTCAGGATCCAAAAAGATTTCAGCAGGCTAGAACACTGGGTCAAATCTAACAAGATGAAATTAATAGGGATAAAAATATAAAATCTTATACTTAGGTTCCAAAAATCAAATTCCCAAGTTCAAAATGGGAGAAGTATGGCTAAATATCAATTTTTCTGAAAAAGATTCAGAGTTTCAGGGTTCCAATCTCAATGAGTCAATAGTGCAACAGACTGCCAAAAAACTAATGCAACCTTGGGTTAGGAGAAACATATCATCTAAAGGTATCATGTGGATGAATTAAATTTGTAATGTTTGACCTCAAAGGGCAGAACTAGGAATAATGGGCAGTGGTATCAAGAGAGGTAGATTTAGGCATGGCATAAGGGAAAATTTCCTAACAAAGCTATTCAAGAGGAGAATAGGATGCCTCAAGTGGTAGTAAAAGTGGCTTCCTCCTCACTTGAGATCAAAGGATAGAGAGATCTGTTCTGATATGGGAGATTCCTTCCAACTCTATTATTCTGGGAACTTAGTCATCTTTTTAAGCCTCACCATATTTTACATATGGAGTACATTCAATAATTGTTTTTTGAATAAATTTTCTCACAAAGGTATCATAAATGATTGCTAGGTATTTCTACCTTTTTGGCAGAGGTGAATCTGTGGCTATCAAGTCTTACAGACAAACGATGGTAAAGCTAAAACACAATCAAAGGACATATTGGAAGGATTTTAAAGGTGAAAAAAAAAACCCACTTCTCTATAGTCGATTAACAATGACTACTTTAATACTCCTTATTTTTAAAGAAGGCCATTTCTGTAACTGGGTAATCTATTCACTCACATACAAGTGAGTGAACTCCATAGTGGAAAACAATATGGAAGATAATAAAAAAAAATCTGCCAATTATAAAGCAGAAAAATTCATGTAGTATGGTATCTACCTACCCCTCTTCAATTCACAGCTTAGGAAAATACCTTCCATGTACTGTCTGAAAAAAGTATGCATTCCTTCAATTTTTGCTGACTATTTAACCTATTACCATGATGTTACTGAAAGTGTTCATAAAAATAAACACTTAAAAATAACTTAACATAAAACTCAGCATTCTCAAATGAAATATAACTTGTAACTATAAAATTATTTTATGCAGTAGACATTCACATTACAGAAACTTAATTTTATTTTAAAGCATATTATGAACAAGTAAACAAATTTGTCATAGGTTTTACTGTTAAGTAGTTTTTAATAAAAGCAATAATTTATATTTAAAAGCCATGGAAATCTGCATGGTGACTGGTGTAAACGTAGTTCACTTACAGGTACTAATTTCCAATACCATTTGGAAGGAGACTGCTCAGGAAGCAAGGAAAGGAAGGTAGGAAAGGAAAGGAACATCAGCAGATCAAGTAATGATATTTGAATGCACTTAAGCAAGGCACACTTTGTATATAATACTAGTAAGACAAGATAGTCAAGTTTTTGGTTAAATGACTACTACAAGTTGAAAGTAACATTAGAAAATTTCAGTTTAAAATATAATAGTTTAAAAGAAAAACTTTAAGGCTTAGTGCCCCTTTGCAAATCCAATAATAATTAATATGATGTATACTTGCTATTTTATCGTAGCATTTTTAAAAAGCATTCATATCTAAAACAAAAAGCCAATTCTAGATGCATTTTTAATCTTGGTCTTTTATTTTTGTTCCTACGTATATTTTTTTTAGCCTGAGCTGTTTTTAAATACAAGAGAAACTGAGGCACATTTCCATTTTAAGTACATTACATTCTCTAATGATGAAAGTGTAGAAGTGCATTATAACCAACATATTTACATAGATAAGGGAAGGAAGAGGAGGGAACAAAGGGTAGGGTCGTATACAGTATTACTCAGTTCAGTAGAACTCCCTTACTCTTTGAACCTCCTCCCTCCACACCCATGCCTAATTTTTATATGTAACAGACATGCTCTAATAAAGAGGGAAACAAGTCAAACATGTCCATTTCCCTCTAAGTCATCTCAGAATTCTGAACTCACACATACTCTTTGTCCCATCTTGCCTTCCATAGTATTCCACATTATGCTTCCACCTGTCTGACCATAGCTTGTAACCTTAGTCATCTGCCTCACATCCAAAATAACCTGCCAACTTCTGATGACTCTCCCTCCAAGATATCTCTCATTCATGCCCTTCTGTCTACTGCCACTATAACCAGTCCAGTCATAGCCTTTATCTCTTCTAACCTAAACTATGTATGATAAAGACCATTAGAACTAGTATTCTACCCTCTATATCTATATCTCTATATCTCTATATCCTCCATACTGTTAGTCACACAATTTTCCTAATTCCTAAACACTTTGATCATACCACTCTTTACTCACAAACTTTCAATGACTCCCCATAGTCTACTGACTAAAAGTTAAGCTCCTAATTCTAACATTCAGGGTCCTTTCATTTCTGGCTGAGGCTCTAGGTGGCACAATGGATATAGAGCTGGGCCTGGAGTCAGGAAGACCCAAGTTCAAATTCAGCCTCAGACAATTGCTAGCTGTGTGATTCTGGGCAAGTCATTTAATCTACATTTGCCTTAATCCACTGGAGAAGGAAACAGTAAATCTCTCTAGCATCTTTGCCAAGAAACCCCCCATGGACAGTATGGTCCACGGGGTCACAAAGAGTTGGACACAACTATTGAACAACAAATTTCTGTCTTCAATCCACTTTCCTTATTTTTTACTACTCCGTGTTCTAGCTAAACTATTCTCCATCCCTTGCTCTCACTCTTTCCCATCTCCATGCCTTTGCTTCATTGTCCTCTATGTACAGAATGTACTTCCTCCTTCAATATACTTTTGTCGCTCCTGACCATCCATTCTCCTATATCCTGAAATCCCCATTAAACTCAGGAACTACACACACACACCACTAAGAGAGGAATCTGTATCCTCTAGTTTGTCATAATAATCTACTTGACTTCTTTGCATTTACTCCAATCTTTCTTTTATCAGTTACTTGTATAGGTATCTCTTTCCCCTAAAAGGATGTAAGCTAAGACAGAATTTATATTGTATCTACCTTTTTACCTCCAATTTACTGCACATAATGGACACTTAGTAATTCTTTATGAATTTATGTGAATTAAATCATTTCACCAGCTTAAATTTAGTGAGCTGAGGCAAATGGCAAACAAGTAGCTACTATCGCAAAGATGAAAGGTTTCCATTTGGGGATGAATTAAATTGTACTTGACAATGATTCCAAACCAAAAAGTTTCCAGGAGTTAAATATAGCCTATTATTACCTTTTGGTGAGCCGGGCTCTCTAATAGCTGCTGCTTTAGTTTTACCTCTTTCTCTGTTATCTCCCTCATTTTCAAGTTCACCTAAAATAGTGAAAGGAAAAAAATATATAATATGCAAATACCTTCAGATGCTAAAATTGGTATCTTGTTTACCGACCCAGAGATATCTAGAATTTAACATTTCATTTATTCGTAATAGACAGCTCTTAACCCCATGTACTATTATTAAATGTTTTTACAAATAGTCATGGGTATCGTAAGAGTGGGTGACATTTTCCTTTTGAAGTTGAAAAGTAATTTTTTTCTCCTTTAATATAATGTAATAATTTCTATATGTACATTTATATAGCAATAGGTAAATTAATGCTACTAATTCTAAGGTGTATGTAGTTACAGGTCAATTTGTCAGGATAAAGTTATTTTTCTTCCTCCCCAACAAGAGAGAACACAGTTAATTCCAGTTCTCTATTTGAATAGTTTAAAGAAACATTATTTACCCTAACAACAGGCCCATAATTAATTCAGGATATTTTAATGACCTAGAGACACTGAAATGTCTTCAAAGTACTCACCTTATTAATCCAGAAAACCATTGCATCCTCCAGATCATATGGAAGCTCTTTTGAGGCACTGAATGTGGAAAAGCGTTTGACACTGGCAACTACTTTTTCAATGCTGATCATTTCTATAGTGTAGGCCGTCATTAAAGCATCAATCATAGCCATATGCGAACTCTAGGGAATAGATGTGTAAAGTAGGTAGTCACAATCTCATTCAAAACTACAAATCTCTCACCGTGTTCCCAATTAGTACTTTCTCAAATTCCTAACTGTGATAAAGAATTTGACTCTTTCTGCTTACAAATACCATGCTGATATTTCCTCAATCCCATTTTTATTTGAAATTTAGGCCATGGGCTTATTACGAATAAACAAATGGTAGGTACACTCATGTGGGAGACAGTGTGTATAATGAACGTGCTAACCTTTTCTTAAATAATGTCACGCACATTTACAAAATACCACTGACCAAATGCAATCATTCACAGTATTTGTGGACAAGAACATCACCAATATAGTCAATGTAAAATACATCCAATTGGAGTCTAACATTATCACATAAATCATATGAGTACTTTTGCTGAACACAAAGGGAAAGTAGTATTGGATTAGTATAATCACTTGTTTTAGAACAAAAATACTTTAAAAAGACATCCATTCGACAAACTGGTAGACAACGAAGACACAACATTTCTAAGATGCTTGCTTCAAAAATGTTTGATTTATGTGCCTAAATTAAGTCATACCTTTCTTGAACTTTCTCACACAGAATTCACCAAGATAAAAATAGCTTAAAACACTGCCTTTTTTCATAATGTAAAAATGAGTACCCAAATTTTAAGAAATTTTAAACTTACTAAAAAACCTTTTTTGTGAAAATCCAATTTTCTAATATCTTATTTAATACTTATATAATATTTACATTACATTTTACTTGAATTTTGGAAGTTGCTGATGAGCTGCTGACTTAACTAAATTATTTTTTATTCACTTAGCCAAAATATGCAGAGGCAGTTGCACAACGCAGGTATGCGATATAAAAGTCAATCCTGTTTCAAGAGATCAAAATATTAAAGAGAAAAATTCAGTGCATTTCAATTCAGATCACCACAACCCAAGGGAATATTATCCCCTAAAAAATACACAACAGCCTAAGTTTAAAAAATGTTTTAAATCTTGCTAGTACTCACCATTTTTATAGGTGCACAACTAAGGTCAGATTCAGTCACTGGTGTGTCATCACTCTCTATTACATAAATTCCTTTCCGAGACAAAGCCTGAACAACAGACTGATGTCCCTTTAATGCTGCTACCTGGTCACCTTTCAAAATGAGGCTACAGACCCGACAATATAACTCACTGGACAGCAAAAGCTTGATAACAGGTGGTTTAATATGTTCCTGTTCATACTGGTCTATGTAAAACGGGTCTTTTAGATCTTCTGGGATATTATCTGAAACAAGGAAAATAATAAAAAGGTAAATGAATTTATACAATAAACAAATAAGAAAACTCTCATGGACCTTTAAAACAATTATGTAAGGGCAAGTATCAGTTACATGACTATAATCAACCATGGAATTACAGTTAAGTAACTAATAGCATAAAATATAATGGTTTTTAAATTATTTTCATATATAAGATTTCAGTAATATATAATATAGATTATTTTAAGAAAAATACCAATGCTAATAAAGTTAATATTTTCACTAATGCTTTAAAAATATTTGCCTAAATTATTAAATATTATTACCGAAGAAATACAGAAAAAGGACTAGCAAGACAGTGAAAAGTAAATGGCTCTCAGCATAATTTCCCCCACAAGTTCTCTACCCATCCTTACATTTCCCCCTTAACTCATTCCCACTGGCCAAATCACCACTATTACCAGGGATGCCTTCCCACCTTGTCTTTGACCTTTAGCCAGGCTGCCTGATTGATCATAGGGCTTAAAGTAGACAGGAGACAACTCCAATCCCCCTGGTAAGATGGAGAACTACCAGGCTTTACCATTGGCGCTGCCTCTATGCCCTACACTCTCATACACTGTCATATTAGCTAGATGTTGTTCTTCAGTCTCGAAGAAGACCAAAATGACATCACTATGTAAAGTCAAATTACACTGTGTCCAACTGTGGCTGATCAGACCAATATGAGCTCAAGAGGTTCTACCACAGGTAGGGCACAAATAGTCTATGTGAACATTTAGGATGGATTCTCTAAATTTGTCTCTTTTGAGCTACTCAATTCTGCTTTGCTCAGAGAGCATAATGCCTACTTTGATGTAGGTATGCCATGCCAGGAGGTCCTATACCGGTGTCTCCCATGTCACACAATCAATTCCAAAATTCTTCAGAGAGACCTCTAGAGTGTCCTTGTATCGCTTCTTCTGCTCACCATGTGAGGGCTTGCCTTGTGTGAGTTCTCTGTAAAATAAATCTCTTAGGCAAGTACCTTTGGCATTCAAACAAAGTGGCTAGCCCACTGGAGTCGTGTTCTCTGCAGTAGAGTTTGAATGCTTGGCAGTTTAGTTCAAGAAAGGACCTCAGTGCCCAAGGTGATCTTCAGAACCTTCAGAACCTTCCTAAGACAATTCAAAATGAAGTGATTCTGTTTCCTGGTATGGCAATGGTATGCTCTCCAGGTTTCACAGGCATACAACAATGAGGTCAGTCTAATGGCTCCGTAGACCTTCAATTTGACAGTCAGTTTAATATCTCTTCTCTCCCACACTTTTCTTTGGAGCCTCCCAAACACTGATCTAGCTCTGTCAATGCATGTGTCAACCTCATTATCCATGTGTACATCCCTAGAAAGGTAAGTGAACTTATCTATAGTATTCAAAACTTCTCCATTTGCTATAACTAATGGTTCCATGTATGGCTGGCATGGTGCTAGCATGTGGAACACCTGTGTTTTCTTGGTATTAGGCCAAAGTTTGTACAAGCAACAGAGAATCGATCCATAATTTGTTGCATCTCAGCTTCAGAAGCTGCACTGAGTGTACAATCATCTGCAAACAAAAAAATCATGCACCAACTCTCCTTCCATTTTAGTCTTGGCTTGTAACCTTTTCAAGTTAAATAATTTACCATTAGTGAAGCAGCTGACATTGATGCTGTGTTTATCCCCACTGAAAGTGTCTGACAACATTGCTGAAAACATCATGCTAAAAAGCTCTGGAGCAAGCACACAGCCTTATTTCACTCCACTGGTAACTGGGAAAGCACAAGAGCACTGTCCATTTTCCAGAATACAGGCAAGCATGCAGTCATGAAATTGATACTGATGAATTTGTCTGGGCAACCATATTAACTACTTATGTAACCAAAGAATTTCTGGGCTTTGCAACCCACCCAACCACTAACTCTCAGGATTTTCAAACTTTTCCATTCACTCTATAGCTAAACTTAAGATGATCTCTGCCAAATAGAGTGAGTCCCTTGTGAAAAGAGAGTGTCTCAATTTTTCTATTTGTAATCACAGCACTGAGCATATTGCACATAGCTTGGTACAAAGTAGGAGGTTAACAAAAAAAGAGGGCAGTATACACAGTGATCAGAATTGCACCAAGACAAGGTGGTTGCAGAGTGGACAGAGCACCTGGCCTGAAGTTGAGAAGACTTATCTACATGAGTTCAAATCTGGCCTCAGACACTTACCAGCTGTGCGATCCAGGGCAAGTCACTTAACCCTGATAGCCTCCGTTCCTCATCTATAAAATGAGCTAGAGAAGGAAATGGCAAACCACTCCAGTATCTTTACCAAAAAAAACCCAAAAGGGGTCACGAAGAGTCAGACACAATTGAAATGACTGAACAACTGAATAACAAAAAGTGAATGAAAATTATCTCCACTCAATGCAAAACCTTGTAAAATAAGAGTAGAGGGTTGAAGTCCCATTCCAGGTTTTACACTCAGTGGGAACAACTCAATAGGTGTATATTTTAGGGGTACAGTGACCTCTATCCTCTCCATTCTTTTTAGTGACCCACTTTAACATCCCTTTAACAAGCGGGAACTGAACTTTAAAAGTCCCTCCATGGGAAAAAAAAATAGCTATTTATTTGGGGTGGAACCTGCAAAACAGAATCAGATGGTGCTCAGCACAGTGCCTGCCATATAGTAAGCACTTAATAAATGCTCTATTATTTATCCATCTACCTGAGTAATTACTTCCAAAGAAACCAGAAATAAAGTGAGCATCTGACAAGCAAATATTTCAAATAAGACAAAACACAAGATAAATGAATACAATTAGCAAGAAAAACACTAAACAATGAAATCAATAATCTCATGTTTCTGGTGCAAGATTACTTAAAAAATTTTTTCAAAATGTTCTCTCCAAAGAGAGAACAAAAAGAACTTCATCTGGAGACATAAGATTCCAAGGAACCAAAAGATTAAAAGAGTTGTAAAAAGGATTAGGCGAAGGAAAAGAGTAAAAATATTCCAAGAACTTTAAAATCCATGTTCTCTTGTAAAAAAAAAATTCAAATGGGAGAAGAGAAGAGGAGAAGGGAAAGCTCTATAAAGGCAAAGCTTTAAGTCATTCAAAGAATTTGGCAAACTCCCAAAGACAATCCAGCCCACTTTTCTACTACTCAATTTTGGCCCCAGCTCATTGTACATTTGCAGTGTTTGTCCAAATATGTTAGACAAGCTCTACAAGTTGTCCATTTACCCACTATCATACTAGAGACAATATTCCACGAGCACTCTTCACCTACTTAAGATTTTCCTGTGTGATTATTTAGATCAAGTTCTTAAATGACTGTAGATCTCATCAAAGCAGCTCTGTAATGTGCTGGGGCTTGACAACCATACAATGTCTTTTACAAAGAAGAACATCTGATGAATTCTTCTCTGACTTGGGCTTTATACTAGATTCCCTTCACCAACAATGGTGAAAATCTTTGTATGCCTCACTTGGCATTAATAATCAGAGCACTATCTCTGACTATCAAGGTTGTCTCTATTGTCCTATCTTTCAAGGAATCTTATACAATTTTGATATACAAATGTGAAACACCTTATTTCTGTTAACCTATGAAATAAAAGATTAAATGGAAGAAACAAACCTAATTATTAGGTTTAAATGTAAATGGGTTAGATTATCCAAAAAAAAGTAACTAGTAAAAAAACATGTTGTATGCAAGAAACATTTATAAAATAAAGATACAAAATGAAAAGAGGAGCTAGAACAAAATTCACCAAAATTTGATTGTTTCAGGGAATTCCAAAAATAAAAAAGGAGTTACAATCATATTTCACATAAGGCAAAAATAAAACTTCACAAAGTCAAGAGAGATAAAAAGAAAATTATATACTACATTTTTTAGGGCAGCTGGGTGGTCTCGTGCATAGCCTGCTCAGCAGCCTAGAGTTAGGAAGACTGTTCTTCCTGAGTTCAAATCTGGCCTCAGACACTTACTAATTGTGTGACCCTGGACAAATCACTTAACTGTTTTCCTCAGTTCCTCATCCATAAAATGAGCTGCAGACGGAAACACCAAACCATTCCAGTATCTCTGCCAAGAAAACCCCAAACTGGGTCACAAAGAGTCAGACACGATTGAAACAACTAAATAACAACATATTACATTTTAAGACTAAATTATAGCCAATGAGTATTGTTGTTAAATATATGCATTAAAAATACAGATCTAAATCCATAAAGACAAAGGTTGCTGAAAAGAAATCTAGAAATGCATACATAAAATATATAGCATATACTATATAGAAATTCATTTTCTATATAACGAAATTGAGGCTCTGAAAGATTACTAACATGGGGCTTTGCAAATAATATATATTACATCTCTCAATAAATACCATTAAAGCTATAACAGTAACCTCAATCTAAAATTTCCTTTAACATGGAATTATATCTACAAATAGGAATTTTCCTCACTAAAGTAAAATCTTAAGAAACAATTCATTCTTTGCCTATTTCCCCAGACTGAGTTTTTGTACTTAGCAATATTGTTTCTGTATATTCTTCTGTGCCTTACTTTCACTGAAATATCATTATAACTCATGACATTATGTTAAATGAACACATATCTTTTGTTTTAATAACTTCTGGGTTATACCCAAAATTGTCATCACTTTTCTTGTCCATTTATGAAATAAATTACCTTTCAAGCTGGTGTGAAGGGGGAGGAGGGGAGAGAATCAAATATCCAGACAGGTAGCAGTACAAGCAAATTGGTCTCAAAAGTGGTGTTATAGCATTTTAAGTGCACCCAGCCCCAAGAGCCTACAAAGAGGAAAACTTTTTTCATCTTGTCTATCTCCAACAATAGGTCTGGATTTTTATAGGACTAGGAGTCAATTCTGACTACCTTTATGAGCAATGCTTTCATGAAAAAAAAAATGTGGATTTAATACTGTGGAGTCATTAATAATGTTACCTCAAAAATAAAGTAGTATACGGTTTACCATTCAAATATAAAGCACCAAAATAGGTGAAACCCTTTAAAATCATTGATGATGATAACGATGATGACAACAATGACATGGCATTTAAGAATTACAAAATGCTCTCCTCACAACAATCATTTTATCATTATCCACGTTTTATAGATAAGGAAATTGGGTTAATGGTTGAATATTTTTTCTATCCTCCCATTGATAATAAGTATCCAAAATTAGGACAAGATAAAGGAAAAGGACCCAAAAATATTTATAGCAGCATTTTTTTTGGTAGTGACAAACAATTGGAAACTGAGAAGATGCTCATCAATTGGGGTTAAATAAGTTATATGAATATGATGGAATACTTTTGAGCTGTAAGAAATGGTGAAGGGGATGGTTTCAGAAAAACCTGGGAAGAACTGCATCAACTGATGCAAAGTGAAGTATACAGAACTAGGAGACCACTTTCTACAGTAACAGTAATATTGTAAAGCTATTCAACTTTGAAAGACGTAGTAATTCTCATCAACAATCACCAACCACAATTCCAAAAGACTCATGATTAAACATTCTATCCACATCTATATAGAGAACCAATGGATTTAAGAGTGCAGATTAGAGAATATTTGCTTCTCATTCTTTTTCTTTTTTAGGGGGGAGGGGGGACAATGTGTAAACTTGTATTGAATGACTGCACATATTTGCAAAGGATTTTGGGGTTTTTGCCTTCTCAATAGGTGGGGGAGGGGCATAAGGAAGAAAAGAATTCAGAGCTAAAAATAAAGCTGAATTTCAAAAAAAAACAAGCAAAACTAAAGTGGTTTTTCAAACCCTGATCTTCTAACTACAAAATCCAGCACTTCACCTACTATGTCAGACTAATGAACATAGCAATTCACTTAGATTTCCAAGAGATTTCTAATGAATATACCACTTAATTTTCAAGATTATTCTTCATTTAAATCAAACCAATATATTTGTAATTTACGCTCATTTCTTCTTGTCCTCAACTGAGTTGAAAAGTTGAATTTTAAAAAATCATTATCTTTCGAGAAATAATGAAATAAGTGAATTTGGAAAGTTTGGAAAGAGTTAAAGTACTTCTTCATCTTTTGTACAGGCAAAATAACCCTGCTCCTGATTTCTTTACATATCCCCCAACTTCTATACATCAAGGACTTCTGATTTCATTTGTAAGGTAATTCCCTTCACCATTACAGATGCACCTATAACGTTGTTGTTCAATCACTTTAATTGTGTCCAACTCTTCAAGACTCCATTTAGGGTTTTCTTGGCAAAGATAATGGAATGACTTGCCATTTCCTTCTCCAGCTCATTTTGTGGATGAAGAACTGAGGCAAAAAGGGTAAAGTGACTCTCCCAGGAACTTGAGAGTAAACTGCCTGATGCTCAAAGAAGTGATTTGCCCATGGTTACAATGTAAAAAGCAGGATGTGACCCAAGGTCTTCCTAATTCCAACAGCACTCCTTTCCACTATACCAGGGTTGTCCAACCTAAGGTTTTTATTGAAATAGTAGACAATATATTTTGATTTGCCATTTTAGTGAGAGCTCTGTGGTAGCTCAGCTTCGTTTACTTAAGCATTTATGTAAATTTTTATGCTTGTAGGTGGGCCGCATTTTGGACAGCCCTGCACTATACTATGCAGCCTCTCTTATTTAACCTATGAGACTATTTCCTTAGCCTATGAGGCCTATTTTCTAAGCTTTGAAACATTACCATGATTTGACTCTATTGTTTCTTTGAGTTCTCCACAAATCCCCAAATAAAGTATATAGCAAGTAGTTAGCAAAGCATTGGTTACTGATTCAAAATCCCTAGTGACAGAAATCCACTAAATACCAAAGAAGCGAATTCCACTTTTAGATAGCTCTAATAGTTACTATGTCCCCATCCCTAGCGCTACTGGTCTTCAAGCTAAAAATCAACAATTCCTTCAACTAATCCTTTCACGTCTTGTTCTTGACACCTATCACCATCCTTCCCACTCACACTCTGGCTTGTTAATGTCCTGTCTAACACATGGCACCTAGCACCAACACGATGCTACAGATATAGTCTGACCATGATAGAGTACAAATGCATTATCATGTGCCTAATCCTGGACAAAATATTTTTCTTAGTGCAGCCTAAAATTGCAAAAGACTTTTTGGCTGCCATATGACAACACTAGTTCATATTGAGTTTATAAGCTACTTAAAATCCCAGATAATTTTCAGATAGTGCTAACTAACCACATATCTCCCATTTTGTATTTATGAAGATTTTTTTTAACCAAAGTGTAAACCTTTACATTTATCCCTATTAAATCTTATTAGAATTGGCCCTATTAAATCTGTTGAGATCTTTTAATACTCTATCATTTAATATGATGGTGTGGTGTAATGGAAAAAAAAGCTGGCCTTGGAGACAGTAAAAACTTAGGTGCAAGTCCTGCCTCTGAAACACAATGGTTTTACTTCTCAGTGTTCTAGGCAACTCCGAAGGCTTTAACTTTCTGAGAAGGTATGCATACCTTCTTCCCTTGGTAGAGAGAACTTCCTCATCTGGAAGTTCTCTATCAATGAAATCACAA
This sequence comes from Phalanger gymnotis, assembly GCA_028646595.1. Classification (NCBI taxonomy): domain Eukaryota; kingdom Metazoa; phylum Chordata; class Mammalia; order Diprotodontia; family Phalangeridae; genus Phalanger; species Phalanger gymnotis. The sequence goes on along the minus strand of CM053625.1, from coordinate 130,387,273 downwards.
GCCCAATCCCTATTTCTATTCATCCAATGTGTTAGCTATTCCTTCTAACTTTGTCATCTGCTAATAAACATGTCACTTATGCCAGGATCTATTAATTAATTTAAATGTCAAAACCTAACAAGACTAGCATTGATCCCTTGGGTATTTTTATGAAACTAAAAAAGGTACAGCTATGATTATTTTTTTAAAGGTATGAGCTTTCATCCTATCATTAACCCCCAATGTACAAACAACACTTTTCTAGCATAGTTTCACAATGTCAGAATGGTCAGATCAATTCAGTTCCACTAAAAGCATATTAAAGTGTTTATCTCTCCCACTGAACCTCCAATATTTATTATGTGCCAAATGATGAATGCTGAGGCAATACTTCAGGGTTTTTTTTAATTTGAATTTCTCATCGGTGATGTGAGGTTTGTTTTTTTTTACATGACCATTATCATTCACATTTTTTCTTTGGAAGACTGCTCATATCCTACATATTTTGATTGTCAGGCTTTTATTACAGCTGTTCGATTCAAACATTTTTCTTCTGATAGTTTCTTTTTTTATTCTAGCATCACTGATTTTATTTGTGCAATATATTCAATATGCTCAAAAGGATCTATGGTCTATTGCTATGAAGTACAGATCCCAAACCATCCCTGACAACTCATCTTGTATGACTCTTGTTCATGTTCACCCATAAGGTCATTAGATGCTGAAGGATTTCCTCAGTTTCTTCTGACATCGCAAGGGTAATGAAGCACTCTGGAGGTCCATGTATCATCGTCCCAGGACCAACTCATCATTTCTGCCTATCATAATCACTTGATGACATCTTTTATTCATATTCTTCTTTGAAGGTGGATACATGTTACAGCCTACTCACACATCAAAGTACCACTCAATTGTTCTGTGTTTTTAAATTTTTAATCCTTCAGAATCTGTTGCATTCCATGCAATACCAAAAAAATGTTAAAAAGAAGGGCCTCTACTTTGAGGGGAAGTTTGGGATCATTAAAGAAGCTCTGCATTTTTTCCTTTTTCCATTTCATAGTATTTTTTTCCAATTACATGTAAAGATAGTTTTCAGCATTAACTTTTATAAGATTTTGAGTTCCAAAATTTTTTCTTCCTCCTCTCCAAGACAGCAAACAATCTGATATAGGCTATACATGTACAATCATATTGAACCTATTTCCACATTAATCATGTTGTAAAAGAAGTAACAGAACAAAAGGGAAAACCTCAAAAAATAAAAAACAAAAAAAGAGAAGAGTATCCTTCAATCTGCATTCAGAATCCATAGTTCTTTCTCTGAATGTGGCTAATAGCATTTTCCATCAGTCTTTCGGAACTGTCTTAGATCATTGTACTGCTGAGAAGAGCTAAATCTATCAAAGTTGATCATTATACAATGTTGCTGTCACTGTGTACAAGGTTCTCCTGGTTCTGCTCGCTTTACTCAGCATCAATTCATATATGTCTTCCCAGGTTTTTCTGAAATCTGCCTGCTCATCCTTTCTTACAGCACAATGGTATTCCATTGCATTCATATGCCACAACTTGTTCAGCCACTCCCCAACTGATGGGCATCCCCTCAATTTCCAATTCTTTGCCACCACAAAGAAAGCTGCTATAAATATTTTTGTACATGTGGGTCCTTTTCCATTTTTTATGATCTCTTTAGGATACAAACCTAGTAGTGGTCCTGCTGGATCAAAAGGTATGCACAGTTTTATTATAGCCCTTTGGGCATAGTTTCAAATTGTTCTCCAGATCTGCAATTTCTTGAAGGTAATCTAGTCTGCTTTCCTCCTGTTCAACTCTGAAGCCAATTCATTATATCTCTGAATCATCTGGCCCAAAGAGACATATTAATGAATAAGCATAATTCTGTTCATTGTAAAAATTTTATATAAGTAGAATTCTCTATTTTATCTTTTTTGGTAATAATATCTATCCCCTTGTAAGGTTCTTAATTTTCCCTTACCCATAATTGTGAAAAGGTACTTCTTTCCATTCTCCTCTGTTTTTATGGTTTTGCCTTTTATACTTAGATGACATTAACTGAAATTGATCATGACACATGAAAAAGATGTTGGTTTAAACCTATTTTCAGCCTACTTTCCAATTTTCTTAACAGTTCTTGCTGAGGAGGTAGCTATCTTCCAGTAGTTTCTGTTCTTGATTTTACTGAATTCTAGGCAATGTTCATTGTCTTCTAGGTTTTGTTATCTATTCCTTTCCACTAATCCTCTTTTGCATTTTTTAACCAGAACCAAATAGTTTTATTTATTAATACTTCATAATATAATTTTGAATCTCATAGCATTAAGCAACTTTAATTCATTTTTTTTATATTTCCTCTGAAATTCTTGACCTATTTCTACTAATGAATTTTGTTATTATTTTATCTAGTTCTATGAAGTAGTTTGGTGTTGTCATAAACATGTACATTGATTTAGGTATTATCTTCATTTTGCTGACACTGCCCAATTATAAGTATTAAATATTTCTATTTAGGTTTTTGTTTCCATAAAGGCTGTTACGTATTTTCATTTAGACAAGTCCTCCTTGAGGGTAAGAACGGTCTACCTTTTTGCTTGTACTTGTATTTCCAAAGATTAACACTGTCTGGCACTTGGTAAGCACTTAATAAATACTTGTTGACTGACTGTTTGAAACCTGGGACATCATAATTAGGAAAAGAGTGACAGATCTCAGTGGTTTGGGCAGGAGGGAGGTGTGAAAGTAAAAGAAGTAACGACACAGTTTCCTAGCCAAATGATGCGAGCATCAATTTTCCCTGGAATTTCAGGAAGGGTAGAAAAATGTCTTTGGATAACTCAGGTGAGTAATCAAAAGATTTATAGAATTGATTGTGGCTTTCTCTCTTGGGATTCTAAATATAAATGCTAGGAGAGAGGAAGTGAGCTACACTTACACTCCATCTTCTTCCAGGTCCCCTATGTTGCCTTCCCTTATTAGAATGCAAACTCTTAAGGCAGGAACTATGGTTTACTTACTTGCATTAGTATCTTCAATGCTTAGGATACTGTCTGACATATAAGTACTTAATAAATGCTTTGTCTATCATATTCATCAATTTATTACTTGACAACAATCAATAAAACTATAAAATGTACTGAAATTTTGCTAAAAAATGTCAAACTCAATGGCCCAATAGTTTGCAGAATTCATTCTTTCCTTTTTTCAAAAATTAGAGCATGTACCAAGTCTGCAGAACTTCTCACATTCCCCAAGATCTTCTACATCACAGATGTCAGATCAATAATTACAATTTTAATTCTTCAGTACTCTGTAATATAATCTACTCAGGCCTAATAACAACTCAATGAGGAAAGCCAGATTCTGTCTCCTCACGTATCTTGAGTTTTTATTCCCTATTTTTGTTCTGTTCTCAGTTCAAAGACAATTCCCCTTGGAAAAGAAAACAAGCAAAATAAGAATTTAGCTATTCAGTCTTCTCACCATTGTCTGTTATCACCATTCCACCCCACCCCCAAGGAGGAATCATCATCTATACTTGGATTGTTCTCTTGCCTCCAACATAACTTTAAAAAATTTTTGTTTTGTCGTGAGCATTCATCACCAGACATAGTTTATTCGGAGTTTAGTGTTACTGACACTATTTTTACAGGACTATACTATTCTTTTGTTATTTATCTCTAGTTACTTGCTCTTAGTTTCACCTTCTATATAAGTCTTTTCAAAATCTGGGTTTGTTTGTATATCCAAGATTAATCTCTTTAGGCAGCACCTCTTTTCCCTCCCCTTGGAATGATTACTGTTGGTGTTTTATTTTATTTCTGAGTGCTTCCTGAGTCAACTTTCCCTTCAAAATACAGATCCTATCCTTTCTTTGAATTTTCTAAATCTCCTCTCTCAAAATCTAGGATAAACATCAAACAATGTCTAGCTTTCAGCTTTGCATCACAAGTTGTATAATGCAGTAGTAGCATTGCCCCCAAGGTTTCTGTTATTTCTACCTCAACAACCAGTTCCTCTTCTTTGGTAAGAAGTCCAAAATAGTAATTCTCCTTGTTGCTGGATAAAACCACAATCATAGCAAGTCACTAATTTATCAGCTGCTTTGATTTTGGCAGAGGAGTGCCAGCAGAGAGATGCCCAGAAAGGGGAAGACCCCAATCACTACATCATGCCTATATACAAGCCTCAAGATCTTTTTTCCAAACTTCTCATCTAACTTTTTCTATCCGTGTAGTACACAGTATACTCACACAACAGTATCACTTCTGTTTCTAAGTCTCTTGATCCTCTCCCAAATTCTCTTTTCCACATTTCAACCATCAGAGTACTAGATTTCCTCAAATAAGTACATAGTCACACTATATAAATACCTCTCTTTTATCTACTCTAGTCCTTTTGAATAAGGTATACTCCTTCAAACTCAACTTTCAGCTATGAGCGCCATCCTATTAGGTTTCATCAATACCAATGAAGTTAATTTTTCCCCCTTGGAACAGGATCTCTAATTCACCCTTTTTATAACTGATAGCTATATAAATGGATTGTACTATTGGCAGTTCCTTTTGGATATTATCTCACTTAAATTTCTGATCTTCTTTTCTGTTGTTATTTCTTCTACAATGCTATATCTGTTACACAATGTGGTATCAAGCCTATCTATTTACAAAAACCATTCTCTTCCTCCACCTACCTTTTTAATTTAAAGCTTGATTACCTTTGCAATATCCCAAGAAAGTGTTTTTACATGCAGTTGGTTAGGTACAATTCATTCCTGGCCAAGAACTTATCATTCCCGTATTTTAAATCCATGGTCCAGAAATTCAAACTCCATTTTGAGATAACAGCTTCAACTCTCAAATCAGTCATTCAGCTCCCAAGTCCACTGTTCTCTTTTGTAATCTCTACCTTCAATAGACAGAAGAAGCATGAAACCACTATCAGTGCTAACATCTTCAGTTTTTTGCCCAAGGCTTCATTTTCCCTAAGAATGTTTAATAGGTTCATTCTAATGATATCCTGTTCCTACATGGATGACCCAAAGTGTGTAGTGACTGTCAGTATTAAAGAATTCCTAAAAGCTCCATTAAATTCCAGATACATGCCCCAGGAAAACAGTAGACCTCTCTGTTAAAATCAGGTTCACTAACAGCTGCCTTAGTGATCCTCAGAAAGGATTCACCAACCACCACTATTCTTACTTTCTTCCTCTGACCATTACCTTATGACCTCTCACCTATGGATTCACTCCACCATTCGTTTGTACGCCAGAAGCTGCTTCCTTAAAATGATCCAGCTCTCATCCTTCTACAGGAAGAAACTTACACCATTTATTTAGCTCAAAACTGTCAGATGTTCAGTGGTCATTTTTCTTTCCTTCTTTCTGTAATGTTGTTCTACCATCCAATCTCCTATCCCTGGTGGGAATCCCCCTATATCTCCTTAAACTTCTGAAGAAATATTTCCCATCTTTAAAGGAATATGTCCTTTTAACTGATAGCCAAGAGGCTAGAAATGCATTCCTCTAGCTTCTATACTTTCTTATCTAGAATGGAAATCAACTAGAACTCTGCATATACATAGCCCTTACATGATATTGGCAAAAATATAAACATAATACAATCTCTAAGTCATAGCAAAACTTTCGTTGCCCTTCTGGCATATTTGTTTTAAATAAAGTTCCAAAGTTGTTTGTTTTCTTTTTGACAGCCTTCTTGGCTGACCTAACTGAACTAAGTACTCTGAAAAAGTACTAAGATATGAGACTTAAATATAAGATCAATATACTTCAGAACAACTTTGCCCTGTATGTACTCCAGAAACTTACTTCTACTTCTCTGTTCCACTCTGTGGGGCCAGGATGGGGGAGGCATGGTGAAGAATTAGGCTTAATTTGTCAGAAGCATACAAAGATACCAGATAAAATCCAATTATCTAATGATATAAACACATTTCAATTCACCTTGCCACTGTGTTCTTCAGAGACTTCCACATCTGCTTCCCTGGATTCTAGGCTTTCTGGCCCCAACCCACAACTAAAAGAGAAAGTCTTCGTTTACATAGCATACACAAGGACAAGCTCTTCATAAATATTAGGAAATTGAGGCTTCCAATAAGATGGTAGTGTTGGCAGTTATCTGTATGATATCTCAAAAAAAGAAAAAGAAATTGGCCAAATACATTACTAAAACTGCAGTAATAAGATGAGAAGCAATCTCTGCCCCTGAAATGTAAAGCCTTCTAAAATGACAACAGAAACCTAGGTAAATAGACCTAATGGTCCTGCTTGTGATAAACCTAGCCCACACCATTTTGATCTTGGTTCACTGTGATCCTGGTGGTTTCTATCCCGTCCCCTCTTGGCAATGACCAAGTCTGACACCCACTCCCTGCCACCCCCATTCCCACCTTCTGGAGGAAAACATTAAAATGTCAAGAAGCAATGATCAACTTGTTGGGAGGAGGAGGTAACGACAGGGCAAATACAGCATGCAGGGATCTAATCTAGCCTATCCAAATTCCAACATGAAGAGGTCACTGAAAGATACCAGTCCCAGTGGTTTAGAAAGGATTAAACTGGAAGCACTAAATAGGGAAAGGCCCAAATAGCGATAGAAATCTACCTGGAACAGAAAAAAAAATATGTTAGAAACAAAGAACAAGAGAGACCTATCCCCAAAACCAATAAAACAGTGATTGCAAAGAAAGACGGAAAAATTAGCAAGTAAAAACTAGAAAAAATTCTCAAGACAATGAATAAAATGTTAGGCAAGAAAGGAAAGGGAATAAAAAAAACCATCAATAAAAAATAAAGCAGAAATCACAAAACAGTAGATAAGAGAAAATGTTTTAAATTAGAAGTAAATAAACTGAAAAACAAAAGGACTAAAGAATTGCTAAATAACACTAAAAGCTAGTTCTCTGAAAAGATAAAAATCAAAAAACTCTTCACTAACTTGATTAAAAAGGAGGAAAAAAAAACACTTTCTGTTTTGATAATTTCAGCAAAGTAAAATGCCAAAGAAAATTTTTTTTAATTATCATGACTCACTGCACACAAACATTTTAGCAAAACTAAGATTTCAAAATAAATGGAGGAATATCTGTAAAAAATATAAGATAGCCAAATAAACAATAGGGAATATAAACAATTTAATTTCAAAAAATAAACAAAAGAAAGAAATCAAACTAACTGTAAAGGAATTTGTTGTCCAATCTTTTTTTCAGTCATGTCCAACTCTTTGTAACCCTATTTGGGATTTTCTTGGCAAAGATACTGGAGTGGTTTGTCATTTCCTTCTCCAGCTCATTTTATTTATGAGGAAACTGAAGCAAACAGGGTTAAGTGACTTGCCCAGGGCCACAGGGCTAGTAAATGTCCAAGGCCACATTTGAAGTTATGAAGTGGAGTCTTCCTGACTCCAGGCTCAGCATACCATCTACTACATCATCTAGCTGCCCAATAACAGAAATACCAAAGGGAAAAAAACCTGGTCCAAGCAGCTCTCCAGGTGAATTTTATTAAATGTTTAAAGAACTAAACCTATTCTACTCAAATCATTCCCAAAAATTGAGAAAGCACTCTCACCAAAATTCTTTTATGAGAATAATTTACCTAAACCAGAGAATAAAAGAAGAAGACTCACATGTTCAAATATTTACAACTACAGCATCTTTTTGTTGTAGCAATAAATAGGAAACAAAGGGGGTTCCCATCAATTGGAAACGACTGAAAAAAATTGTGGTACATACCAAGAAAGGAAGCAAGGAAGGAAAAATCTATTTTACCCACTTTGTATGAAACACTGTGCTAAGCACTTTACAATTACTACCTTGTTTAATTCTCCCAACAACATTGGGAGACAGGCGCTATTATCAATTACCATTTTGCAGTCATGAAAATTGAAGTTGAGGTTAACAAGGTCACACAGCTTGTTACATGTCTAAGGCTGGCTGGATTTGAACTCAGGTGTTCCTGGGATCAGAAGAACAATGTATACAAGAACAACAACACTACAGAAAAAAAAACAACTTGGAAAGACTTAAAAATTTTTGCACAATGTAGTGACCAACAACTCCAGAGGACTGATGATGAAACATATTACAACCTCCTGACAGAGGAATGACAGATTCAAGGAGCTGAAAATGAGACACACATTTTTGGACATGACAGATAGTGTGGATTTGTTTTGCTCAATTATGGTTATCAGCTATTTCACCTGCACCTATACTTCTCCACCCCCTTCTAGCTATACACAACAGAGAGGCCTAACACCCTACAATTCCATCCCCACCCAACACAAACTCCCTAGTGATAATAGCCTGCCTGAATTCATTATTCAATGATTAACATACTCCCATTTGGTCATATCCCAGTAGGTCTGAACCTCTAACTGTCACTATTCAAATCTTGCTCTCCATCTCCCCACTGCTAGCACTCTTATTACTATTAACTTCAACATCCTACTCCAAAGTTACCCACTCCTTTTACTGTGCTTTCTGGAATGCCTGCTCCAGAGGTAACAAACTTTAAAAAACAACCAAAAAAAAGTCTTTTTCTTTCTCACTCCTTTTATATTCTTGCACTTACTGAGAGAACTGGGTCTATTCTAATGACAAAGCTACCCTGGCCACCCTTTATAGCAATGACTATACTTTCACTCATACCCCCTGGTCTTAGTAAAGGAGCTGGAATACCCCTTGCTTAACCGAATGCCATTTCTAAGCTCTCCCTCTACCACCGTCACTCACCTTTCCTCTGTTGAGGTTCATTCAATCTATGTTTATCATTCAATCAAGATTCTGGTAGCCATTATCTACTGAGCTTCAAGACATTCTCTCCCTTCCCCCGCCTTCTTTAATGAGTTCAGAGTCTGGCTCACTGTCTCTATCCTCAATTCCTGCCTAACACTAAGGGACTTCAACATACATGTAAATATTCCCTCAAACATCTCAACCTCACAGTTCTTCAAGTTACTCAATTCTCATGACCTACCGTACCTCCACCTCATGTCGGCTAAAGACGGATGGATGGTCATACCCTTGATTTTCCAGCACCCACAAGTGTTCCACTTCCAATTTAACAAACCCTGAAATTCTTTTATCTGATCATAATTCATTGTTATTACAGATATCCCTCTGCTTCGAAACCCCTAAACCTGTTCTTGGTCCTTACCACGACCTCCAATTCTTCCTATTCTCAGTTCTTTCCCAAACTACCCCCATCACTCTAACTACAATCTCTTCCTTTCCCCCTTTTTGATCCTTTGGTAAACCAGTTTGATTCTACACTACCCTCTTCTCTCAAGTACCTTGCCCCCTTATGTTATTAAAAATCTTGCCCTGCTAAGCCTCAGCCTTGGATTATTCCTACAGTCCACAAGTAGGTGGCATAGTGGATTGAGCTCTGGGCCTTGAGACAGAAGACCCAAATTCAGGTTCTGATACTCATTAACTCTTTGACCCTAAGCATGTCATTTAATATCTGTCTGCCTCAGTCTTATCTGTAAAATGGGGATAACAACACCTACCCCACATGGTTTATAAGAGGATCAAATGGGATAATATGTGTAAAGTGCTTGGCACAGTGCCTGGTACATAATAAGCACTTAATAAATGCTTGTCCTCTTTCCCTTCATCACCCAGGCATGTGCTACTAAACGAAACTAAAGAAAAATAACCAAACCATGATACCTGTATCCACTACAAATCTATATTACATACTCTCAATTAGGTAGCAAGACAACTCTTTTACACCTTCTTAATCTATTCGCTCTCAACTCACCACAGCGACTTTCCCAAAGTTTTTTATCCCTCCTTGAATCTGACCACAGCTCAGCTTCACCCCAATCCTCTCAGCTAAGAACTCTGCCTCATATTTCTCTGAAAAAATTGATTCCATTCCAAAAGAGCTCCTTGATTTCTCCAGTTCCTCATTTCACATCACTCAGATGCTTTCTGCAACTCTCTTCCCCTTTACCCATTTCACATGAAGGGGTGGTCCTTTTTGCCAAGGCAAACACCTACAAGCACAAGTGATCCCAATTCATCTCTTAAACGATCTTTGCTTGCTCAATCCATCCCAGCTAGCTATCCTTCTGTATCATTCTCTCCCTTTTGTGACTCAACTCCTTGAGAAGGCCATCTATAACCAGTGCCCCCACTCCCTTTTCCTCTAACTCTCTTTTTAAAAATTTTTCAGTCTGGCTTTTGACCTCATCATTCAAGTGAAATTGCTCATTCCAAAATTATCAATCCTCATCCTCTTGACCCCTCTGTAGCCTCTGACACTGTTAAATCACCCTCTTCTCCTTGATGTTGTCTTCTCTCTAAATTTTCATGACACTGATCTCTCTCCTAGTTCTCTACTTGACCTACCTGACCACTCCTTGTCTATTTCCTTTGTTGGATTTTATGAGTATTTCCATAAGCTCTGTCCTAGGCCTTCATCTCTTCTCCCTCTCTACTATTTTGGTTGGTCTACTTATCAGCTCCCGTGGATTCAATTATCATTTTTATGCTTATGAATCTCAGATCTATTTATCCACTCCTGACCTGCTGTCTCATACCTCTAATTATCTACTGGACACCTCAAACTGAATATCCCATAGGTGTCTTGAACTCTACATATCCAAAACTGAATTTGTTATGGTGCCACCCCTCTCAAGCCCTCATTTCCTATAACTGTCAAGAACGCCATCCCTATCCTCCCAGTCACTCAGGCTTGAAATGTGTCGTCTTCAACTCCTCACTCTTCATCACTCCTCCTTATAGCAAATCAGGTATTAAGTCTAGTTATTTTACCTTCACAATATTTGTGGTATAAGTTCTCTTATCTCCTTTGACACCGCCACCACTCTGGTGCAGGCCTCAATCCCATCACATGCCTATACTGTTCGAACACTTCCTCCCTTCAAGTTTTTCCCCATTCCAGTTCATCCTCCACTCAGCTGTCAAACTGACCATCTTCCAGCACAGGTCTGACCATGTCACATAAAGTCACACCCATTCAATCAACTCCATTAACTCTCTATCACCTCCAGGAATCAAATATAAAATTCTCTATTTGACTTTTAAAGACCTTCATATCCTAATCCCTCCATATCTTTCTAGTCTTCTTTCACCTTAGTCCTCTCCACACATTCTGTAATCTACTAACACTAGCCTCCTTTGCTGTTCCTCACACAAGATATTCCATCTCTAGACTTTGCATTTTCACAGGCTATCCCTCCATGCTTGGAATTCTCTCTTTCTTCAACTGTCTCCTATCCTCTTTGGCTTCCTTTAAGTATGAACTAAAATCTTGCCTTCTTCAAGAAGCCTTTCCTACTCTCCCTTAGTGACAGTGACTTTCCCTCTTTGATTTTTTCCACTTTAATATGTTATATACATATGTGTGTGTGTGTGTGTGTGTGTGTGTGTGTATACACACACACACATACACATAAACCACCCCAAACCAAAATCTACTTAAACAGACACTTGTCACTGACAGAGGAGAACAGAAGCACATTTCTAACTACAAGAGTTAAGGCCCAAAAGTTCTAAGTATGCTCTCAAGAACTGGGTACCCTCACGGCTGGTTGCATGGAACAATGAGAAAGGTAATGCCAAGTTCAATGAATATCCCCAATAAGGCATCTAGCATAGACCACAGCCCAGCCTGAGCAATGGCTGTATAGATCTTCCCCAACACCAGTAATTTCTCTTTGTAGTCTGGATTCAGATACCTTGGCTGGCACAGATTCATAATCAATTAGTTATTCAATGTAATAGCAATATAGCTTGTAAGTTGAAGGTGATTATAGTATTTAATACAGGATCAATATAATGAATATGAACACAATATAAAATACTGGTTTGGAAAATCTGAGTAATTTTATGCACATATTAATGGCATCAAACAGACATGTGACCTTATCCACTGGTAAGATGATAATGACCCCTGCCCTACTGAAACTCAAAGGGATCCCAGAAAGCTCAAATGAGCTCATATACACAAAAGCACTACGAAAAATAGAAGCTACCTCTTTTGATGGTAGCAAAAAATTGGAAACTGAGGAGATACGTATCAATTGAACAAGTTGTGGTACATGATTGTGTGATGGAATACTGTCATAAGACATGATGTAGCGGATGGTTTCCGAAAAACCTGGAAAGACTTACATGAATTGATGCAACGTCAAGTGAGCAAATCTAGGAGAATACTGTATTGTATAATTGTGAAACCCTTTGCTATTCTGATCAATTCAATGATCCAAGGCAATTTCCAGAGGACTCATGAAAACTGCTATCTACCTCCAGAGAAAGACCTGATGAACTGAGTGCATTTTTTTCTACTTTATTTTTTTTCTTTTTTTTCCTGCAACATGGCTAATGTGGAAATACATTTTGCATGATTTCATATGTATAATGGGCATCATATTTCTTGCCTTCTTAATGGGGAAAGGAGCAATTTCTTTTAATTGCTACCAAAAAAATGATCAACAAATACTTTTGTTTAAAATTTTTTAAAAAGTATAAGTTATCATTAATATTGGTGGTGATATCTGCTGTCCTTACATTTATATACCTCTACTGAATGCCATCTTCAAAATAAAGGTATATGATTAATCTACCTTTTCCAAACATCCTTTGAACTGCAAATACAGTTTTGAAATCAAAATTAAATACCAGCATCAAACCAAAAATTTATTACCTTAGCTTCTTCCTTCAGCTAAATCTTAGCATTATTCCATAATATAATTGAGATTGCTTAGAATTCATGCCACTTGACAATATTTTAGGTTAAACAATATCATAACAAGGCCCAACCTATATTCCCACTATTAAGACAACTTGAAAAAGTTCAAAAAGAACCTATCAACTGCCAAATTTCTATACTATAGGAAGTACTGCTATAGAACCTGCAAAAATAGTAACATAAAAGTAGATCATTCTAAACATCCACTACTATACATACAATGAAAAGTAGTTATTTTTTAAAAAGCCAGGATGTTCTCCATCATTGAGAAAGAGGAAAATACAGTCTAAGTAAACTTGAAGTCTGAAATTATAAAGAAATGTAATTTTTTTTCAAAACACACTATTGTTCCAAGCATTTTAGCAACACAGTATCAAGTATTTACTACATGCCTTGAAGTAATTAAAAATCATTCAATCTACTAATGATAACTAAATATCCTCCTAAAAAGTTTGAAAATAGTTTCGAATAGGTTAAATATTCCCCTACAATCAAATTTAAAACTATTTGCTTTATGAAAGGCTTTTTAGATATACATCAGAACAACTTCTTTCAGAATTCCACAGATTTAAAATGTTTTACTATATAAACATACAAACTTATTTCATGATTTGGATGTACAATGACCTAAGTTATTCTTCATCTAGTTGTCTTCTAATCTTTCTCACAGAATTACAGACGTCATTTACTCTGAAAAGACAGCACAGCGCAATGAAAAAGATACTAAAGTAATTCTCACTAAAGCATAACTTACTGATATTCATTTAACTCAACGGAACTTTTTCATTTTCTTAAGATGATGCTTATTAAATAAAATTAATCGTTAGTAGCAGTTCAGACATCTTAACAAAGGGAAGTTAAAAAACACAAGGCAGTCCTATCTTTAGGCAGAGGTGGGAGACAGCAAAAGAAACAAGCAAGCTATATATGACCTTTAGCAAGTCTCTTGTTCTGTATGACAGCCCTCCCTCACTCAGATCAAAGTCAACTGCAAGTCATGTCATCATTTCCCTGATGTCACAGTCCTCTTCGAGAATGAAGGACAAACACAACAACAACACGATATTCTATATAAGCATCAGTTAGAATCTATCAATAAAATAAGGGGGCTGGACTACACATATTATTTCTAAAATTCCTTCCAGTTCCAAATGCTAGAAATTCCCCTAACAGTGCTGTTTTTAACAGCTTCTTCCCTTCCTCTATTTCTAGTCTTACAGATTCTCTAAAGCACCCAATTTTTCCCACAAAATAAGTAGTTGTGAGGTAAATGAGAATAGCAGCCACACGTACATATGGACATTTGTAAATTAGGAACTGCTTTTATTTGTTGACTGATCCCACCTATTTTCCTCTAATCTCTTAATTCAGAGTTGAAAAATTTTCAGATGTCACAATGTCCTATAGCATCTTATATTTTTAATATGACTCTTACCCCACTTCCAGAAGTGGGTAAGAGCATACCTACAAAAGTATGCCGTTTTCCTTATTCATGCTCACTCACATTTTAATATTGTGACAATGCACAAAACAGAAATCAAGACTTAATATAGACAGCAGTGGAGATCTTCCTAAAAGCACCTTGGTTTTCTCAGCTACTGGGCATATATACCTGCTCCAGTCCCTGCTCCACACAGAGGAAACAGATAAAGCAGGACAGGGGAGAAAGTAAGCAACTTCCTACCACAATTCTATATATGACCCAGGTAATGCCTTGACCAGATGTGTTCTCCTTCCTTTTTGGGTCTTTTCAAAGAATCTTTTAAGAACCTTTTGTATATTCAATGACTATAATTTGAATCTCAATCTACAATTGGGAATCAATGTACTACAGTAACAGATTTCCTTTCTTTATTCTTTTTGATTTTCTTCTAGAAGCTGAATACTACATCTGACTCCCATTCCCCCAATAAATTAGCAGTCGAAAACCATGAACAAATGTTAAAAGAATAATTACAAACTATAAATCACCATTTGAAAATGTCTCAAATCCCTAATTGTAAATGAAATGCAAATTAACACAACTCTGAGGTTTCACCTTACACCCTGTAAACTCGAAAAAGAAAAAAACCATAAAAGTCAATATACAAAGAGCTACAGGAAGACACATAGTACCAACATATTGGTAGCACTGTCTACAAGTCCAACTATTCTTGATGACAGTTTGAAACCATACAAGAAAAGTCACAATTACCTATATCCTGTGGATACCGCGAATGCACCATTGGGCATAAATTCCAAGAAAATCCAAAAAAAAAAGACAGAAACAAAGATCCGGTATGTACCAAAATATCCATACCAACACACTCTGCAGTAACAGTTAACTACAATGTGTGTGACCACCAACTGAATAGCTAAAAGAAATATGGTATACTAATTTAACGGAGTGTTACAGAGTAAAAGATTATAAATACAAGGAATTCAGAGAAACATGAGAAGATCTCTATGAACTGACGCAGAAGGAAGCAGAACCAAAAGAATAATTATTACCGTGACTACAACAACCATTAAAAGATCCCAAAGAACAAATAATGAAAAATACCACCATCTTCATGGCAGAAGTGGGGGAACTACTAGGAGAGAATGTTGTATACATAAGAGGCCTCGTCATCAGATATTATTGCCTTTTTGTGGGGCAGGGGCGGTTAAAAAAGAAGATTAAATCTGGAAGGAACAGAGTGGGTCTTTTTCTGGAAATCACTATAATGTAAACACAAAAAGTTTATCTGGCTCCTATATTAAAGGTTGTCTTCTAAATCCCACGCAAATCTTTAGAAAATGTGTTCTAAGTAAATCATGCCCTTATCACAACAAAGAACTTACAACTATCCTACACAGCTACAATCTCCTTAGTCATCTCTGACTCCCCTGAATTCACTAAACATATTTGCCATTCACATGAGCCCTAAAACACTTAGTCCATTAACCCCATTCTGGTTACCCTTAACCCTTTCTCTACCTTGCCTAGGCTATGATGAATCACTTCAATTCACTAAAACTCCCTTGTCTGCAGACCTTCCAACATGCTCTCTGTGCCTATTACCAACTACAGATGGCTCCCCAAGCATCTGTCTTCCCTGCCCCTGATCTAAGTCCACAAAGACATGCAAGAGAAAGTCAAAGCATGGTCAGAACAGATCAGGCAGGCTTTGAAAGCCATACCCCCAAAGATTTTAAACTTTCACTGTCATACATGTAACTCAGAGTTACAAAATGTAACTAAAAGCTAGGAGAGACCCATATATGCAATTTAAGTTAGAGAATGCCCAAACTAGGGGAGATCTTACAGAAGCTACCTTGCTTTATCGCAAAACAAATTTATGCATGACACAGAACAGAATTTTCTACCATTAAAAATAAGACTTTCTAAAAAGTAATATAAAGTATCTTTCTTTATACCACAAGCAGCCGCCTATCTTAGTGATACTAGTTCTAATTCTGTCTTCAGATCTGGCTCGCCAGAGTAAAGATGCCTTCCAAGTGTTGGGTTAGATTAGATAGCTGCTAAGGTCTCTTCCAAGTTCCAAATTTCATGATTCTGTGAAATTCACACTCTGAGCTCTAACTCTAACCCTAATTATGCTGTGTCTATAACAAATTTTTTATTCATTCTCTTACTGATCCCCTAACTAGCACACCTTCAGAGTGATCTCTTAGCACATGTATGTATATGCATGTGTATAAGAAATACCCTGCTTACTGCTTTTGCAGCCTGGTCAAGGCAATAAATACCTTCTCAGAATACTGCTTTTAGCAGTATAAAATAAAAAACAGAGGATTACAAAGGGAGCCAATTATAATGAAATACAATTATCAAAGCATTAAGAAAACAAATGTGCAATATTATAATAATAGCACTTATAATGGGCCTACTACATGTCAGGCACTGTGTTATGGACTTCACAAATAAATCTCTGAGGATCTCATTTGATCCTCACAAGAACTCTGGAAGGTAGGTGTTATTAACACCGTTTTACAGATGAGAAAACTGAGGCAAAAAGAAGTAACTTGCCCAAAGTCACAAAGCTAGTAAGTATCTGAAGTTCAATTTGAATTCAAGTCTTCCTTACTTTGGGTCGCAACCTCAGGTGGCAGAGATACTCTGAAATCCAAGGTAAGAATCCCTGTCTGAAAGGGTGATTTTGTTTTCAAAATCACCTCAACAGAGATGAAATGCCAGAGATTTAAATGTAGTTTTGTAACCTGAAGCAAATTATTTAACCTCACTAGGTCTGTTTCATGTGTAAAATGAGGGAAATGGATTAGCTTCAATTCTAAGATTCTACACTAATTTTCAATTTTGAATTTGGTTATCTATTAAGTTTGATAAGACACGTGCAGAAAATATAATGCTATTAAAATATTACTACAAAATTTAAATCAGAAGGTAAAAGTCCATTAAAATAAATTATATTTTAAGTTATAGCTTTTCTTCCACCCTATAAATGTCAGTTTTCCAGTTTTCAGGTTTTAGCAATTCCTAAAGCAATAATTTTCAACATCTCCAATGTCACCTTTAAATAGAGTTATGCCAAAAGTCTTGATGCAGTTTTAGGCTATTAAAGCTAGTAAAGCTCAAACTGCACTAAGACTTTTGGGACACCCTATTAGGTACACAGCATAAAGCTACTATTGAAAAGACTTAGGAGACTTAACAAAAGGAAAAAGAAAGTGAAAAAATTCAGGCAAAACACAAAAGTAAAAACAAATAAAGGAACAACAAGATTTACTTCTCCTAGCTATGGCATTAACAGTGAACAAAAACTAGATGAAATGTTTCTGTAAAGCCATATGCTAGAGAGGCTAATCCAAGGCATTAGAAATGGCAGAGTTCCATTGTAGTCCTAACTATTTACTACAAATGACAGATGCACTGGTTAGCAGAATGGTACACAGGAATGATGACAACACAAGAGGTTTAAAAAAAAAAAAAGAGTGCCTCAAGTCTTCCCATAGAATTTCAACATACTTTCAACTAAACGGCAAATAAGACAGCTTAAATTGTTTGATTTCATTTCTCTACTGCATAATTTTCTAACAACATATTTAAGTAACCTTTGTTATATACATATAAAACGGTATCAACAAAGCCCTTAAGATTAAAAAAAATGTCCCAATTCAAAGGTCCAAATCTAAGTGGTGTAGAGAACTAAAAAAGCTAAGAATTATTTTCACAGACTACAAAAAAAAAAACTTTTTCAAAGAAATCTACAGGATACTATGAAAGGTTTCCCCCAGTCATTCATTCAAACAACTGAACTCTAAACTTGCCAGCAATCTCACATACCAAGATAAGCAGTAAACTAATATGCATTACATAATATAATTCATACGGTACCCTTAAATTCTGTTTATCATCAGTTTGAATTAGCCCCACCCCCAATTTATAAAATTGTAAAAAAAAAAAATATTCAATTTTACCAACTCCCTCTCCCAAATGTAATTATTGTTGAGTTTAAGTCCATTTGCTGAAAAAGATTTCCTAACAAGCACAAATGAATGAAAAAACAATACAATGTGCATACTCCTAGAAATAAGGCTACCGCCAAATGACATCCGTCTCATACTACCAGAAATATGGCAATTCAATCTAAGATTGTAAGGCAAGTCTCTATGTGCCTTCAATTATAGCTCAGATTTCTATTTTCATTAACTTAACGAATATTTATTAAGTGATTACTGCATGCATCCAATCCTTTCAGTTTATAACCAACTGCAAATATCTACCTTTTAGTAAGTTCAAAATACATCAGCTTTAAGAATGTCTTATTAAATAAGTTAGCAAGTATTTAGGTAATATCTGATAATGGAAATAAAATTATACAAATTAACCCAAGAAATAATAAAAGAAGTGATTGTGCATATTATTCACTACTGAAATCCTGACAAGTTCCTATGTTAAGTGCTAACACTAAACAAAAACTAAAATTAAAATTCACTCTGCAGAAGGAATTGGGAGAAAAATGGGTGGAAGAGGCTTTTCAAACAAATATTTAAGTTTGCAAGACATCTCTAGAGTTCTCAGTTAAGTACTGAAATTTATTATTAGGTCATAAAGATTCATGTGCAAGGGAAACAAACCATTTTCCCCATCTCTAATCTAATAAATTGAGTCACTTTCAGTAGCTATAAAACAAATAGTATTTAAAAACAGCAAATAATGAAGGCATTTTGAAACAAAATAGGGCATATATGTATTTAATCCCTACAACTTACAAAACATGTTTGTCTTCATGACTAATAACTGTAGCTGTTATACAAGATCTCAACTCCAACTGCTGAAATATTGTCACATACAGAATGCCAGTTCATCAAGTTTTCAAAACTAGATTATACTTTTTAAGGAAATTCCACACTTACATTCTTAGTATTAAAGAGGGAATATTTTTACTAAGGCAAAAATATTTTCCAAAAAACCTAAGGAGGACTGACACTGAGTCATAAAATTCTGTATATTGGAGTGCAGGGCAGGAGAGAACGTCTATTATTTGTGCTTGTTCAGAAATCTTTTTTCAACAGATGAACTTAAACTCAACAGTGTTATGTTTGGGAAAGGGAGTTGGTGACCTATGATTTCTTAAGTGTATAAACTTCCTCCATCACTACAGATGAGTAACTCTTCTATAACTTACAGTCTTGAGTTGCCTAAAGCACTGACAAATTAAATAACCTGTTCATGATCACACAGGTCTGTGTATTGAAGACAGGACTTGAACCCAATCCTAACTACAAGTTCCATCCTCTATCCATCTGCCTTTGTGGATAAGTATGCTAGATTAAAACAGTCTGAATTGAATTTAAGAATAATTTGCTCAATTTCTAAGAACATGAAGTCAGTATTGATGTATTAAGGGTCCTAGCAAACTGGACTTCAAATTACAAAGCTTCCTTGTTTCCCAAGATAATAATTAAGGGTTCTGTCATTATGAAGAAGTATTCTAAGATATACTCTAGTCAGGGAATTATAGACTTTTAGCATAAACAAAAGGTTCTACCTCTAAGTTTTTAGAATTTAACATGCCTTAGAAAAGCTGTGTAATTCCCTTTACAAATTCCTGTAATTAGAGGAATTGTCAATGCTATATAGTTACTAAATGCTATATATGTCAAAATACTGAATGTTCCCTTCCTTTTGTATTTCAGGATGAAGCAAATAAATTTGTTACTTATCAGTGAAAAGATGCAATGGTATTTTTTAAATAATTATTCAGTGATTCAGAAAACCCAGTTCTACATTCTTCAAATTTCAGGACATCATACTCTGCCAAACTAAAGGTCTCAGAACTCAACTGTCAAAATCACTAGACAAAAGGATAATGTTTAAGACTAACAGGGGCAGTAAGGATTCAAAGCCAGCAGGTGATTAACTGACAAGCCCTTTATGGGACCATTCACATTCAAGTAAACAGATTTTGCTATGTTTCTAAGTATATATAATTCACCAACAAAAGACGAACATCTAGGCAAGATGCTGATAAGTTTCTTCTCCTTCCCTCTATTTATTCTGCATAGGATCTGAGAAAAGGTAATGACACTGATGTTGTAAGGTATTACTAGATTTCATATTATTTTAAAAGATAGGATAATGATCAGGGACCATAGCCAAAAAAAAAAAAGGACAAGGAATTTTTGGAAAATAATCATACCTATTCCATAGGCTTTAGCACAGATCCATTGTAGATTAGCAGCTATTTTCGCCCTGGCTGAATCATAGAGCTCAGAAGGGACAATTTCAACTGCACTGTCTGTCAGGGCCTCCATTTTTCTCCTGGTGCTATCTCCACCAGCAGAAGCATCAACATCCACCATCTAAAAACAAAAAGAGATAAGAGGTTTAGTAAGGACTAAGAAATCAAATTTGGCAGGGAGCACCTCCACCCTAAAAAAAAAAAAAAACCTATCGGCTCTAACTCTAACGTTCCATTCAAATACACTAGGTTCAACGCCAAAGGCCATGCTAAAACCCCAATTTTTCCCCAAACTGCCATTATGGTACGATTAAAAAAATACTTAAGAGATAAAAAGGAAAAAAATATATCGACTGGAGGAGGAACCTAAAATAACATAAACCCGGTATTGAATACTGGCATCTTGAAATTCTGCAGTACAGCCACCTTGCATTCCCATTGTATCAACCGTGCATTTTTGCAAGGATCATCTCCATTGTAAAGGCACAGACACAAGGAAACCTATCACGGATAAAGGTGGGAGGAGGAGCTGTGGAGGGGAGACAAACACACACACAAAAAGGACTCGCGAGTGGCTATCTTTACCTGCCCATTTTCCCATTACGGAACAAACCACTGCCTTCTGCATCCCAATCAAATGCACATCTTTTTTTGGGGGGCCCGCTCGGTGGGGACCGGCGCCCCGTGGCGCTCCAGGATCGAGACGCCGAGAGCACGAAGGGAGTGATGGACTCGCCCCCGCCCCAGCACTATTGGAGGGGCGGGGGCTCCCGTGGGCAAGGGGCCGCCGGCTCCCCTCAGACTGGGCAGACAGCCGGCAGCCTCCCCGCCCCTGGCCGCTGCTCCTCACGCCCGCCCCGCCGCCGAGGCCTACCTAGCAACCCGTGCCGCCAGAGCCGAAGCACCCCGGGGCGGGCGCGGCTGAGGAGGAGAAGACGACGCGGTCCGATGGGGGCGTCGGGAGGGCCCAGCCCGGGCCGCGCCGGGAGCGGTGAAGGGCCGAGCCGGGGCGGGGGCGCGGGGTCTCTGAGGGGCCCTCCCTGCCAAAGCCTCTTCACAAACCTTTCACAGCCGCCGCCTTCGCCGCCTTTGCTGCTTCATCCTGAGGCCGCCGCCGAAAGCTGAGGCCGAGGAGAGGCGGGCGGAGAAGGGACTGCCCGATGGGGCCCGGTCGTTTGGGGCGAATGGTAGGACCGGGTGCGGGAGGGCGCGCGCCGAGAGCACGGGGCAGGGAACGCGCGGCCGAAGCGCTCGAGCACGCGGCTCGCGAGCGGCCGCTCCGGGCCGCCCCCAACCGTTCCACCGAGAATGGGAAAGCGTTTGGGCAGTTGCGCAGGCGCCGTGCGGACCGCGCAAGAGCTCTCCAACCGTCGGCGTCCTCGCCCTCCTGCCCCTCCCCTCTCCTTTCTGCAGGTGCCTAAGCGAGCCAAGCTCCTTTACCAGAGCCTTTACCCTTCAGACGGCTTGGCCAAAGAAGTCCCAGAGCTTAATATCTGTCAAGGACAGGGGTGTAGGAACCAGTCTGGGAAAAGAAATTATTTTGAGCGGTGGAGAAGGGAGGTGCTCTGAACCTCCTTGGAAGAGCCTGCCATCCCTATCCCTTTGTCTTTTAGCGGGCTCCCCCCAGAAGGGCTGTGCTTTTGACCTCGCCCATCCAATGGTTTCACAGAATCGGAATATCTTATTTGGAAGGGATCTTAGCAACGTATACCTGGTCCAATGTATACCTGATGAAAAAAAAATCCCCTCTACCACATACCTGACAAGTGATCACCCAGCACTGGTCTGAGAACCTCCAAGGTCTTCAGGCGGTAGCCCACTACCCCGAGGCGGACCAATTCCACCTTCGGATAGCTCTAGTTGTTAACGAGTTTTTCTTTGTGTCAAGCTCAGGTTTTCCTCTTTTATAAAATGTGAGACTTGGATAGAATTTAGAGATCATGTAGCCTCTGTGAAAACTTCGAGCTATAGAAGGGATGTCATTTTCCCGTAAGACAATAAGAAAGCTGGGGTTCAAACCCAAAATCTTAAATCTAAATCCAGTTATTTTCCCATTACACTCACAACTACCTCCTTTCTGTAGGTCCTAGGATCGTAGATTTAGATCTGGAAGGGGCCTTTTCTCACATTTAGTCCCACCTCATTTCATAGATGAGTTTGAGACAGTGAAGTTAAATAATCTTACACATTGTCCAGCCCTTTTAATACCCCTTCCAATTCTAAAACACCCCGGCAGAGCCTAGATTTCTGAAATGACAGCAGCAGTCTATGCTCAGAAATTACCCATTGACAGGTGAAATGTTCCTTGCTCGATGGACGTTTATAAAATCAATTAAATACTTATTAATTGCTTCTCACCTAAAAGGTGCTAGGCGTGATTCTGCAGAGAACACAAAGACATCTTAGACCAGGTGTTCCTTGTCATGGAACTTAGAGCACAGGCCAGATGACATGAGACATATACCGTAAGTGGAGAAAATAAATACAAGGAATACCTGATAATATAAGTTCTTCACAGTTTAGAAAGCATTTTCCAGAACTGGAAATTGAGGGAATGCCCATCAATTGGGGAATGGCTGAACAAGTTGTGGTATATGAATGTACTATTGTGCTATAAGAAATAATAGGCAGATTTAAGAAAAACCTGGAAAAACTTGCATGAACTGATGCTGAGTGAAGTGAGCAGAACCAGGAGAACATTGTACACAGTAATAGCAACATTGTGCAATGATCAATTTTAATAGACTTAGATCTTCTTAGCAATATAATGATCCAAGACAATTCCAAAAGACTCATGATGGAAAATGCTATCCACATCTAGAGAAAGAAATATGGAGTCAGAATACAGACTGAAGCTTTACTATTTGTACTTTTTCTTGAGGTTTTTTGTGTGGTTTTTCCCTTTTTCTGATTCTTTAACAACATGACAATTGTGGAAATATGTTTAATGTGATTGTACATGTATAGCCCACATCAGATTGCTTGTTATCTTGGGGAGGGAGGTGGGAGGGAAGAAGGGAGAAAAAAAATCTGGAACTCAAAATCTCATTTTAAAAATGAATGTTGAAAACTATCTTTACATGTAATTGAAAAAAAATAAAATGCTATCTACAAGATACGAAAGAAAATAAAGCATTTTCCTCACAAAAACCCCGTGAGTTAGGCAACACAAGTGTTATTATCATATGGAGGACTCATTCAAAATTCAGGATATCTTCTAGGAGAATGCCACATATTGGGAATGAATTCAGTCAGCATTTACCTACCCAGAGCATGACTACAACCCCCTTAGACCATCACCCCCACCAAAGTCTACCTAGTATTCACAGGACACTAGAAGGTAAAGGCTCTAATCTTCCATCCTAAGGTTCACAAATTCCTGTCCTTTAGATCCCCTAATCTCTGTACTTCAAAGTCATCATGCAGTGATGTTAGAAATTCTTTCCTCTGCTCTGTCTCCTAATATCTTTGGTCCCATCCACCTTAGCCCTACCCATCCACAATCCCTAGCCTCTGTTCTTCAGTTTCATTGTTTCCTCTGGAATATTAAATATATTGTTAACAAACTCTCCCAGACCCTAGTTCTTGTCCTCTAGTTCTCTTTAGGCTCACAGAAAGCTTACTCTTGAGATTACACCATAACACTGATACCCTTCTCCATTGCAGGAGCTAGTTTTTTTTTTCTTTCAGGCCCCCTGACTCACTGAGCCAGCAAGAGAAGTCTGATTATATCTTGACTCCCACTACCACTTCTTAACCTTTTCCCTGCTGTAATGACTTTGCAAAATCTCCTTCTTTGAGGTTGACTCCATCTGCCTATATCACTCCTTTCCAAATGCATTACACTCATTCATAGGTTTAGTTTCCTGGAGAATGACTGCCCCTGATTCAAAACACTCTGTGGGTCTGCACTCATAAAACTATAGCTCAAGAGAACCCATCTATATGTTTACCTTTAGTAGTTAGCCAACAGGCCACAATTAGCTTAAAGCATCAGCATTTACTGGAGTAGCAAAGTAAGAGGATTTATATTAGAGTCTTCTTTCCCCACTCCAAAAAAAAAAAAAAACCTAGGGCACTAGAACAGTAGACATCTTAAACTCAGCATGTCTAAAACTGAACTCACTATGTTTCTCCCTAAACACTCCTCTTCTCCAAACTTCATTATTACTGTTGAGGATAATATCATCCCCCTAGTCCCTCAGATTTGAAATCTAGATGTCATCCTCCACGCCTCACTATCTCTCACTCCCCACTATATCCAAACTATTGCCAAGGCCTGTCGATTTCACCTTTGCAACATCTCTTTCAAACATGCCACCTTCTCTCCACTGTGTCACCACTCTAATACAGGCCCACATCACCTCACACCTAGACTACTAAGATAGCCTGCTGATGGGTCTGCAGGCCCCAATCTCTCCCTACTCCCATACATCCTCCATTCAACCACCAAAGTTATTTTCCTAAATTATAGGTCCAACCATGTCTCTTCCCTCACTCAGCGAATTCCAGAGGCTTCCTCATTGCCTGCAAGATCAACTGTCATTGAAAGCCCTTTGTAACCTAGCTCCCTCCTGCTTTTCCAGTCTTCATACCCTGGCCTCCTTGCTGTTCCATGAATAAGACATTCCATCTCTCTGATCTGGAAATTTTCTCCAACTGTCCCCCATGCCTGGAATGCTCTCCCTCCTCATCTCTACCAATTGAATTCCCTAGATTCTGTTAAGTCCCAACTAAAGTTCTACCTTTTACAGGAAGCCTTTCCAAACCTCTCTTAAGTGCTCTCTCCCGTGTTTTCCCTGTTTATTATTTCTTTTATTTTTCTTGCATACACATGTTTGTTTGTCTTCCCCCTCATTAGATTGTGAGTTTCCTGAGAGCAAGGATGGCCTTTTACTGTTTTTTTCCTCCTTAACTCTAGCACTTAACACAGGGCCTGGCTCTTGGTAGGCACTTACTGGTAATAAATGTTTATTGACTGACTAAATCATTGCCAGATTCTTTCAGGAAGAACCAGGATTCCTACACAAGGAGCAAATGGGAAGCCTTCCAAATTCCTCTCTCCTTTGCTTTTTCAGCCCAGGCACAAATGAACTCTCTTCCAAATAAAATTCCAGGGTCTATTCCATCGATTTTTTTAAACTCTCAGTGAGGATCACCACTGTCTTGGTAAAGTCCATAGTCTCCACCCAATAGCCATTATTTCTGGCCCCTTTATATACAAAAAGATCACTCAAAGTCTATTGTGTTTACATTTATTGCTGTATCTACCAGTCTCCAAACATTCTCCCTCCTTGCCCCAAAAGTTCAGCTTTCCTCTCCATTTCTACTTCTGCCCTGATACTTGGGGACTTCAGTATACATATTGATATCTCCTCAAACACCCTGGCCATCCAATTCATTAATCACTTTAGTTGCCATGACCTATATCTCCAGGCCATCTCAGTTAACCACAGCAGTGGTCATTATCATCACTCATAACTCTGCCATTTCTATGATATCCAACTCTGAAATTACCTTCTCTTCTCACAGTCTTCTGTTTTTCTATTTCTTCCTCTGCCTCATCAATCAATGCCAGGCGCTGTCCTAGGCTCAGGGAATACAAAGACAAAAATAAACCAGTCTCTGCTTGCCCTCAAGGAATTTACATTCTACCAAGAGAAATAATGTGTATATAAATAAATATATACAAATAAGTACATACAAAATAAGTACAAGATAATTTGGGTGGGGGGCACCACCAACTAGAAGTACTCCTTTTATAGGAAAAAACTTCATATAGATGCCACTCAATCAGAGTTTGAAGAAACAAGGTAATTCTGAGGATGGAGCTGAGGTTGCAGTACATTCCAGGCATGAGGAATAGTAGGTAGAAAGTGTAGATATCAGAAATGGAGTATCATTTGCTAGATGTGAATATCATTTGCAAGAAGGCAAATTTGGCTGGACCATAGAATTTGGGAAAAAGAGTAAGATAAGATTAGAAAATTAAGTTGAGTTTCTAAAATACAGGGAGAACTGAGTCAAATTTATAGAAATACAGGTCAAAGGGGGCAGCTAGGTGGCGCAGTGAGCACAGCACCAGCCCTGCAGTCAGGAGGACCTGAGTTCAAATACAGCCTCAGACACTTGACACATGTACTAGCTGTGTGACCTTGGGCAAGTCACTTAACCCCAATTGCCCTGCCCCCCCCCAAAAAATAGGTCATTCCTCAGTTAATAAATGTTCAAAGGATATAAACAGGCAATTTTCATATGAAGAAATTAAAGCTATCTATAGTCATATGAAAAAATGCTCTAAATCACTATTGATGAAAGAAAGGCAAATTAAAATAACTCTGAAGTACCATCTCACATCTATCAGTTGGCTAATATGACAAAAGAGGAAAATGATAAATGTTAGAGAAGATGTGGGAAAAGTGGAACACTAATGCAATTGGTGGAATTGTGAACTGATCTAACCATTCTAGACAACAATTTGGAACTATGCCCAAAGGCATATCCTTAAATCCGGTAATACCACCACTAGGTCTGTATCTCAAAGAGATCATAAAAAAGGTAAAAAGAACCACATGTACAAAAATATTTATAGCAGCTTTTTTTGTGGTGGAAAAGAATTGGAAATTGAGGGCATGTCCATCAACTGAGGAGTAGATGAACAAGTTGTGGTATATGAATACAATGGAATACTATTATGCTATAAGAAATGATGGTCAGGTGGATGTCAGAAAAACCTGGACTTACATCAACTGATGTCGAGTGAAGTGAGCAAAACCAGGAGAACATTGTACACAGTAATAGCAACATTGTTCAATGATCAATTTTAATAGACTTAGATCTTCTCGCAATACAATGAGCTAAGACAATTCCAAAAGACTCATGATGGAAAATGCTATCCACATCCATAGAAAGAACTATGGAGTCTGAATGCAGATCGAAGCATACTATTTTCTCTTTGTTTACTGTTTTTTTTTCTTGTGGGTTTTCCCTTTTGTTCTGATTCTTCTTTCACAACATGATTAATATGGAAATAGGTTTAATATGATTGTACATGTATAGCCTATGTCAGATTGCTTTTTGTCTTGGGGAAGAGGGAGGGGAATGGGGAAGGGAGGGATAGAGGGAAGGAGAAAAAAAATTGGAACTCAAAATTCCATAAAAGTGAATGTTGAAAACTACCTTTACATGTAATTGGAAAAAAACAAAAACTATTGGAGCAGGGGGATGTTGCTAGCAGCTGTTGAGGGGGTGAAAAGACCAACACAAGCCCAGCAACAAGAACACTGCCAGCACAGGTTCTTTTGATTTGCTTTACTAAGGAAAGTAATGTTAAGAGGTTAATGATCTTACTTTAATCCAACATATACATATATCATTCATTTAGTTCAGGAGAAAAAGCCAGCACCCTGAACTTCGGAGCAAATACAAACAAATTACAAAGATACATTTTAAATAGACCGAATACGATTCACAGTTACCAAGACGCCATCAACATCTAGGTGAGCTGGGAGGCTCTTACAGCCACTGTCCAGAGTCCCATGCCTCCAGGAGTGAGAGCCTCTCACAAATAGCTCTATTCTCTCTTTTTATACACTCTTTAGCCATCATCAAACTTCATCTGAGAGACCAGAACTCAAGCTCCTACTATTGGCTCTGGTATTAGCAACTCCCCTTAGGACCTTGAAGGCTTCATGCCCACATAGACTTAGCACCTAGTAGATAGGAGTTTGGGCCTGGGGCTTTGCACCTCCTCAGGCCCAATCAAAGGCAATTAATTTATCATTCTAAAACAGTAAAAAAAAGTCCTAACTCAATTGATATTACAGGGGTGTGAGTTGAGATCAGGTCTTAAATGTCTTTAAAAGTTAAAGAAAAGAGAGGAGCTTTTATTTGATCCTAGAGACAATAGGGAGCCATTGGAGCTTATTGAGTAGGGAGGTAATATAGGAAAATCACTTTGGCAGCTTTGTAGCATGTCAATTAGAAAGAGGGGAGATCAATTAAGGCAGGGAGATCAATTAGGAGGCTATTGGAGTAGGATCAGGATGGAGGTAACACAGGCCTGAACTAGGATTAGGTCATTTGAATTAAAAAGGTGGTGAATACGAGAGATATTATGGAGGTAACAAGTTTTGGCAACTGATTGCCAAATGTGAGATAAGTGAATGGAGAGCAAGGAATAATTTTGGTAATTTGGTAATAATTTGGTATTTTGGACCAAGGTGACTAGAAGAAAGGTAGTATCCTTAACAGAAATAGAAAAGTTCAGAAGGGGAATGGCTATGGGAGAAAAGATAAGTTCAGTTTGAGGCATTTTGAGTTTAGGATGTCTATAGGGTGTTTAGTTAGAAATGTTCAATAGGGAGTTAGGGAACTGCATATACAGACTTAAGAGTCATCTGCATAAAAATTATAATTAAACTCATGAGAGATGATAAAGTCACCAAGACTAGAGAAGAGAGTCCACAGTAGAACTTTGGAGTTAAGGGTTGTTATATGGGAGATGATCCAGCAAAGGAGACTTAGAAGAAGTGGTTAGAAAGATAGGAGGAAAACCAAGAAAAAGCAACATCACAAATTAAGAGAGGAGAGAATACCCACAAGTAGAAGGTGGTCAAAAGTGCCAAATACAGCAGACAGGTCAAAAAAGTCAAGGATTGAGAAAAAGCCACCACGTTCAACAATTTAGAGATCACTGGTAACTGAAAAGAGTGATTGTAGTCGAGTGATGAGGTCAGAAGTCAGATTACAGAGGTGAGAAGTGAGTGAAAGAAGTAGAGGGAACAGATATAGAAGACATTTTTTAGGAGTTTAGTTATGAGAGGGGAGATATAGAATGATGACATAAAGGGATGGTAGGGTCTAGTAAAGTATTTTAGAGGACACACAGACAAAAAAAACCCTTGAGCATATTTATTGGTAGCCAAGGAAGAAAACTGTAGATAGGAAGAAATTTAAAATTAGAGAGAAAGGAAGGACAGACAAATGAGAGAGCAATCTGCTGGAGAAGACAATATGAGGTGAGATGGAATTAAGGTTACATATAAAGGAGTTGGCCTTAATGAGAAGGGTAAACTTTTCATGAGAGATTTGAGTCAAGGAGGAGAGAATAAGATCTAGAGAAAGGGAAAAAAAGTAGCTCACAGCAAGTGAGCTATTTTTCTCTTTTTTCTCAGTGAAGTGTGGAGTTAGGTCCCAAGCTGAGAGGAAAGAAGGAAGATGTGATGTAGAACCTGCAGCTCTCCAGCCATCTTCATGTCATGCCTTTTGTCTTATAAACCAGACCCTCTAGTTTGTACCTTGCTCCTGTATGGGAAGAATTCTCCATATCTAGCCTGACACAGATCCAAGATGCTGACTACTGCCAACTTCGTGCAAGTATATATCCCCTTTTCCTCACCCTTTTACCTTTTGGAATTATAATTAAAAGTACCATTCCTAGAAAAGGCATGGATAGTAGAGTCAAGATGGTATAGCAAGAGTCAGCATTATTGCCCAGTTCACCTAACATGCCTCTTCTACAACAACCTAGAAAACACCAGACTGAAGTCACAGTGAATCATTTTTCCAGCCCAGGGCAGCTTAGGAAGATAGAAAGGCCTGTGGATCCTGGGGCCAGGACTGTCCAAGAGCACAGCAATAATGGAAACAGTGGCAACTAGCAGCAATGAGAAATATTCTTGCACCCAGGGATTATAAGGGATCTGAGATTGAACACCAGGGCAGGAAGTACCAGAGTAGAAAAAAATCTTAGGGGATGCCTGAATCTAGTTCCAGGTCATGGATCTAGGGTGGAAAGGAATGGCCCTGACTGAGCGTGGGTCCCTAAGTACTAAGTACAAAACAAAATCCAGAAAATTAGCTGTGTGGCTCTAAGCACAGGAACAGAGTACTGACTTGGTTTTAATCTTTAGCTCAGCACATAAACCTATAGTGGAAAAACTAAGGCAGAAAACCAAAGCAAAGAGGAGCCAGCAACACAGCTGTTATGCACCTATAATCCCCATAATCTAACTATGACTGAGTTCAACAGCAATCTCCTGAATCAACTACAACCAAGCCAATAGACCCAAACCTGTGTTGGAAACTTACCTCTGCAACTTCCCTCTGACCAGAAGATCAATAAACAGACCTCTCCCCAGATCATACTACTTTGGAAGCCCTGAAAATTTTCAAGTCCCCAAAAAAGGCTCTGAAAACAGCTAAAATTCAGGTTAGATATTCAAACCAGAAGTAGGCAAAGCCCAACACTAAGATAATGTCCAAAGTCAAGAAGTAAGTTGGAATAATTAGCAATTTTAAAAAAAAAGAACCTAACTATGGTGACAAGGAAGCTGAAGACAAAATACAGAAGACAATGGCTTAAAAACATCTACAAGCAAAGCCTCAAAGGAAAAAAAATGCAGACTGCACAAAGCCAACAAGAATTCTTAGGAGAGTTAAAGAGATTACTAAAAAGAGCAAAAAATTTATTTTAAAAACCAAATAAGAATGATAGAGAAAAAATGAGAGCTATGCAAGAGTTATGAAAAAAGAATTAACAGCTTTGTGAAAGTTTACTGAAGAAAATAACTTCTTAAAAATTAGAATTGGCCAAATGGTAAAAGAGCTACAAAACATTACTGAAAAAAAATAACTCCTTAAAAATTAGAATTGTCCAAATATGAAAAGGATACAAAATATTACTAAAGAAAATAATTCCTTAAAAGTTAAAATTAGCCAAATAGAAGCTAAAGATTTTGTGAGTCATCAAGAAAAATAAAGCAAATTCAAAAGACTGAAAAAAGAAGAAAATGTGACCTATCTCATAGAAAAAAAAAAGTGACTTGAAAAATAGATCAAGGAGAGATAATTTAAGAATCATTAGACCACCTGAAAGCCATGAACAAAAAGAGCGTAGACATTGTATTTCAGGAAATTATAAAGGAAAACTGTCCAGATATCTTAGAACTAGAGGGAAAAGTGGAATTCAAAAGAATCCACCAGTTTCCTCATGAAAGAAACCCCAAAATGAAAGCTCAGGAATGTAATAGTCAAAATCCAGAACTCTTTGGTCAAGGAGAAAATACTAAAAGGAGCCAGAAAGAAAGAATTTAAGTACCATGAAACCAGTCAGGCTCACATAAGATTTAGCGGGGTGGAGGGGAGGAGGAGGAATACGGATATTTAATGAAATAGGAGATTTTCAATAATCCCTGATGAAAACACCAGAGCTGAATAGAAAATCTAACATTCAAACATAGGACCCAAGAGAAGCATTAACATGACGGGATAAACAAGGTTAAAGTGTTTACGTTCTTATATGGGGAGAGGATGTAGATGTCTCTAAGAACTTTATCACTCACCAAGACACTAAGGAGTCTTAATTAGACAGAGGACCTAAGTGTGATTCTTTTATGTGGGAATCATTGCAAAAGAAGAATTGAAGGATGGGGAAGAGAGATGCACTTGGAGATGGAGGAAGGGAAGAAGAAAGGGAGTACTTATTTCACAAAAATTGACCATTAGGTCACAAATTCAGAAAAGCAGAAATATTAAATGTACCTTTTTTCATAATTCAATAAAAGTTATATTTAATAAAAAGCATTTGAAGAACCAGTTAAAAATTAATTAGAAACTAAACAATGTAATCCTAAAGAATGGGTGGGTGGGGGCGGAGCCAAGATGGTGGCTGGAAAGCAGGGACTTGCTTAAGCTCCCCCCCACCCAGGGCCCTCCAAACACCTATAAAAATGGCTCTGAACAAATTCTAGAGCTGCAAAATCCACAAAATAACAAAGGGAAGCAGGGTTCCAGCCCAGGATAGCCTGGATGGTCGCTGGGAAGGATCTATCACACAGAGCTGGGAGTGGAGTGGAGCAAAGCACAGCCTGGGCCGTGCCAGGACCAACCAGACTGGGAGCCAGGCAGAACAGGCATAGAGCCCTGAATCAGTGAGCTGTGGCAGTTACCAGACTTCTCACACCACAAACACCAAAGACAATAGAGGTTAGTGGGAAAAGCTGCTGGGACAGAGTGAAAGGAGTTTGCCATCAGCCACCACCCCGGGGGAGGCAGAGGTGATACAGCTATGAGGCTGCTTCCAGAGCTACAGTTGCAGTTGCTTCAGGGCCCAGGCCCACCTGGTGGGAGGAATTAAGCAGCATATTAGAGCAGGAATGCAAAGCCTGCTTTACCCTGCCTGGATGTGGGCTGCCATCCTGGTTGGCAGTTCTTGGGGGAGAAGAAGTGCTGGTGTGGCAAAGCTTGCTGTGTAGAAGTGGCTCTGAAAACAGCAGCACAGCCCCTCAAGCTTGGGACAAAGTACTCTCTACAAGCAGTCATACTCAGACAAAAAGCTCAAGGGTCAAGTAGTTGTCTGAGAAAACCAACAGGTAGCGAAAACGGTCTCGGATTCAGACTCCGATTTTGGAATCTTTTTTTTGGTGACAAAGAAAACCAAAACGTATAGCCAGAAGAATTCAACAAAGTCAAAGAGCCTACATCAAAAGCCGCCAAGAAAAATATGAATTGGTCTCAGGCCATGGAAGAGCTCAAAAAGGATTTGGAAAAGCAAGTTAGAGAAGTAGACAAAAAATTGGGAAGAGAAATGAGAAGGATGCGAGAAAACCATGAAAAACAGGTCAATGACTTGCTAAAAGAGACCCAAAAAATACTGAAGAAAATAACACTTTAAAGAATAGACTAACTCAAAGAGCAAAAGAGTTCCAAAAAGCCAATGAGAAGAAGAATGCCTTGAAAGGCAAAATTACCCAAATGGAAAAGGAGGTCCAAAAGACCACTGGAGAAAATGCTACCTTAAAAATTAGATTGGAGCAAGTGGAAGCTAGTGACTTGATGAGAAATCAAGATATTATAAAACAAAACCAAAGGAATGAAAAAGTGGAAGACGATGTGAAATATCTCATTGGAAAAACCATTGACCTGGAAAATAGATCCAGGAGAGAGAATTTAAAAATTATTGGACTACCTGAAAGCCATGATCAAAAAAAGAGCCTAGAGATCATCTTTCAAGAAATTATCAAAGAGAACTATCCTGATATTCTAGAGCTAGAGGGTAAAATAGAAATTGAAAGAATCCACAGATCGCCTCCTCAGAAAGATAGTAGTTAGTTTAAAATAAAAAGCAATAAACTAGATAAACCATTGGCTAATTTGATTTAAAAGAAAACCATACTTAAACTGAGGAGTGTCAAAACAAAGAAAGAAAACTATACACTGATTTCCCTAATGAATATTGATGCAAAAACTTTAACTAAAATACTATGTAGGAGATTACAACAATATATCACAAAAAGCACATACTATTACCAGCAGGAATTTATACCAGGAATGCAGGGCTTGTTCAACATTAGGAAAATTGTAAGCATAATTGATCATATCAATAATAAAAATAATAATTAAAATGATTATTTAAATACATGTAATAAAAAGCTTTTGATAAAGTGTAATACTTCTATTTTTTAAAAAATAGTAGAAGCACGAGAATAAATGGAATTTTCCTTCAAATGATAAGTAGTATCTATCTAAAATCAAGACCAAGCATCATCTCTAATCAGAATAAACTAGTAGCCTTTCCAGTAAGATGAGGGGTGAAGTAAAGATGTCCATTGTCACCATTACTGTTCAATGTAGTGCTAGAAATGCTAGCTATAACAAGAAGACAAAAAAAGAAATTAAAGTAGCAAGCAAATGCAATGAGGAAACAAAACTCTCACTTTTTGCAGATAATATGATACTTTACCTAGAAAACCCTAGAGCATCAACGAAAAAACTAAAACAATTTGAGAACTTCGGTAAAGTTGTAGAGTGGAAAAATTAAACCTATATAAATCATCAGCATTTCTATGTGTTGTCAACAAAATCCAGAAGGAAGAGATATAAAGAGAAATTCCATTTAAAATAATTATAGACAGTACCAAATAATTGGCAGTCTACCTTCCAAGACAAACACAGAAAATATATAAACACAATTACAAAACACTTTACATAAATATAGGAAAATCTAAATAATTAAATATTAATTGCTCATGAATAGACTGAGTCAAAATAATAAAAATGGCAATACTATATAAATCAATTTACTTATTCAATGCTATACCAATCAAATTTTCAAAGGGTTACATTATAGAGCTTAAAAAAATAATAACAAAATTCATCTAGAGGAGCAAAAAGTCAAGAATATCAAGGAATCAATTTAAAAAATGAAGGGAGCCTAGAAATACCAGATCTCAAACTATATTTATTACAAAGCTGCAGTACTGGGTAAGAAATAGAGAGGTTGATCAGTAGAACAAATTGGGTACAAAATATACAGAAGCAAGTGAGTATAGTAACCTAGTATTTAATAAACCCTAAAGATCCCAGATAATGGGCCAAGATCTATTTGACAAAAATTGTTGAGGAAACTAGAAAGTCATCTGGTAGAAAAAAAGGCATAGACCAATACCTCGAACTGCATATACTAAGATAAACTCATAATGGGTGTATGATTTTGACAAAAAGGGTGACATCAGAAGTAAATTAGTGGGCAAAGGAAGAAATTACCTGTCAGATCTATGGATAGGAAAAGAGTTAATGATCAAACAAGACATTGCAAGACTCACAGAAAGTAAAATGGATCATTTTGATTACATAAAATTTCAGTTTTTACACAAATAAAACCAAAGTAGCTAAAATTGGAAGAAAAACAGAAAATGGGGAGGGGGAAAAGCTAATCATTTATAGAAAGGTTCTTTGATAAAGGTCTCATTTCTAAAATATATAGGAAACTGAATCAAATTTCTAAGGATAAGAGCCATGAATAGGTAGATTTCAGAGGAAGAAATAAAAGCTATCAATAGACATATGGAAAAATACTTTATCAGAGAATTCAGAGAAATTCAAATTAAAACAATTCTGAAATACCACCTCAAACCCATCAAATCGGCTAAGAAAACAAAAAAAGAAAATGATACAGTAGGGGATATGGGAAAACCAATACATTGTTGATGGAACTATGAACTAATCCAGCCATTCTGGAAAACAATTTGAAACGATGCTCAAAAGTCTATTAAATTATGCATACTCTTTGACCCAGCAATAATACTAGTAGGTCAATACCCCATGGAGATCAAAGGAAAATATATACAAAAAATATTTATAGCCGTTCTTTTTGTGGTGGCAAAAAAGTTGGAAACTGGAGGATGCCCATCAACTGGGGAATGCCTGAAAAGTTTTGGTATATGAATGCGATAGAATATTATTGTTCTGTAATAATAATAGCTAACATTTATATAGCATTTATTATGTGCCAGGCATTGTGCTAAGTGCTTTATAATTATCTCAGTTGATCTTCATAACTCTGGGAGGTAGATGGTATTATTAATCTTTTTTACAGATGAAAAACTAAGGCAAGTAGAGGTTTAATGACTTGCTCAAGGTTACACGGCTAGTAAGTGTCTGAAGCCGGATTTGACTTCACACTTTCTGACTCCAGGT
Organism: Phalanger gymnotis; assembly: GCA_028646595.1. Lineage (NCBI taxonomy): Eukaryota > Metazoa > Chordata > Mammalia > Diprotodontia > Phalangeridae > Phalanger > Phalanger gymnotis. Next base: position 130,351,369 of record CM053625.1, on the reverse strand, counting down.
CTAGCACTCTATCCACTGTTCAGTCTAGGTGGCCCTTGCTGTGAGAAATGATGAAGGGAATGGTTTCAGAAATGCCTGGGGAAACACGTATGAACGGATGCAAAGTGAAGTGAGCAGAACAAGTAAACAATCTTTATAGTAACTGCAATAATGTAGAGATAATCAACTTTAAAAGATTTACTACCTCTGTTCAATATAACAACACACCACAATTTCAAAGGACTTATGATGAAACATGCTATCCATCTCCATAAAGACAACTGATGGACTCAGAGTGTAGACTGAAGCATATTTTTTCTTTCTTTTTCTTCCTTTTTTTTGAACACGGCCCATGTGGAAATTTGTTTTTGCATGACTACGTATACATATTTGTAATGGGTTTTGTTTTTCTTGCCTTCTCCGAGGGTAGAAGAAGAGAGAATTTGGAACTAAAAAATTTTTTAAAGTTTCTGTGCTTTAAAAGTAAATAAAAGAGAGCATATGCAAATCTATGCCCTATGGTTCCCCTTTTTGTGGTGACAAAATATTGGAAATCGAGGGAATGCCCATCAATTGGAGAATGGCCAAACAAGCTGTGGCATATGAATGTAATCAAATACTATTGTACAATAAGAAATGAACAGGCAGATTTCAGAAAAACCTGGAAAGACTTGTACAAACTGATCGAAAGTGAAATGTGGCAAGATGGCGACTGGAAAGCAGTAACCGGCGTGAGCTCCCCTCCAAGTCCCTCCGAAAACCTATGAAAAAATGGCTCTGAACCAATTCTAGAACTACAGAACCCACAAAGGGGCAGAGGGAAGCAGGACTCCAGCCCAGGT
>CM053625.1:130309601-130350048 GCA_028646595.1 Phalanger gymnotis | reverse complement strand
AAAAAAAAATGGATGCTAGAAATTGTCTTGACATATAATTGGGGAAAAAATTCTATTTAAAAAAAAGCTGTGGCATGACAGCCCTCTTTTCCCATTGGTAAGTTCCTCCATTTTGGGGAGGGCCCCAGGCCAGCCTTCATTCCTCTTCCAGTTATGCTTCAGACTTTCTGGACTTCAACACCATTCCTTCTGTTTTATGTCTTTTGCCCCATTAGAATGTAAACTCTTTGAGGGCAAGGACTATCTTTCTACTTGTATTTATATCCCCAGAACTTAGCATAGAGCCTGGCACATAGTAAATATTTAATAAATACTTCTTACCTTGCCTGGAACGGGATGTGGGAGGAGTAGGGTTGAGATGAATGAGTATGAGAGAATGAGAGAATGAGAAGTGGGGGTGTAGGGGGAAGTTGGGAGAGGAATGGCTTACGCTTAGGTAACCAGGATTCGTCAACACAGAGATTGAGAAAGGAATGAGTTCATTACTCATAGCACTTGAGTCAAAGCAAGAGGGCACTTGCAGCCTTCCTGACAGTCATGATTCTACCTTAGGTTAGTCTGTTCTCTACTCCTAGGTAGAAATTGGTCTCAGCACATTTATCCTAACACCATTCTTCATCCTCACTATGACCCTCCAGTTCCTCCCTACCTCTCTGTTCAATCATGCTACAGTTGGCCTCACATTCCTCTCTTGAATTTACCAATCTAACTATACATCTTCCTTGAATCTCTTGCCCCCTTTCCATACCACTATTCACATTCTACTGATCTTTTTAACCCTTGATATCTCTTTAACTTTTGACATTTTCCTCTGTTACCTCCTCCTGGACAATCTCTCCTCCTTTGGTTCCAATGATGAAACTCTCTTAACTCCTTTCAGTCTCTTTTCTTAGATTATCTCTGTACTACATTTGTCCTTTGATCCTCAGAATTTTGTGTATATTAGTATTTAATATAAATGTTTATTAAATTGAATTGCTATCCTCATTTTTTTCAGACGATGAAACTGAGGCTGAGAGAATTAAAGCAACTTGTATAAGGTCACGCTGTTAATAAGTAGGCTGAATTTGATCCTCTCACTCTAAATCCAGTGCTCTTGCTTGGAGGACGTGGATGATTCTAGGATATACTAGCTGTTTAGTATGTATTCAACTGGGTGCTAAACTTTATGGAGCTCCGGGGGGAAAAGACAGACTTTGCTCTCAGAGGTCATACAATAATGCTTCACATATACATATCATTTTAACATTTAAACATTGTTTTCCTAATAACAACCTATGAGGTAAGTAGCACAAATATTAGTACTTCATATTCTTCAGGATGAGAGGGAAAAACAGTTTTGACTCAGAAGAGCAAAATGCAGCTTTAAAGGTTCTCCACCAAAAAGTAGTTCCTCATACGTACATTCAGTCAGTCAAAAAGCAGTTACCATGTGCCAGGCTCTGTGCTAAGGCCTGATGATACAAATAAAAAAAAATCAAAGTCCCTGCCCTCAGAGAGATCTAATTCTAAAAGTGTAAACAACACACAGATAATTTTATACATACAAGTGTAATAGGGAATTGGAGCAGACACAGAGTGCATCAAAGACTGAGAATCCTACTCTCTGGAGCATCATTATATCATTTAATGGAAGTGCCTTCAAGAGATTTTGGAGCATGGGTAGACATTGTGTAACTAGTTCTAGTCTGCTAACCATGTGGTAAATGGTAGCTTCTTCATTTGGCTACAAAGCTGGAACTGGGGGATGACTTAAAAGGGTTCTAACCCACCATAGCTTTGGCCATTCTCTTTGGTTGCTCTCTCTTGGTAGATTGCTACCCATCCATTGACTCTCTGATGGCATCTGATGAAAGACAGTGATGTAACTCCCTCTAAGGTTGACATGTGGCCCACTGAAAATGGACCTTAGTCCTTTGATTCATTGTTTGTTCTTTCATTTTAGGTGAAAGAGATTAAATGGGAGGCTTCAGCCTTCTGAATTTTTAGTCAGGTGAGCAAGCCTCCAAGTATCTGGGAGTCTATGCCAGGTTTTATAGCCAGTCCAGTGTCAATGTTCCAGGGGGCAAGGACCTTAGAGAACCAGCCTAGTGGCAGGATTCATCAAGCAGTGATGCCATATTTGAAAGTAGACTTGTAGGGGTAAAACTGTATAGAAACTGTGCTAAGAGTGAGCCCACTCTTCCCAGGAACTGAAGGGATATAAGAGAGAATGTCTCTGAATTGTTGAGGAGAAATGTTTACACTTTTGTTCTTGGTATATCTCCAAAGTAAATATCTCTTTGTAAAAGCTAATTTTTGTTACATGGTTAAATGAAACTGAGATGCCAGACACTCTGGGAAGAGAGATATCAGGTGTTGGACTCCAGCTGATGGCATTAGAGAAAGCTTAATCCCTCAGGGTAACCCTGGTAGTAGGTCTGGCCCTGGGAGAATGATCCCAGAGAGTACTGACTACCCAAGAAATACACAGCTTAAATGGGAGGTGATCCCAGAGAGAAGGCATTAGTAGGGAGGAGGGAAGATCTCAGAATTAGGCTTTCTGATGAAGCAGGGATTTGATCCGAGGAAGGAAGCCAGGGAAGCCAGAAGGTATCATTGAGAGAAAGACAGCATTCTAGGAATGAAGGAGACAATGAAAAGGCAGAAAGTAAGAAAATGGAGTGTCATGTATAAAGAATAGCAAGTAGACCAGTGTAGCTGGATCATAAAGTATGTGGAGGACGATAAAGTATATGAAGATTGGAAAAATAGGAAGGAACCAGCTTGTGAAGGGCTATAAGTGTCAAACAGAGGATATAATATTTGATCCTGGAGTAATTTGTAAGGAGCTGCTGGAGATTATTGAGTGGTGGGGAGGAGTGACATGGTCAGTTCTATACTTTAGAATAATCACATTGGCAGGTGAGTGGAAGACAAATCAGTCTGGAGAGACTTCAGGCAGGGAGCCAAAAGGCTATTGTGATAGTATAGGCACATAAATGCAACTACAGAGATAGTTCTGTTCAACAGCCCTTTTATTATTAACCTTAAATGAGGCATAAAATAAGGAGATATATGGTTGACAAAGGTAATGGCCACTGTCACAAAGGATGCCCTGTGTTCAAATGGAATGGAGATTCCTTATCTGGTGTCATCTGGTCCTTCAGATATTTCTGTTTATGGATGACAGTGTGCTTATTACCTCAAGCCCCAGAATATGAAAAAATAGCTATCATCCAGACTATGACATACAGGTAGATTACCAGTCTGTGGAGTTAGTGCCTCAGTACATCTATCTAGGGTAGATAAGAGCAGTGGAAAACAGACGATGAAGTGGGCCCAGAATTGAAAAGGAAGTAAAGAACGGATTGATTGCATTTGGGAAATTATACAGTGCTTTTAACGACTTAGGTGTCTCCTCAAAACAGAAGTCCATCTTTTTAACAGTCTTCCAGAGACACTTGTTGTTCAGTCATTTTTTGGTTGTATCCAACACTTTATGACCCCATTTGGGGTTTTCTTGGCAAAGATCAAGCTGCTGGAGTGGCTTGCCATTTCCTTCTCCAGCTTATTTTACAGATGAGGAAATTGAGGCAAACAGGGTTAAATGACTTGCCCAGGATCATGTAGCTAGTGTCTGAGACCATATTCGAACTCAGGAAAATAAGTCTTCCTAACTCCAGTCCCAGTATTCTATCCACTGCACCACCTAACTGCTCAGAGACACTATGGGGTTTCAAATCTTAAAAAAAAAATTTCCAAAAAATCAACATTGTGGGCCCCTAAATGGCAATGAAGAAATATATACTAGGTATAATCTGGCCATCATATATTTTCAACAATGACCTATCTCCATTTTAAGGGGATCTTGAGGATCAGAGAAGTAATGTGACTTGCCTGTAGTCACACAGCTGGTAAATAGAAGAACCTGCATTGAATGGTAGGCCATCATTCTAAGGCCAAAGCTCTTGTCTATCTAGTAGTTTGTCAGCTACAGGGAGGGCATTCCATGTAAGCGGCATACACGTAATTTGTGATAAGGAAATCAGTGGAGCAATTTTACTAGAACAGAGATCATGAAAGAGAATGGTAGAGATAAGATTGAGGAGGTGGATAGGGACAAGAACCCAGAGGGCTAAGGAGTTCCACACATTGTCTTTCAGGCGACATGGAGTCATTGGAGGTTTTCGAAAGGATGGGGTGACATGAAAAAAGTAATGTCAATTTGAAAAATCAGCTTGCCAGTGATGTGTAGGATGCATTCCAAGGAAGAAGATTGTGTCAAACTGCACAATCACCCTGAAATAGCAAGTTGTGGGCAGCAGCATCTAAGAAACTAATATGAATGAAATCGTCCTCAAGAGGCCTTGATTAGAGCTACAGTCAAAATGCCTTGAATTTCTACGGTACGTCTCCTCAGAGGAGCTCAAAGGCAAAAGAGAACTGATTCCAAGTTATGGAAATCGTGACCAGAACAAATGGCTAACCTATAAGTTTTTTTTACAGGAGCTTACTAAAGCCTCTTTGGAGTAAGAGGGTAAATGAGTACGGTTCTCTCAGAAACAGAATATTCCAGAAATAGTGGCCTGGCACTTGGAGAAGATGGTGAAAATCATGTTCTTCCAACAGTAAAAGAGGTTGCTATCTACTCCCTATTTAATTCACAAAGATGTTGTTCAGTCATGTCAGACTCTTTGGGATAGCAAAGATACTGGAGTGGTTTCTCCAGCTTATCTTACAGATGAGGAAACTGAGACAAATAGGGAAAAGTGACTTGCCCAGGGTCACACAGCTATTAAGAGGCTGAGGTGCTGACTCTATCTGAGGTCTAAGGCCTAGCACTCTAACCACTGTGCCACTTAGCATCCTTGTCACAGAGATACTGCAAAGGTAGAAGTCAAAGGATATAATATGCTATATAAAAATGAACTCTTATTAATACATGAAAAAAACGTGTAGGGTTCAGGAGATGGGAGACTCCATATAAATATGAGGCATTATCATCCCTGCTATTACAATTGTTTTCTCCTGTTACAATCGATCCACTTAAAAACAACTAGCCTTTCAGAAAGGTTAGCCTGTTTTCTTCACATGAGTTTTCCCCCACAGCACACTATAGTTATAAAGGATAAAACAAATCTTTATATCAATACCGTAGCTTCGTACTGCTTTTGTTTGCTTTAACATAAGGACATAAGATCTTTATGATGTTCTTTTCATCTGAACCTTCCTAGATTCCTCTGCTGTCTCTCTTCTGACTCTTCTTAATCCAGCTTCGGACCTCATCATTTCACTGAAACTCCTCTCTCCAAAGTTACCAATGATCTTTTAATTGCCAAATCCAATGGATTTTTCTCAAACCTCTTTGTTCTTGACCTCTCTGCAGCCTTTGACTCTGTTGATCACTCTCTCCTTGATACTCTTTTCTCTCTAGGTTTTCAGGACACCACTCTCTCCTGGTTCTCCTTCTACTTATCAAATTTCTGCTTTTCAGTCTCCTTTACTGGATCCTCATCGAGGTCACACCTCTAGGTGTCCTACAGGGCTCTCTGCTGGGCCCTCTTTTCTTCTTCCTCTTAGTGATCTTAACAGCCCCCATGGACTTAATTATTATCTCTATGCTGATGATTCTCAAATCTACCTTCCCTTCCCTAAACACTCTGCTGAACTATAGTCTCGCATCTCCAACTACCTTTCAGACACCTTCAGTTGGATGTCAAGTAGGATGTCTTAAACTCAATATGTTCAAAACAGAATGTATCTTTTCTCCTAAACCCTGTCCCTACTCCTAACTTCCTTGTCCTCCACCACTATCCTCCCACTCCCTCAGGCTCAAAACTTAGATGTCGTCTTTGACTTCTTGCTACCTCTCACTCCCTCGTATCCAAGCTGTTCCCAAGGTCTCTTGATTTCACCTTTGCAACATTTCTTGAACACAGTCCCTTCTCTCTTCTGACATTGCCACCACCCTGGTTCAGGTCCTCATCAACTTATACCTGGACTATTGTAGTAGCCTGCCAGTAGGTCTGCCTGCTTCAAATCTCTCTCCACTTCAATCCATATTCTATTCAGCCATGAAAGTGATTTTCCTAAAGCACAAGTCTGGCCATGTCACCTCTCTCCCTATTCAATAAACTCCAGTGACTCTCAGTCACTACCAAGATCAAATACAAAATCCTACGTTTGGTATTCAAAGCTCTTCATAACCCACCTCCTCTCCACCCTGCCAACCTTTCTAGTCTTCTTACATCTTTCTTCCCACCATGTGGTCATAGAGTCAGTGACACAGGCCACCTTGCTGTTCCAAAAACAAGATGCTCCATCTCTTGGATCTGGGTATTTCTGCTGGCTTTCCCCCAAGCCTAGAATGATCTCTTCATCTCTGCCGATGGCCTTCTCTGGCTTCCTTCAAGTCTCAACTAAAATCCCATCTTCAAGAAGTCTTTTCCAACCCCTCTTAATTCTAGTGCCTTCCTTCTTTTAATTATTTACTATTTATCCTCTATGCACTGTTTCTACCCTATTAGATTATGAACTCCTTGAGGGCAGGGACTGTCCTTTGCGTCTTTTTTGTATCCCTAGTGCATAGCACAGTGCTGGCACATAGCATGTACATAATGTTTACTGACTAACTTTTCAAAAGCTAATATTTAAAAGTAAATACTTGTCATTCCTTTGGGCTTTGGAAAGGATAAGAAAAATTGCTTAACAGTGGAATTCTTCCCTCCCTGACCGTTGACCACTCCGGGTTTTGAGGGAGAGAAAAAAAATGAAAAGAGGAAGAATCTGAAAGGGAAGAAGAGAGAAAGGAAAGTGAGTTCTTCCTCTTTAGATTTCATCTTGTGTGCTTCTCATATTCTACCTGGTATTTGCATATTTTTGTCTTGTTTGCCTACTCAACTGTCCATACCTTGAGGGCAAGGGCCATTTCTTATATTTGTAGCTTCTACACATAGTAAGCAGTTCGTAAACAGTTTGGTGAAGAAATTAATAAAGCAAAAATCAGGGTGGTGGAAAATCAGAGGGAACACTTTAAAAGAGTTTTCATCTGCTTTGAAACAGGAGCATGCATCAAAGTAGTCACTGAAATATTGTTTCATCTTCCAACCACTACTCAGTAACAAAATAAGGTCACTGCTCTGGATTACAAAATTATAAGCAAAACAATAATACAAGAAAATCCAGTAATTTCAGAGCCTCAGGATCAGGCCATCAGTAGCTATTTGTTATATATTGATTCTGACAAACCTGAGCCACATAATTCTAATGCTCAAAACAAGTAATATGTTTTCTCCAGTGTCTCCTATAGCACTTTATACCTTGATGGAGGTTAGACAATAATAATGTTAGTCTTTAATCTTTCAAAATTATTTGGGTGGGGAAGAGTACATTTCAGTAATAATGAAACATGTATCAATGCTCTCAAAACAGATTTTCAACCTCTAGAAAAGACTGCACTTGCTATGTGAGATTACTTCTTTTTTTTAAAGCAATCTATGTATTATGCTACACTAATTTATTTCCTTATTCATTTTGATTGTGAGTGTCTTTTTGATATACGAACTCTACATAATCTCTTTGAATTGTTTCTAAACAAGAGAACATAGATTATAAATAAAGAATACAAAAGTAGAAAAGAATTCTCAAAGAGCAGGAAAAGGTGATTGCCAGAAACTGAAGGTGAAAGTTGTTATTGCTTCCCTAAAGCTCTGAAAACATTTAATTCACACAAAAATGCAAGATTTTGCTTTAAATAAAAAAAACTTGTCTACTTTCTTGTACATGATGAATAATTTAAGTGAGAATGACTACTTCATATTTTTAGTTCCCATTTCATAAAATATGTCAAACTTGTGCTTTTCTACTTCCTGAAATTAACATGAATTCTCACTAACCATTACATGAAACGCATAGTAGTCCCAAATCTCTTGAAAATTACAAAATTATATCCATTCATTAAGGTAGGATATGATGCTTAATCTGCAATGCATACATAACAATCTCATTTGCGCGTAATTATGTTTCTCTTCAATAAACTGATTAGCTCTGCCACAAACAGGAAAAGGCCATTTAAGCCTTACTGAAATGTCAAGATTCTTCCAAAGAGGTCTACAATGAATTTAGCTCAGTCAAAAACAAACAACAACAATGTAACTCCATTAGAAGGTCATTGTGAAATTTTCTTGGTTTTGACTTCAAAAGCAGAGAGGCAGTGGAAATAGGTTTTTCCTGGACATTCTGCTTACTTGAGTTCCTGAGTTGACACATATAGTTTTGAATAGCTGCAGATGATTCTCCAAATTAGAGCTGGACAAATTAGACCAAGTTGTAGAAAAATGCACATCTGCATAAGCAATAAGTCAGTCAATATCTCAGTAATAACATAAATATTTGGGGCCATAAATTAGATGTTTTTGGAGTAGTATCATGGATCCTGTCAAGCGAAATGTAGAAAATTAATTGGTACAGCATAGCTTCCATGTATTTCTCTTGGCAGTCTGAACAACTAAAAGAAATGTATTTTTGAAATTACATTTTGTTAAGTTTGAAGCTTTCTGTTCCTGTACATAAGCAAATCCATCCAAATGAACATTGAATTAAGTATTTACTATGGGCAAGACCATTTACATCATTGTGTAAATTCTTTACAGACTAATAGTATTTTGTAGTTGATTTGTATCCCAATTTCTTTCTAAACTATAAGCTCTCTATAGAAGAAGACTTTATTTTATACATCTTTGTATACCCTATGATACTGACCCACATGCAATAGCTCCTTAATAAATTTTTATTGAATAATGAATGAATGATTCATCTGAGTTTATGGTGTTTCTTGTGAAGCTCTTATGTACTCTGGAAATCCATATCCCAATTCACACTCACACTAAGGGTTAGGCCCCCAGTAAACTGGCTATGTACCTTTCCCTCTCAAGGTTCTAGGGGACCTCTGAGGGGTTAGGACATGTCTTTCTAATGCTATTGGCTTGACCTCCCTTCTGGTGCAAAAGAGAGAAGACATAAACAGGAGCAGGCCCCATGCCAGACAAAAGCTTTCCCAAGAGGCCATATACTCATCATTTTCAAGGCAGTTATAGGAGAGAGAAAGTGTGTGTGTGTGTGTGTGTGTGTGTGTGTGTGTGTGTGTGTGTGGAGAGAGAGAGAGAGAGAGAGAGAGAGAGAGGAAGTCGCCTTCCTACCTAGAGGCCTCAGCAGTTCATCCTCTATGTTCAAACACAACCAGAGAGGAAAGAATTCAAGTTGCCCTTATGAGACTTTGTATATAAGCACAGTTCTGTCTCAGCAGCCAATCAAAAACTCTTTTCTCACCACATATAAGTAATTCTCCTAGGACTATATTCTCATTAACCAGTTTGTCTTTCCATTTGATTTATAGCCACATAGCATATTAAGAACATCAACTTTTGAAGCAGGCAGCACAATTTCAGGTGAGCCAAAGAACAATGAAAAAATATATGGTAGATGCATGTAGGTTATAGAGGATTATCAATTATGACTTGCAGCATTAAAGACCTCTTCAAGGGCATGTATGACCAGAAAAGGAGGTGAGCCATCTGGTCATATAGCAAGAGTGAGGAATAACAGATGGACAACCTAAGTGTTGTACTAATACTTCTGACTATTAAAAAGAGTTAGACAAAAGTCTCTAACATGTTTGAAGAAGCATATATGGAAGATTTACAAAAATATATGGACAGGTAATGCCCAGAATAAAGAGGACTAGACAGGTTATGAGCTATATCAGTAGAAAAAATACCATACATATGAAACCACAGTTCCATTTTAAGCATTTTTAAAAATATGAATGAGTGGATGATTATTCAGATAAGCAACAATAAAGACAGGAAAAATGGGGAGTAAAGAATAATCTGTGACTTTCAGATCCCAGGATTCACTGCTTTTTTATTTATACCATAATGGTACTGGTTGCTTTATAATTTGGGGATTCAGGGTAGTAAATGTTATAATATTCCCTCAACTTTCACTCACACACTTAGATTGAGTCAACAGAAGGGGAACCATTCTCCAGTTTTAGGGGGTAACCTTGTGGGTAACTATCCTTTTATTGTCCTATTGTACTGTTAACTCATTAGCCCTTACCAGGGTGCTTCACATTAACAATGAACCAAAAGAATCAGTTCTTATCAAAGGTATTTACTCAAATTGCAATGGAAAAACAGAAGCAACAAAATAAATTGCCCAAATAAACTTGGAATGCCTGGTGCCTCCCACAAATCTCACAGTATCTATGGGAAAAGTGAATTCAAATGTAGAATGCAATAGTAGTAAGGTTTATGTATAGAATACAGATGTGACGAAGGCAGCTCACAATTCCTGATACTTCAAGTATGGCAGACCTTTCTCTTTCTGGGGTCCTTCCATAGTCCCACTCAACTAGTGTAGTGTGCTGCTGGTTGCTTGGCTTAGCTGGATTTCCAGGGTCTGATCTCCTCAACTTGACTCAATTTCCAGATGTCTCATTCTTTGAAACCACTTCTATACTCTCTGTATATGTGTCTTTCTGGAAAGTGTGTGTCTCTAAAGTCAAAGACTGCCTGTCTCTGTGTTGTCTTACTACTATGCCAGAGATCAGCACACTATGGCCCATTGGATATAGTTTACCACCCCTTGCTCTATACTGTCTCCTCTCTACTTCAAAGCTAAGTGGCTTTAAATCCCCTCCTCCTCCCCTTGCCTACCCCCTATCCTCTCCCCTGATGATTTCCCCTGTTGGCAGCTTCTGGATTGCCATGTCTTCAGGCTCCAGCTCTCAAATTTGACTACTAGATGGCTAGACATATATATATATACACATATATATATATGTATACATATACATATACACATACACACACCTATAGACATATGTATTGTGCCTATGTATACATGTATATATACATATGTATGCATGATTAATTCTCTCAGTCGACAATTAGCTTTTTCTTACATGGTGTCAGTTGAATTCATCTAATGACCAATGCCCATCCTCTCAAAGTTGATTAAAAATCTGTTTTGCATATTATAGTGAGATAGTAGTAAAACTCCTTAACACATCTTTTATATTCCTTCACAATTCGTGATTACATTCTGGGCTTTCTGTGATTATATCAACTGAGGCAGATAGATTCCACATCCCTGCTCTTATTCTGTTCCCACTGTTAAATATTTCCTATCTCTTGCAAATCAACCAGAATGCAGCTGGCAAAGTCCATAGCCACAAATTCTAGATAGTTCTCTAGTCACTTAGGGAGGTTCGAGTATTGTCCTTTCAAGTCCTTTATATTAAAAAATTTCTTTAAAGTCAGTGAGATACAACTCACAAATAACTCATGAATTCATTTGGTTCTACAAGGATACAGGCCTACCATAACTAGTAAGCCTAGGTTTTACACTCACAAATACATGGTGATATAATTTAATAAACAAACATCATTTTATAAAATTGTCATAGATTAAATTTTTTCTTGATGCTTACAAATATCTTTTTCAACACAAAGACAATGTAGAAAAGAAAAAAAGGGAAATAAAAATCACACCTTTCTCAGAGGGAAATTTTGTTCCCTACAGAGCTCCCAGAACACATGGGACTTACTCACAGGGATTAGGGACCTGAGGTTGACTGGAAGTCATTCCCTAACTCTTTGGGGGAAAGACCAAAGTATTTGTTTTGGTGCTTATATAACAACACAGACCCAATAGCATCAGGAGGCATACGGTATTTTGGCTCTTCCTCTCACTGAAAGACCCCTTTGCTCAAGGCTCAGGCAGGGATCAAACACTACAATAAACTGGTGCTGGACCCAGGTAGGACTGACGTGCTTGCCCTCTCCCCTATGTTCTGGACCCACATGCGCAGACCAGGTTTAATCCCAGGTGTAACATTTCTCTGGGTTTCTGAAATACATAAGGCACCCAAAATATCTTTAGAGATCCCCAAAGCAGAAAGGAAATCCAACTTAAGTCCAAACTTACCCCTCACTAGGAAAGATAGGCTGGTATTCACTTAAAAAGGAAAATAAACTCAACTCCAAAGAGCCCGAGGCTCCCCAAAATAATATTAAGCACTTGGGAATTGCTACTCAGGGTTTCTAAGCCAATAAGAAAACCTTATCCTATGCACCTGCAGCTCATAAGGATTTCAGACAAGCTCTCTTGACTCATGTCACAACAAGGCAAGTAATTTAGGTCTGATTAAAAGTAAAAAATTGGAGCATATGAATGAGCTTCCATAGTATACTCTAGGCAAATTGTTAGGCACCAGTATTCTAGGGATGCAAAACGCTTTCTATTCGTATTAGTCTTCATACTTGTAATAGTTACAGTAATACAATAGGTATTAGTACTCAAGCATTCAACCATACAAAGAAATTGGTCTGGTTTGTAAAGGAAACACGCCAGAAAACTGACCCTCCAATTAGTCTATATAACAAAATAGAAATCCTACTATTCTTTATTGGATGCTTGCCATTATCCAATATGGAGAATTCTAGATGTACAATCTTTCCAGTGGGCTTCTGCATGTGCACTGGAGATTCAAATATATCTTGATCAACCTCCATCCCTTCTGGAATAATCCTGCAAGTTACATTCACATACCCAGTTTGAATACCCAAAGAGTAGCTGTTACCTAAGGTTCAAGGGCATAAATCTATGGCACTGCCCTTCATAAATTAAGTACACAAGCACCTACTGGTATTTTTCTTATTAATTATCACCTAGTAGATATAATTAGGTCTCAGCAAAGACATTTACTCAAATGGATTAGAAAGAACAGTCTATCCATCATATAAATGTGTATGTATGTCAACAAAAAATTATAAGTACACAGGTTGAAGAGATCAAAAAGGGACACATAGTGAATAACTAATTATTTTAAAAATCCATGTATTTTCTTTTCTCAAAACATGTAAGACTTCAGGTTGAATGATTTTATTTACAATTTTATTTGTTTAGTTGCATTTATGTTGAGATTATTAGTCAACAAGTATTTATTAAGCATTTACTACATGTATTGCCAGACACTATGCTAAGGACAAGGGATACAAACAAAGGTAAAAACAATTCCAGCCCTCAAGGAGCTCACATTTAATGAGGAAGACAACATGTAAATAACTAGATACATGCGAGATATAAATAGAGTAGATGAAATGTAATCTCATAAGGAAAGTACTAGTTTGGGGGAAGTAGTAAGGGAAAGGCCTCCTATAGAAGGTAGGGTTTGAGTTGTTTTGAAGTAAGCCTAGTAAACTCAAAGGTAGAGATAAGGAGGGAGAGCATTCCAGACAGAGGAGGAAAGACAGTTCAAATGCATAGAATAGGGAAATGGAGTAAGGATCTCTGTAAGGACAGCAGGTAGGCCAGTAGAGCTGGACCACAGAGTGTACTGAAAGAAGAAATCTATAAAAATTCTGGAAAGGTAGGAAGGCATTAAGATATGAAGGGATTTAATTGCCAGATGACTTTATATTTGATCCTGGGGGTAATTATGAGCCACTGGATTTTATTGAATGGGGGAGCAACATGGTCAAACCAGCACTTTAGGAAAATCACTTTGGTAGCTAAATGGAGGATAGATGGGAAGAAGACAAATTAGAAGACTATTGCAGTAACCCAGGCAAGGGGTGAAGAGTGCCTGCCTTAGGGTGATGGCCATATGAATGGAGAGAAAGGGTTGTATTAAAGAGTTGTTACTGTTTTTAAAACAACAACCAAAAAAAGATAAAAATCTACAGTAAATCAATTCCTCAAGACAACAAATATTTATTTGATATTTACTATATACCCAGTCTTGAATTTGAGAAGTAAAAGGCATGTCCCTGGCTGAACATATTCCTGATAAACTATTTCCCTAACAACTTCTCTTATTCATTTTGTACTCCAAATATGAAAGAAATTAACTAAACTTCAAACTATCTTACAAGTGTTACAAGGAAATGAGCCAACTGAATCTTGATTGACATTTCATGAAAGGATTGTATCAAAAAGCTGATATTCCAAGGAGACTATGTCTAAACCACTGCACAGTGTGTGTTGGGGGCGGGAGGGGCGGGGAATTGTTATGCAAAGAGCTATTGAAAGATGTACACACCCACAGTGATGAATACTGGTGAAAACAAGGAAACCATCCCTATGGAAGATGAGTTGCGTGAAAGAGCAATCGATTACCAGTTCCTAGAAACAAACTCTCAAATCAAATATATCATAGTACTGCAAATGATGAACAATGATTTGGAGACATTAATGTAGTATTGGAACAGAAATAATAATGCTGTGGCTATTTGTAGCTACTGCAATCTGTAAAACACAAGGCTACATTCTCACAGTGGAAACAAGAATAGCAAGTTAAAGGTACACCTCCCAGTTTAAGTACAGGGTTTGCACCCCTTGTGAAAATTTTGGCTATGTCAGCATTACTCGGGTATTATGTGGTGTAGAGTGCCTGATACACCTCTTAATCATCCAATCAGGACTTTCACTAGGCACCAAGCTTTGTTTCTTTGAAAGACTCATCACCCACCTGAGTAAATCTATCACAAGGCATTAGTGTGCAGGGAGCCTTCATGGTGCAATTCACACCATCCCTGGAAAACAATGACAGCATAGAAGAAAGAGGGAGAGGACAAAGCAATGTTAGGTGAGCATGTGGGTGGTTAGGCAAGTTATCCAAGGTGCTGCTGAATGCACTCAGCAATATCTATTGATAGTGTTGCCAAAATAAGGACATTAGTTTTTTCTGTAGCTATTTGCTTGATAGAGTATTGCATTAGCAATAACCATGCCTGCCCCATTAGCTTTCAGAGTAATTTCCTTTTAAACATTGATCCAACATTTATATCTTCTTACCCATCTGAAATCATAAGGTCTTTTCTTGCTATAAAAGGTAATGGTTCTAGCATCAGCTTTCTTATAAATATCATCACTACATTTATACAACTAATAACATTCCATATACTGAAATGAACATGGAGATATGCATAAAACTTATTTGATATTAAAAGCCTCTTCCATTTTGTTATTAATGGGGATTGTAACCAAAAAGAAGAGCCCTAGATTAGCTGTCAAGGGATCTGGGTTTGAACACCTTTGTGACCTTAGATAAGATACTTAGCCTAAATAAGCCTCAGTTTCATCATTTATTAATATAAAGAGGTTAGAATAGATGATTATTGATGTCTCTTTCAGCTCTATGATCTTTGACCCTATTAATATGGATTTTGGTATAATATTGACATATGGAGAACTGCGAATTCCTCAGTAGAACAGATAAGAGAGTTAGGTGGGGAAGGGAATTCAGCCACACTAATGTGCAAACTCACTCCTAAGCATCGTGAAATACTTCTGTCTTCTACCATTGATACACTGCTAGACTGACCTAACAAAAAAAAGGGAATGATTGGCCTTAGGGATGGTGAAAAGACTGGTGAAACAATACTTTAAATACAGGATGTTACAAGAGTTTTAATGCATGTTTAAGCTACTAAGATCCATCAATCAATAAACATTTATTAAACATCTACTGCGTGTCAGGCATTGTGCTAGGGATACAAAGGCAAAAGACATTCCCTGCCCTCAAGGAGCTTATAGTCTAGTTGGGGGTGGGGGGGGGCGGTGAGAGTGTATGTGTGGAGAAAACATTCAAACATATATATACAAAGCAAGCAATATACATGATAAAGAGAAATGATGAGGGAAGAGACTGAAATTAAAAAGGGTTAGAAAAGTCTTCATGTGAAAGATGAGATTTTAGTTAGGACTTAAAGAAGCTAGGATGTCAGGAAGCATAATTGAGGAGGGAGAGCATTCCAGCATTGGGGAGAGGCAAAGAAAATGCCCTAAGCTGAGATATGGGAGCATCTTGTTCATGAAACTGCCAGGAGGTCAGTGTCACTGAATCTATAAATGCATGGTGGGGAGAAAGATGTAAGAACACTAGAAAGGCAGAAGACAGCTAGATTATGAGGGACTTTAAATACCAAACAGAGCATTTTGTATTTGCTCCTAAAGGGATAGGGAATCACTGTAGTTTATTGAGCAAGGAAGTGACATGGTTGGAGCTGTGATTTAGGAAAATCACTTTGGTGGCTGAATGGAGGATGCAATGGAGTAGAGACAGGCTTGAGGCAGGCCGACCCCCTAGCAGGATACTGCAATACTCAAGGTGTAAGGTGATAAGGGCCTGCACTAGAGAGGTAGCAGTGATAAAGGAGAGAAAGGAGGCCTATTTGAGATAGGTTGCAAAGATGAAATTGACAGATGAAATTGACTCAATTTGGATATGATGGAGGGAGGCAGTTAAAGAGAGTAAGGAGTCAAGTATGACATTTAGGTTTCGAGCCTGTGGGACCAAAAGGATGGTAATGCCCTCAACAATAATGGGGAAGGTAAGAGGAGGAGCCGGGTTTGGGTGGAAGATAATGAGTTCTGTTTTGGATGTATTGAGTTAAGATCCAATTCTAGATGTCTGAAAGGTAGTTAGAGATGTGAGACAGGAGGTCAGCAGAGAAGTGAAGGAAGGATTAGGATATCTGAGAATTATCAGCATAGTAATAATAATTAAGTACATAGGAGCTGATAAGATCACCAAGTAGAGGAAGAAAGAGAAGAAGACGCAGAACAGAACTCCAAGGGACACCTAGGGTTAGAGAGCATGACCTGGATAAGGATCCAGCAAAAGAGCCTGAGAAGGAGAAGCTTGATAAGTAGGAGAGAGAAATGTCCCAAAAACCTAGAGAGAGGAGAGTATCAAAGAAGAGAGAGTGATGAATAGTGTCAAAGGCTACAGAGAAGTCGAAGAGGATGAGAATTAAGAAAAGGCGTTTGGATTGGCAACTAAGAGATCATTGGCAACTTTGGAGAGAGGAGTTTTGGTGGAATGATAAGGCCAGAAGCCGAACTCTAAGGGTTAAGAAGATAGCAAGAGGAAAGAAAATGGATATACCTATTGTGCTTGGGCTGTTTAGCTATAAAGGGCAGAAGAGATATGGAAACTTTGAAGTACAAACACATGAGAGAAGAGAAACATAAAAAGGTAAGCATGAATGAAAAATGGCAAAGGATTAAAGAGGGAGAAACTGCTTCCATTTAAGTATAGGGAGATGATACGTGTGTCACTCCTCTGATGCCTATCATCCCTATTCATAGAAGGAGTTCAATTAGACAAGGACTGGAGTAGTTCCGTTATGTCTTAATGATCTTAAAAAAAGAACAGAAAGAGAGGGGAAGAGGAATACACTGGGTGGAAGATAAAGGAAGGTTAAGGAAAATTCTCACATGATGAGGGTGCACAGGTAGACATCTATACCTGGGTTGAGGGGAGCAGCTGACACTTGAACATCTCATCTGAACTGGTAAATAGAAGAATATACACACATACAAACATGAACAGTAGAATATAGAAATATATTTTGTTTAACAGGTAAATAGGGAAAGTGGAGAAAGGAGGAGGTGGAGTTAGGGAAAGAGTAGATGAAAGGAGAGACTAATCCTAAGCAAAACAAATTCTAGAGATGTACAAAATGTTTATAGATCTTTTTGCAGTGGCAAAGAATGGGAATTTGAGGCAGTGTCCATTAATTTGGGAATAGGTGAATAAGTTATTGTATATAGATGTGATAGAACACTAATGTGCTGAATTCTTAGCATAATGACCAACCAGGATTCCAGAGGACTAGAATGAAACATGAGACAGAGCGTGAAACATGCTACCAATCTTCTTATAAAGAGAACTCAGAATGCAAAACGAAAAAAAAATTTAGGACATGGACAAAGTGGAAATTTGTTTTAATTGACTACACATGTGTGTAATGTGGGTTTTTTTTCTTTGTGTTATAACAGTGAGAAGGCAGATCCTGGTTGATTAAAACAAAACAAATGCATACATATGTGTGTATGTGTGTGTGTGTGTGTGTAAGTATGTGCATATACATAAATAGATATACTGTGTGTGTATAAAACTTGGTAACTGATCAACACAATGACCAATCCAAAATTCCCAAAGACTCATGATGAAATTTTATTTTCGAAATAGCCAATGAGACATATTGTTTTGCTTTTCTATATATGCTTGCAACAGAGGTTTTGTTCTTGCTTTCTAAATGGAGGAGAGCAATGGGAAGCAGAAAGGAGATAACGTTAATCTTTGCTAGAAAATTAAAAAAAAACTTAGGTAAAAGCCATGCAAACAGGTCCCCAAGAGCTACTTCTTTCCTTCCTCTCTATCCATAAAGGCCTGAACAAGAAGCTAGTGCCTGAAGTAAGGGCTATTCCAGGGAGATGAGGCCTCTAAACAGATGATGGGACAATGAAACAAGGCCACAATTAGCACTACAGGGAGTTGTAGGATACTCCAAGAGACAGAGAGAAGTGATGGTTTTGAGGAATGCAAGACTAGTTCAATATTAGGAAAACTATCAGCATAATTGATCATATCAACAACAAAACTAGCAGAAACCGTATGATTACCTCGATAGATATAGAAAAAAGCTTTTGACAAAATACAACACGCATTCTTATCAAAAACACTAGAAAGCATAGGAACAAATGGAGTCTTCCTTAAAATGATAAGTAGCATCTACCTAAAACCATCAGCAAGCATTATCTATAATGGGGATAAGCTAGATGCATTTCCAATGAGATCTGGAGTGAAAAAAAGATGTCCATTATCACTCCTGTTATTCAATTTGATACTAGAAATGTTAGCTTTAGCAATAAGAGAAGAAAAAGAAATTGAAAAGATTAGAATAGGCAAAGAAGAAGCTAAGTTATCACTCTTTGCAGATGATATGATGATTTACTTAGAGAATCCTAGAGAAATAAGAAGTGATGGCTTTGGGCAAGATTTGGCACCAGGTCCAGGACTGTGGGAAAAGGCAAGGCTCAACTACAGACAGCCCCCCAGCCACAAATTACAGTAGAGGGAGTAGGATCAAGACCCATGGCAGGGACAGAGCAACAATGGCTAAACCGAATGAAAGAGCTTAAATATGGAAAGCATACGTCATATTACAAAAAGAGAAAGGCCAGGACCTAGCTGTTGTATGACATTGTGCCACTCTGGGACTATAGCAGGAGACAAAAATTTAGTGTGGCCACCCTACCCGAGTGTGAGAGGGGCAAATGAATATAACAAGGATCAAGATATAAACAAAAATTTTGTTTAGTTGGTTTTTAGTCATGTCCAACACTTTGTGACCCCTTTTGGAGCTTTCTTGACAAAGATACTAGAGTGGTTTGTGATTTCTTATCCAGCTCACTTTGCAGATGAGGAAACTGAGGCAAACAGGGTTAAGTGACTTGCCTGGGCACACTAAGAACTACTCTGAGATCAGATTTTAACTGAAGAAGATGAATTTTCCTGACTCCAGGCCCAGCAACCTATCCACTGCACCACCTAGCTGCCATAAACAAACAGAAGAAAGCCTCCAATATAATAAAGAAATGTTATAGGTTTAAAGAAAATCCTAAAAGAAGGAAATAACTCTACATACCTAAAAATAGAACCTCAGAAAACAGAATGTATTGGACATCAGAACTCCTACAGTAGATGGAAGAAATTAAAGGAGAACTAAAATAATAGATACAGAATGAGATTAGAATACTTGAAAAAATAATAAATAACTTAAAAGAGAAGGTGGAAATTTAATACAATTAAATGATACCATCTCACCCATATAATGGACATCCAAAAAATAGAATGAAGCAAACAGAATTCTATGATTCAATGAAGCAGCAAGAAATATTAGAACTAAGTCAAAATCCTGGAAAAATTGGAATAAATGAGGTATCTCCTATCAAAAACAATGGATTTAGAAAAACAAAACTAGGAGATATAATTTAAGAATCATTGTACTCCCTGAAAACTATAACTAACAAAAACCTGGTTACCAGGTAGGTGGTATAATGGATAGGACTTGGAAGTCAGGAAGATGATGTCAAATCCTGGCTTAAACACTAACTGTGTGATCTTGGTCAAGTAACTTAATCTCTTTATGTTTCTGTTTCATCTGTAAAATGGAGCTAATAAAAATACCTATATTATAAAGCTGTTGTGAAGATCAAATGAGATAAACTATGTAAAGTGCTTGGTAAACATCGAAGTGCTATATAAGTGCTAGCTGCTATTATTATTATTATTATTATTGCTATAGCATAAGAAGTCTTAAAAACTATCTGGAACTATTAGAATCAGGAGTTAAAGTAAAAATAGAAAAAAATTCTCCAGTCACCTCCTGAAAGAGATGTTAATAGTCAAAAACCAAGGCTAAAAAAATACTAAAAGCATCCAAAAAGAAAGGTATCAAGTACCAAGGAATCAGAGCAGATCACACAAGACTAGGTAGAAATTAACTCTACTGGATAGAAAATCTTGAAATATGTCATGGCAAAAGGCAAAACAAAATGGTTTATAATCAAGAACAGTATATCCTTAAATTATAAATGAAAGCAATTCTGGAGGGGAAAAATGTATTTTTAATAGGATAAAGGATTTTTCAGCATTCCTGTTGAGAAAACCATACCTAGGTCAAACTGTGAAATACAAATACAAGGCAAAAGAGAAACCTAAAAATGTAAATATATTCGAGCTATCTAATGAGGATTAAATAATGATAAGATGCTTACATCTTAATAGAAAGTGAAAAGATAATTTTTCCTTCAGAAATGCACTATCCTCAGGGATCAAAGGAGTAGGAAAAGAAAGACAAGCTTAGGGCATGAATATGTATTTTTGCTTCTTTGATTTAAGACTGTAAGAAAGTAAACACTTTATTCAAGAAAAGAGAGAAATAAAAGATCAATGAATTGGGAATGGAATTTTAAAAGCTGTAAATGCAACAAATTTTTAAAAAATTGAAATTCTGAAAGTCAAAAGATAAAACTGAAACAAAACAAATAAATAGTATCAATAAATTAGACAAAGGAATAGCTCACTTGATTTTTTTTAAAGAAAGGAAGCCAAGTTATTAAAATAAAAAAAGTGAAACAGAAGAGAGCATAGCAGATGAAAAGGAAATAAAGAAAATTGTTAGAAACTACTTTTCCCAATTGTACAACAATAAAACTCATACCTTAAATGAAATATATAAATAGATGCAAAATATAAAATATCCAGATTAATAGAGAGAATTTATACAATCTGATTTCAGAAAAAATACATTGAACAAGACAAATGAACTGCAAAAGAAAAAATAAAAACCAGCCTAGATAAATTAACACAAATTTTATCAAAGAACAATGAACTCTTATACAGTATAAATTGTTCGGAAGAATTAGGGAACCTTTCTGACACTTTTACTTGGGGTCTCAAATATTTTTGCTACACCTGCAGTGAAATCTAGTTCAAATAATTATTTTCTCAAATACATTTGGCATAGCTTGATCAGGCAAAAATCTTCTCATGGAAGTAAAATTTCCCACTGAGAGGACATATGCTGTAGTCTCAGAGGGCCAAAGCCATGCTTCTTTTACAGCTGGAACATGGGTCTGCTTGCCTCATTGGCTTATTTACATCTCCCTCACTATTATCCCTTGCCCCATTGCTTTCAGTAAGGGTTATGAACATGAAAGGAAAAGATTGTTGGCTCATATAGTAGAAATTTATAAATTCCTGAGAAAATGATGAAAGAATTTTGTATTTTAAATTTTACATTAAATGTTAACTGATTTATCACAAACTACTGAAAATTCAACAAAGGTCTTATTTTTAAGTCAGGGATAGTCAAGTAAGGCTGAACTTAAGAAGTTAATTAATTAAAACCACTTGCTTACAGGCAATATTTGCTAGTTTCTAGAAGGCAGAGAAGTGCAATAGAAAAAGTACTGGAGTAAACAGAAAAAAATAACAGGGATGAAACTGAACGCTGGTACAATCCAAGGGCCTGGCCCCTGCTGTTACTCCTCATGTGAGGTTTCCTCCTATGCAGCTTTCAGGAATTTATTTTAGATGAAAAATTATTCAAACACAACTGCTCTGAGACCCCAGTTAGGAAAATTCTCAACATTTAGGCAGTTGTAGGTCTCTCTGTCTAACTCTACATTTATATCTATCTCTAGTTAACTCCTGGCCTCTTCACTATTGAGGCAAAATTCAGTTTACTAGAAACTTCTGGGTAATAGCAGATTATATTATAGTATCTGTGGATATATAGGGACCAGGAAGAGAAGTTGAGGAAAGAGATTACCTTTTCTTGGGACTTCCCTGAGCCTGGGTCTGTTGCTCTTAGATGGCCAAGAGAGCCAATACTTGTCTTCAATGTTTCCTTTCTCTACCATAGCTCAGTCCCACTTTTGTTCCTCAAGGGTATACTGGAAGGTTACATTTGCTCCAGACTCTCAAATCTATCCCTTCTCAACACTCTTGATAATTTATAAATGATCCTGGGGCAGGTCAAGTTTCCTCTACCTATCTGAACTTGATTCTTGTTCAATGGACACTTAGGCCTATGGGCAGCTAGGTGGCACAATAGATAGAGTGCTGAGCCTGGAGTCAGGAAAACCTGAGTTCAAATCTGACCTCAGACAATTACTAGCTGTATGACCCTGAGCAAGTCACTTAAACCTGTTTGCCTCAGTTTCCTCATATGTAAAATAAGCTGGAGAAGTATCTTTGCAAAGAAAATTCCAAAGGGAGTCACCAAGAGTTGGATACAACTGAACAACTATAACAAGGCCTATGAGACCGATTGGATATTTTCTCTCTTACTTTAAGTGGGGGTGTGGGGTGAGGTGGGGGGAGGGAGGTGAGAAGGTTGAATAAATCAACCGCCCTATCCTTGCACACAAATATATAGGTATATATAAAATACATCCAAAACCAATTCAAAGTAACCTTGTGGAGCAAGATACTACGAACATCTGAGGGAACCAGGACACCCCACTGAGCACAACCCAGTTCTCAGTATTCGTACCATCTGCTCTTTGGATAGCTCATTCTTAGTTTGATACATACAAGCATTTCTTCTTTACAATGAGCCACATTCTTTTGTGTTAGATTCTTTCTGGATAAAAATTTGATGCTATGCTTGAAACTCTGTGTATATCTAGGTCAGATTACAAAGAATATTCCCTAAATGCCTACTATTGGGAGGTTCAAATGGTTTTAAATATATATGGGGGTTGAAATTTTAATATTTATTATATGATTGAATTAAAGAATTCCTCAACTTCCACACCACCAAAAGTGCCTTTTTGAGGAAGGGTTTTAAACTTTAAGCTGAAACTTTTGTGGTAAGTAAAATAGTGTTTTAGAAAATTTACAAAGTGGTATTATTGTATTTCCCCATGTATAAGACACACCCTTTTTGGAAAAATTTGGGGTCTAAAAACTGGGTGTGTTTTATACAGTGGTTGTAGATTTTTTTTACTTGCATTTCCCGCTTTTTCACGCTTGTTGTCTTTGCGCTCATTGTTTCGCATTTGTTACCGGCATATTAGGTTACGTTTTGCCACGTTCTGCCCAGAAACGGCTCAGAAAAGATTTTTGTACAGAGCTGAATTCAAGTTAAAAGTGATCCAGTTTGCAAAAGTGAATGGAAATCATGCAGCTAAACATAAGTTTGGTCCTCCTCCAACTGAGAAAACAACCCGAGACTAGCTACAGGAAGAAGAAACCCCACTGAAAACGCCATGGCAGAAGAGGGCCATGAGAGACAAGTCAGCAAAATGGCCTAATTTAGAGAGGGAATTGAAGATATGGATTGAAGAGCAAAGGGCAATTTGAATTCTTGTGTCCACAAAGATGGTTCAGCATGAGGCAAGAATTGCTGATGAAAAAGGAGTTACTGATTTCAAGAGAAGACACAATTGGTGCTTCAGATTCATGAAACGGAATGGACTAAGCATGTGCACATGCACCAGACTTGCCCAAAAGATGCCTGAAAGCTATGAGCAGATGAATAAAACTTGAGTTCAAAAACTTTATATAATACATTTTTTTTTTCAAATTTTGGGCCCCCAAATTAAAGTGCGTCTTATATACAGGGAAATACAGTATTTTGCCTTCTGGTCCAATCTTTGATAAAACTAGGAAATAAATTCATCATTATTGGGTAAATATTGACAGGTGATTTGGAGCCCCAAAGGAGAATTAAGCAAATTCACAAAGAATACTTAAAGCTAATTCCACTACAAACAACTCAGGAAAGTCTAAACATTTTTTTTATTTTTCAAGGATCAGAGCAGTTACCTACTGAATGATAGATATCCAGAAGGCTAAGAGAATACACTTCCCAAATCATCTAACCTGGTAGAATTAAGACAAGTATTTTGGCTTAAAAGCTCTTTATTTAGTCCAGAATTATTTCTCCCTGGTCATCTTTAACTTACTGAAAAATACAACCAGAGAAATCTATGTTTCTATAGAATAGCTAGTAAATTGCCAGTAACCAAAACCTGAATAGAAGAAAAATGCAAATTTTATTATACTTTCTAAATATTATCAGAATGCCATGAATAATTGATGGATATAAAAATGAATAATTAAAAATCTAACTTGAACAGCTTGCCTCCCTCTCTCCTGTTTTTGGTAGAAGAATGATTTTCTTGGGGGCTAAGAGAAGAGAGAATTCATGGGAACAAAGAGGGGGAGGAGTCACATCCATACTCTAAGTAGCCCCATCTATGCAGAAGCAGTAGGGGCACTGCCTAGGGGTCCTCATATTTCATGTGTAATTAAACAACACAAAAGGTGTTCTACATTGACTCACTCTACAAAGCCTTCCCTAACATAAATGATCTAATTGTGCAAATACATTGTCCGTAAGAAGGAAAGCTAGTTTCCTACTAATATCACGCAGAAATGTTTCTTTGCTAAATTGCTTTATAGCTCAGGGGTGCTGGGATTCTATATGCTTGTTTAAAGTGTTAAAATTGAAACAGTTAAAGTCCTTATAAAAGAAATAACTTTCTTTTATAATAAATATAAATAATAATAATTTATCTCCCTGTTGTACTTAATGATAATAGAATTTACCAGTGTGATAAAGCTGGCCAACATATATAATCTTTCCTTGACCTGTAGGGAACTTAGTATATTTGCCTGTTTTAGCACTGGTTTCCATGTTGACTTCATTCTGTTTTAGATGATTTAGATTGTAAGAAAGGGTTTTCCCAGGATGGTAGGAAGTAAATTCACCAGCAAGACAAAATATACTCTAAATACAACCATATAAAAGAAAAAGTGAAGAAGAACAAATTGACAAGACAGAATTCTGATTGGGACTTAGAAAGAATTCCTCAAAATGTGTTATGATACTTTATGTCATGGTAATTCATTTAAATGTAAATTGCTGTTAAGCTGATTTTGTTGGTTGTATAAATGTTTCAATACTGAATGCTGAATAAGATACTTAATTTAAAAAAGAAAGAAGTGAAATCAAACCACTGAACTTTCAAAGACTTTTATGTACACACCTTATCCAAGAGCTATGGAATACAAGTGATTTTGAATACTACTCTTCATCCACTCATTCCAAATTATGCTACTTGCTGTTCCTCACCCATGTCATTGCATCTCCCTCCCTTTACACAGGTTGTTTCCTATACCTAGAATACATGACTGTCTTCTCTGCTTCTTAAAATAACCAGTTCACTGTTCAGCTTAAGTACCATACCTTACATGAGGTCTTTCATGACCCACCACCACCTCTGTGGCTAGTGCCACTCCCCCAACTTACCTTATGTATGTATTTACTTGTGTATGATTCTCTCCAATAGAATGTAAGCTCCTCGAGGTCAGGGGCTGATTTTGTTTGTTTTGCCTTTATATCCCCAGTGCCTAACATAACGCCTGGCACATAGTAAGGCTTCACAAATAACTGTAAATTGTTCGGTTGTTTGATTAAATATTAGCTATAGAGAGAAGTTACTTGGTCTACTGCACAAGACAGTGGACAAAACCGAGAGGTCTGCATTTTAAATTAGTATTTGTATCCAACTAACTGAAACATTGGGTTAGAAATCTTGGAATGGCCCTTGACTGACCTCTTACTCCTCCAAATGTTGTCAGTCACCAAGGTCTGGCAATTCTTCCATCATAATATCTGTTATTCATCTGTCCTCTCCATTTCTATTGTTACTTCTATGGTCTAGGTTCTTATCCCATTATACTTGGACTATTGAAATAACATCCCACTTTGACTCCTTAATATGCAAATTACCCTCTTGCTAAAGAGCCTTCTCACTACTTGAAAGATAAAGTCTAAAATTTTTAGTCTGACCTTTTGGACCTTTCCCGCCTCTTAAAATTTACGTCTCATTACTTAATCTGTTTCAAACTCATTTTCCCATGAACTTATCATGTACATTCCTGTCTGAACACTCATTCATGCTATTTCCCCTATCTAAAATGACTTCTCACTTCTCTTGTCCTATCTAAATCTCACTGTTCCTCCAAGGCTAAACTCATGTTTCATCATTTCCATGCAGCCTTCTCTGACCATCTCAGCCCTTGATAATCATGCCCTACAGTAATATATTAACATGTGGTATTCTATATCTATTTTTTTTATGTTCATGAACTGTCCACTAATGAGACTTGAGTAACAAGGACAGCATCTTACATTTCCTGGTATCCCCAAGGCCTAACAGCATCCGTACACATATTATGTCCCCAGGGCATTTTTGTTGAAGATGTTTACAATTAATATCACCACCTGTCTTTTTCACAGAAATCTTGGGAACATACGGCAGCCTAACCAAACTGACTAGTAAATATGTGATTCTAAATGTCAGACTAAGTAGTTTTTGTTATATTGTAGAGACAATAGGGAGTCTTTAAAGACACTTAAGTACTTTACAAATCTTAAAATGGCAGCTGTCCTTATAATTCTGAGATCCTCCAAAACCCAGCTTAATTGAGGCCTGAGATTTTCCTATGTTAACTTTCAAACATTTGTCTTGATTGTACCATATGTGTAGCTCATTCATTTCCATACAAACATGGAGAAATGTCAAGAATCACTTGTTATTTCATTATTATAGTATCAGTCCCTATCATTGAACATTATCTTTTAATTAAAAGAAAATGGATGGCTCAGAAGGCACTTTTGTGGTGGTGTTGTTCAGTCATTTTCAAACGTGTCCAATTCTTTGTATATCCATTTGGGATTTTCTTGGCAAAGCTACTGGAGTTTTCCATTTCCTTCTCTAGCTCATTTTACAGATGAGGAAACTGAGGCAAACAAGGTTAAGTGACTTGCCCAGGGTCACACAGCTAATAAGTATCTGAGGCCACATTTGAACTCAGGTCTTCCTGACTCCAGGCCCAGTGCTCTATCCACCATGTTATCAAGTTGGCCCTAGAAGAAACTACAAGGCAGTTATTAACCTAAAGGAGCTGACTGATTATCAAAATGATCCATGCAAGGAACAAATGGTTGAGGGGCAAACTGCCAAGATGAATTTTTCTTCACTTTTAACTCCTCCAAAAATCTGAAGATGGCAACATGCACAGAACCCAGTATTTTAGAGCTGGGAGAGTCGTTGGAGATCATTTCTCTAGCCCAGGAGAGCTTGAGCTGGTGTCTTTGAACTTGTCAGTTTTTTTCCTTTTTTCAACATTTTGGTAGTTATATTTCAATATAATGGAGTTCCTTTGTAATCTGATTTATTTTATTTAATGCACTTAAAATGATTATTCTGAGAAGGGGTCCATAGGCTTTAGTAGATTATCAAAGGAGTCCATGAAACCCATAAAAAGGGAAGAAGAACCATTGCCTTCCTTATTTTATATAAGAAGAAACTCCCCAAAAGAGAGAGTGACTTGCTAATGGTCATTTAATGAACTAGAGATAGGGCCAAGGCTACAATAGAGGGCTTTGTTCCTAGTAGAATTCTCTTTCCTCTCCATACCTGTGTCTCCATATGCTTTTTCTAAGAGTTAGATGATCCTGCTGCCCACCATAAGCTTGAACCTACTTTTCTCTTCCTTCCTCCTCCATTCACTTCAATCAAGAGCTGGGTTCCACCTGGTAGATACATCTGCCACCAATGTTCTCATTAGAACCTACAGGTTGATCATATCAGCTTCCATATTTGACAGTGCCCTTTCCTTTCCTTATGGCTAGCATTTTCCTATCCTCTCCTCCTTTTATCCTTGATTCACAAGGATTCAGCCCTCTGCCTGGTTACTTTGATTGGCCCCACTCTCATCACTATGATGTGTTTCATCAAATGAAGTAATGTATTTTAAGTACTTTGCAGACTTTAAAGCATTATATAAATATTAGCTATTATTATTATCATCAATATCCAACTCAAACTTCTTCCTCTGATCCCCTACACTACTCTGCCTGTCCTTTCCATTGTGCCTTCTATAAATCTCTATATTGTTTAAAAAAAAACTCCCCTTCATCTTCAATCTCTTCTTCTTACTCTCCTTCTATTTCCTGGTATTAACTGAAACCTGGCTCTTTCCTGAAGCTACCTTCCACAGGAATGGTCACATTGTAGATCTCATTATCTCCTACAACTGTTCTTCCAACTGTTCTGCAACCTTCAATACCCTGAATTCTGAAATTCACCACCCTAATGATGATCTTTTCTTCTGCGTGAACCCACAATCATTAATCCCTTAACCCCCTCCCTGTTCTCCCAACTGATCTCCCCTGTCCTAGTCTCCCTTTCCTCTCTTCCCAATATGGGATATTAATATGTAGAATATGAATTCTACAGCTTAACTAAATCAACAAGGCAATGTCCTTCACTCTTTTTGGGGGGGGGGGGGGGGCAATTGGGGTTAAGTGACTTGCTGAAGGTCACACAGCTAGTACATGTGTCAAGTGTCTGAGGCTCGATTTGAACTCAGGTCCTCCTGACTTCAGGGCCAGTGAGTGCTCTACTCACTGCACCACCTAGCTGCCCCAAAGTCCTTCACTCTTAAATCCACTGTCTTCTGAAATCTTCCACTGTAAGCTGATCCTTAACCCTTGGGTATCTCCACCTTAACACTGCTTCCCCACCCCCCTCACCTACATACTACCTGCCTCCTATACTTCCACTTCCAAGCTTCTAAATGCTGCTATTGGCCTAAGAAAATGGTGATTAGGGCCACTAAAAATTCATTGGTAAGTGAATGATGAACATATTTACTATGTCCTTGGGACATAGGGGTATGAAGGTTAGAAAGCAAAACAGCCTCTGCCCACAAAAAGCTTCCATTCTAATGGGGAATGACACCACATAAAGAGGAGCTAGTAGGTATAAGCAAGGTTTCACAGTTTGACAGAAAATGAAATGGAGGCACAGTTCACAGTAAGATAAGACAACCACTCACTTAACCAGAGCCTGAGGTAGTTCTAGAGCCAGAGTTCAGAATTCCGATGGGAGAGGAAGAAGATATTGAGGAGGATGGCTGGAGTACTAGCAGCATGTTATATAATCTCACTTGGTCCCTCACTACTACTCAGCAATCCTTTTATCATTTATCATCTCTGATTAATTCACTATCATGTTCCTCACAGTGGCTCTTCCAACCATTTTTCTCTTTCTTAAGGCTTCTGTCTCCACCCCCACCATTCACACCCCTTTTCTCCACAAATGACCTTGTCTCCTACTTTACTGTAGGTAAGTAGCTGCCTTGAGCTCCTTCACCTGCCCTCTTCCACACGCCAAAAATTGCTTTACATGTCCACAAATCCTCTCCTCTTTCGATCAGTTCCCAGATGCTAATCTTCCTTAACAAGAATAGCCCCTCCTTTTGTGTCCTTGATCCCATCCCTTGTGTTGTCTTCTGGGAACTCATTCTCATCAACTGTCTCCTCTTTCCTCTCTCAACTCCTCTCTCACTGTTTACTAGCTCCTTAATCTTATTTGCTATCCTATCTTCCTCTTCTTCTCCCGCCTCCACCCAGGCTCGGGTACTTTATGAGACATCCTAGACCCCCAATTCTTCATTCTCAACCCTCTGTTTCTTGGTGATCTCACCTGATCCCCTGATTTCAATTGTCACCCCTTATGCACCCTATTTCATACTTGTCTGTGTTTATGCTGTACCAGCCAATAAGACTGGAAGTAGCTTCTTGAGGGAGTCAGTGTTTTGCTCATATTTGCAGCTTTAGAATTTGACATAATTCCTTGTACATTTTGCTTTGTCGCAGACCTGTGACTGTGGGGAACTCACACTGAGGAAATTCTCTCTCCCAATGTAGATTTTGCAGCTGTTCTGAAGTTTGTATTCCTAGAGAGTTGCTTAGGCACTGAGAATTTAAGTGACTTGCCCAGGGCCATACAGCCAGTGGTAGAGGCAAGACTTGAACCCAGATCTTCTTCTATCCACTAGACCTTCCTACCTCTCTCTTTGTATAGGGCACAAACAATAAATTTTTGTTCAAGGTCCTCAAAGCATTTTTAAGAGCCCCTAAACACAAAACCAATCAACCAGATGTTCTCAATGTGGTCAAAAGGGAGGTTCCCAAGAAACCCTGGAAAAACAAACAAGTTCTAATTTGGGGTAAGGAATGAAATAGAATGCAAATCCTTCTATTGGCCCATACCAATGGCCATTTTTAGAAGAAAATGAGAGCCAAACCATACAGAAGGGCCAAAGCATTCTGCTAAGTTTGTTTTTTACTTGTCTTTTCTGCTTGGGAGAGGGAAAGGTCAAAATTCTCATATTGCATTCAGAGTCATGATATCCCAGAGCCCAAAGTAAGGGTAGGGAGAACCTGGATATATAAGCAATATTCCTGATAGCAAAGACTGAAGGCTCACTAAAAAATGCAGCAAGGAAAAGGAGTCTTTCCCACATGAAGGCTGAAATTAAAGAAGACTCTTCACCAAACACTACTTTTAGTAAACAAATGAACTTAGAGAAATAAGTTTTCTCTTCTAGGATCCTAAAGAAGGTCATCATGTCTGAGACTAATTTTACAACATGCTGTTGTAACAATAGCATGGTGAAACAAAATATAGCTGAAGCACTTTTCTTTACTACACACATACTGGTTAATTCTGCTTAGGGGCCCCTCTCCATTGGTGAGGCTTTTTAAAAATTATATAACTAATAAAAGGTGACTTTTTGCTTAAGGACCCAGAATTTACGCTTTTGTCATGGCTGCCAAACACTGAAGGCATATAAAGGCTCCGAATTAAATATGATACTCCTGATGCCATTCAACAAACATTTTTTCCAGCTAATCTATGTAAAGCACTGGTTTATTTTAAGCTGGTAGCTTCCTTCCAAGCACAGCTCAAGTGCCATCTCACTTGGAAGTGCCTCTTGATCCCTTTGGCCACCATCATTGCCTCAGTTGTTAATGTTCTCTCTTTCTTGAGATCACTTTGCCTTGCCTTGTATCTGTTTGGTATTTATGTATGTGTTGTACTCACCCTCCTCCCAGAAGGTAAGTTCTTTGAGGGCAGGGACTATTTAATTTTTGCCTTTGTATTCTCGGTGCCTAGTATATCGTTCCTTGCATGTTGTTGGTACTTGACATGTGTTGAATTGAATTAGACAAGTTTTAACTTCCAAAATAGCCCTTAACTCACAAAATATTGTGAGAAATGTGCTCACTCTAGAAAGAACAATACTCATTGTGAAGCCAGGAAAAGCTCTTATTTTATTTTACATTTATTTTACATTCCTAGTGAATGGGTAATTCCCTAACGGAGTAGGCTTGCTCAGACAAACACAAAGCTATTTATGCCCTGTTCCTGATTCAAATTTCCCCCTTAGTTTCCCATTGGCTAGATCCAACTTCCTGAACATTCTATTTCCCATTCTTCTCCTTGATATGTTCCCCCTCCCTCATCATGTCATTTAAATTAGCTTGCTCCACCCTGGGGCTGTGTTGGATAATATTAAACAGCTTGTTAAGCATGCCTGCAAGCTTCTGACCTTTTACTTCATCAGAAGCCTGGTTCTACTAGGTCACAGCTCTGATTAGAACCAGTCACCTCTGACTTATATCCTGCTATCACTAATCCTGTGGAAACAGAATTCCTTCTTTTGTTTCTCACAATACCATAACTTTTCATTATGAAAAATCTATGGGGCTAGGCATAGAAGGAGGCCTCTAACTGGGAGCAGTGTTTTAAAAGGCAACCATGTAGACCAGAGGTTCTTAACAGGAGGTTCACATGCCCCAACAAAGTCTGAGAACAGATTTCAGAGGGTCCCTGAAATTTGATGGAAATAAAAATTGAATCTTTATCTTAACTAACCTTTTGCTTCCTTTATTTTCTGCATTTAAAAACATTATTCTGAGAAGGGGTCCAGAACTCTGGTTTTATTAGACTTCTGAAGGGGTCCAGAACACAAAAAAGGTAAAGAACCCCTAATGTAGACAGTGGGATTAAAAAAAAAAAGGTTTTGATTGATTCAAATTCATTCAGGAAGCAGTGTCCTTTCTGCTTTTGTGGTTCACGCCAATGTGTTGACAGTTGCAGTGAACACAATAATTTAGTGTTATTATCTATGGTACTTCCTTCTTTGGGGACTCCTGAAAGAAGCCTTAAATACTGTACTGCTATGTGAGCTAGTCAAACAGTTTAGAACTGACTTGGATATCAAAGGAGAAGAAGGTGAGGCTGCTGTCTTTGCACAGCCCTCCGCCACTTAAATCCAATTCACTTATATGTCACGGCATTGAAGGACAAACAAAACCTCTGTGAGTAGAAAAGGAGCTGTCCACTGTGGTCCAAATTTGAACTGGCTTCTTTCTTTCTTTCTTTCTTTCTTTCTTTCTTTCTTTCTTTCTTTCTTTCTTTCTTTCTTTCTTTCTTTCTTTCCTTCCTTGCTTTTCTTTCTTTCTTCTTTTCTTTTCCTTTCTTCTGTCCATCACACCGTCACCTGCTGGTGCTCTGCCCAAAGGGAATATCAATTTTAATCTCTGAAACTTTTTTTGTTTTATTTTGTTTTTTCTTTCTTAAAGACCAGCCCTAACCCCAAACCACTCTGGTTCTCCTTGATTGGCCAACAATAGGTCTCAAGCCAAGCCCTCCTTGGTCATTGTTTGGGCTGTAACTGGCTCAGAATGAATGTAAATAGCAATTGTTTCGTTTTGTCCAGAAACCCTGAGGTTCTTCCCCACCCAGATAGAATTTAACTAGGCTTTTCTCTGCCACATTTCTTACCTAGCTTTAATCACTGAATAGGCATTGCCTCAGTCAACCTGAGACCTATTAAAGACCAACTTGACAAGGCCAAGGTCTCCCACTGCATCCAGGGACATCTCCAGTAATCCTGATCTATATCTTACCACTAAACCCAGATGGCCCTGGAGGAGAAAGTGAGGCTTTGCACAGTCTTCCCTCCCTTAAATCCGATTCACTCCCATGTCATGGCATCACCTCCCCAATGTCATGAGGAGACATGCTTTGAGAGCTAAGGACAAACAACAACGAGAAGATTTCCAAGCAGGGACATTTATTCTTCCACTTCCTAAAAAGAAACAAATTCTCCCAGTGTAGTTCTTCTCCATACGACATCCCTTTTCAACTTCTACAACATGTAATACACATCTGCAAAGTACTCAAGGTGAACTGAACTGAACTTGCATACCCTTCACTTGGTAGAAACTAGCTTTCCTACCTCTGCCTGTCCTTTTTTCCCACCTTCCTAAATTAGTAGACAGAAGGCCTAGTCATTGAAGTCTCTTGGGTAAGGAGGCTGTGTATGAACACACAAGGGTCTTATTGAGAATTGTCAAGATGATTCTTTTTCCACTTATTCTCCAAAAGTTAAGGCCAGCTTTGCCAATAGTTTGTCTTTTTTTTTCCTAACAGCACATCATCTATTTCTAATCAAACCTTTCTGTCTGAATATTTTTCAGACTTCATGGTTTAAAATAATGACTTTGACCAACCAACATTTACTGGATGGCACGGCAGAATGGATAGGATGCTAGAGTTAGAGTTGGAAGATCTAGTTTCATATTTCACCTTATACTAGCTACATAACTTGGGCAAGTCACTTAACCTCTCTCAGACTGAGTTCCTTATTTGTAAATGAGCTGGAGAAGGAAATAGCAAACCACTCTGGTATCTTTGTCAAGAAAACCCCAGATGGAGTTGCGGAGAGTCAGACATGACTGAAAATGACCAAACAACACCACCACCAACACGATCCTATGACAGCCTACTTTGCCAATTTTCTCCGTTCTCAAACCTCTTGTAGCATTTTCCGCAAGATCTCTCCTTTGTACATTGTCACTTGTACCATAATTATTGTGCACATCTCCCATTAGATTATAAACTTCTTGGAATCAAGGTGTGTGTTGTGTCAGCATCTTTGAATCCCTAGAGCCCAACATATATCCCTAGTGCCCGATAAAGAACAGGTGCTTAATAAATGGTCATTCTAACCAAATAAGACAGAAAAGAAACTGATTGACATAGACTATTCTATTTTTGAAACCCTTCACAATTTAGCTCCAGGCTACCTTTCCAAGCTTATTATACATCACTTTACTTCTCTGCAGTCTAAGCAAACTGACCTCCTACCCGTTCTTCATACATGATATTACATTTTCCATCTCCATGGCTTTGCCCAAGGCTATTTCCCATGCCTGGCATTCACTCTCTCCATCTCTTACAATCCCTAGCTTTCTTCCACAATAAGCTCAAATGCCACCACTACACAAGGCCTTTCTTGATCCCTGCTCTTCCTCATGCAAGCACCACCCTGGTCAGTCTTACCTTGCATTTACTTTGTATAGATTTTCTATTTATTTATATGGGTACATATCATTTCTTCAATCGAATGTAAGCTCCTCAAAGGTAAGAATAATTTTATTTTTGTTGACCCCCTCCCCAACTTAATAAATGTTTATTGATTGGTTGGTTGATAATCAATATATTTTGACAAGTGTTTAAAATTAAACATATTACTTTCATCATTGAGGTAGGAAAATATCTGGCATATGCCAGTCTCTTATAGTATTGTCTCTTATCAGTGATTGAAGGATTCCAGGAGCTCAGCTGAAAAGAAAATGACCAAAGAAACTAGGTCTGAGCCTGACCCAGGCCTTTTTGGACATATCTCCAATTTTGGCTACACAATCAAAAAGACCTCTCCTACCCATGTAGTTAACAGGCAGAACCAGTTGGAGAATGTCTAAGCATGTTCCACAATCTCTCCAAGGTACTTCCATAACATGTCATCGCTACTCTTCTAGAAGCAGGCTTCCCAGCTTTTTGCTCATGTGAAGCAGCATCAGAATTGTGCCACAAATGGGCTGATCCCTGCCTCTAAATGAATCAGGCCTCAGTTATCCTCATAAAATGACCCATGCAAAATTTTTCTACATAGAACTCTAATATTCCCCAAAATAGGTCAACTACGTAATGAACTCTGAAGACAGACCCAGGGCGGCCAAGTATTATCTATAGAAAAACCAATAGTCCTAGTTCAAAAAAGGGCTAACATGTTTATGCTTCATTATAGAGCGATTCACTATACAATCAAATTTATATATATAATGTATGACTCAGAGATAAAAAGTATGACTCAGGGAAATGATTGAGTATGCAATACCTAGTGATTTTCTCTGTAGGTACCTTCGGCAATGCATTTTAGTAAATAGAAAGCTGTTTTTTCTCCTACCTAAAGCCATAACTAGCATGGGGCACTCGGGGCTTTACTTCAGGGTACAGGCATTGTGTTTGGGGGAGCAGGATATTTCCTGCCCACGGAAATCTGTTGCACCTTGTGGTCATCTTCCAGCCCCCAAGTGCCAGAATTTCCAATTATAGCTTCACGCTTACCACCACATTCTGAATCTAGCCTCTGCCAGGTTTCTATCTTTATCCTTTAGCTCAGCTGGATTTCTTTCACCTAGGAAGGGGCTATGCTGAATTGTTACTGGCAGCTAGGTGGTACAATCGATAGACTGCCTGGCCTGGAGTCAGGAAGACTCATCTTTGTTCAAATCTGGCCTGATTTTAAATTTTATAGGAGATATTTACTGGCTGTGTGACCCTAGGCAAGTCATTTAACCCAGTTTGCCTCAGTTTCCTCATATATAAAATGAGATGGAGAAGGAAATAGCAAACCACTCCAGTATCTTTGCTAAGAAAACCACAAATAGGGTCACAAAGAGTCAGACACAATTGAAAACAACTGAATAAAAACAGGTTGAATTCTTAGTGTTCAGAGAGAATTTCATGCTCACAAAAGTATGCCCCTATCTTTAGGTGCCCTTTTGCCCTTGAGCACAACTATTTCATTTGCACCTGTAAACTTTAAAAGAAAAAAACCAATCCTTCCTATTCTTGCCCATTATTCCACTTTTCTTCCCATCTTCAAAACTTGACTTAAAACTCATTCCCCCCCAGAAATCTTTCCTAACTAATTCCACCCCACCGGTCATAACTCAGTCCCGCATCTCCTTAATACCAAATCACCTTTGCTTGTGTTATTTTTAAAGTGTTTTTAAAGTCTTATATATGCCTACAGAGTTATGAAACTAGTTTCCCTGAATCACATAAGAAAATTTCTTTATAGTCAAACTATGTAGGTCTCAATCATACTTTAAACTCCCTGAGGCCCTTCATATGCTTAGCAGTGGTCAGAATAAGAATCTGTCTGCAGGTTACAAGTGAACTAGAATTAAACTTTTAGGTTTCACAAAGTAGCACCTTGTTCAAGAGCTGGCACCTATTGGATTCTACTGTCTTCTACCTGTCCGCTTTCATCTGATAATATACACGAGCTTGGAGAAACACTTGGGGTTTCAGTCAAAATTTCACCTATACCTCACATTCAAATATATAGCTATCTATGTCTTCTTCAAACCTTATCCATTTTTGAAATAGGAAACTAAGGAATAACTACTTCTCAAAAATTACCCATAACCCCAAGATTATAGCTTGATACTAAACTAGGAGTTCTCTGAGGGGAGAGACCAGAGTTATAACTAAATTGAGATGAGTGGGGCTTTACACCAGGACTCTGGCTAGATAATGCAATGGATAGAGTACTGGCCTGGGAGTCAAGAAGAACTCGAGTTCAAATACTTACTAGCAAGTCCCTTAATGGGCATAATGATAGTACCTATTTATTAATCCCTGAGAAGCAGATATTATTATCCCCATTTTATAGATGAGAAACTGAGCTCCAGAGAGGGGAAGGGACTTGTCTAGGATCACATACAGAACAAGTCAGCATCAGCACTAGGACTGAAACAGCCTTTTTGTTTTCTAGTCTAGTCCAAAGCTCCTTATTGATTTTAACCCATTATGACAATATGGAGATTGGACAAGCACATTGTTGAGATTTCTGTTTTCCTGGATCTGTGACAAGTATTCAGAGGTCTTGCTTTCTGATTTAAGGTGAACACAGTATGAATTATTAGTTTTTTGAGAAAAGGGCAGGCATGGCAGATGGAAAAGAATTGAGTTAAAGCTGGAAATAGAGTGAACGAAGTGGGATAGTGGGTAACAGGTCTAATATAATCAAAGACTGTGGAGCTGGGAATCAGGAGACTTAGGGTCTAATTCCAGCTCTATCACTGATTCCAAGTATGAGTTGGTAAATGAATTCCCCTCCCTGGCTTAAGTTTCCTCATGTAAAATGTGAAGTGGGAGGGTAGACTAGTTCAGAAGTGTCAAACACATGGTCCACAATGCTCCAGAGTGTGGCCAAACTGGATGACAATGTAATTGGGAAATATTTAACAAAATAAATAAAAATATAATAAAACATACACAATATTATAATTTAAAACTAAGTCAATGTGCAGCTTATAGGAATCCTTACATATGGTTTGGTAGAATCTATTTCTATTTGAGTTTGACATCACTCAACTAGATAACCTTTCAGGTTCTTTCCATTCAAAAATGCCATGCTTTCTGACTAATTATCTTAATAAAAGGATTTGTTCTGTGAAGTTTGGATTCAGTCAAAGGGCCTCACATGTGGCCTTGAGGCCACAGGTTCTCCACCCCTGAATGAGGAAACTGAACTCCAGAGAGAGGATGTGATCCCCAAATGACACAGAAAGTTAGAGACAGAGCATGGATCAGAACCCAGTTCTCCTGACTCCTGGTCTAATGCCTTTTTTCATATATAGATGTTAGCTATTACTACCACTACCGCTACTACAACAACGATGACAACGACGACGTCTACTTACTACCGTGGAGGACAATAAACGTAAAACAGAGTCAATTTTACTCATCTGCTAGAAAATTATCTACCCTAAGGTTTAATCTGCCAATCCCACTCCGAGTTTCCTCTCCCTATCCTATACAAAGAAAGATGTGAAAAAGCATTCTGGTCAAATGAAGGCTGAGAAATTTAGGCTGATGCTTTGCATCAGTCTGAGAGATTCTGCTTCCAGTTCAGGTTATGGCTGGTAAAGGGATCTGAGCAGGGGCACAAAGTAGGAAAGTTTCTAGTTCTCTTTGGGTCAGATCTTTCCAGGAGAACCTTGGTATTTAGCTGGAAATGTTGTGAGTTGCCTGAGCATCAACCGTATTCAAAGGCAAATAGCTAAGTCAAACAAATATGTCTTAGATTATTTGCTCCATTATGCAACATTGGTAGCATGAAAAATTGATAGTTAATATAATTATAGTTGATTTGGCTATTACTATTCACCATGCTATCTTAGAATGTAATAACCAGCTTAATATGAAGAAGTTTATTATTATTGCTATTAATAATAATAATGCAGAGAATATAAACAAGCATGTGGTTCTGGTACAGTAATTAAGTAGGCAGAGCTTAAAGCCAAGTATCTGGAGTGGTTCTGCCTACATTTGAAAAACAACTCAGTAAAAAAAAAAGGGAAAAGGACCCATATGTACAAAAATATTTATAGCAACTCTTTTTGTGGTAACAAGGAATTAGAAATTGAGGGGATGCCCATCGATTGGGGAATGGCTGAAGAAGTTGTGGTATGTGAATGTAATGGAATACTATAGTGCTATAAGAAATGATGGGCAAGTGTATTTCAGAAAAACCTGGAAAGACTTACATGAACTGATACAAAGTGAAGTGAACAGAAGCAAGAGAACATTGTACTTGGTAGCAGCAATATTATACAGTGATCAACTGTGAATAACTTAGCTATTCTCAGCAATATAATGATCTAAGACAATTCTGAAGGACATATGATGAAAAATGCTATCCACCTCCAGAAAAAGAACTGATGGAGGCTGAATGCAGATCAAAGCCTACATTTTTTAAAAAACGTTTTCTTTTTCTTCCTTTTTTTGTCTTGTTTTCTTTCATAACATGTCTAATATGGAAATATATTTTGAATGATTGCACACGCATAATCTATATCAAATTGCTTACCATTTCAGGGAGAAGAGAGGAGAAAAAAGTGTGAGAGAAAACTTGGAACTCAAAAATTTTAAAAATAAATGTTAGGGCAGAGCCAAGATGGCGGCTGGAAAGCAGGGAACTGCGTGAGCTCCCCTCCAAGTCCCTCCAAAAACCTATAAAAAATGGCTCTGAACAAATTCTAGAATTGCAGAACCCACAAAATAGCAGAGGGATGCAGTGCTCCAGCCCAGGACAACCTAGATGATCGCTGGGTGAGGTCTAGCGCATGGAGCTGGGAGCGGAGCGGGGCAGAGCCCAGCGTGGGCAGCAGCAGGACCAACCAGACCCGGAGCCAGGTGGAGGGGGCCCTGGAGCCCTGAATTGGTTAGCTGTGGCAGTTATCAGACTTCTCAACCCACAAACACCAAAGACAACAGAGAAAGTTAGTGGGAAAAGCTACAGGGACAGAATAAAAGTTCTCAGTTCAGCCACCGCCCTGGGGGCAGCAGAGGCGGTGCAGCTACAGAACTACAGCTGCAGTTGCTTCAGGCCCCAGGCCCACTTGGTGGGAGAAATTAAGTGGCAGATCAGAGCGGGAGTGCAGAGCCTGCATAAGATTTGAGTCCAGTCTGGGTTGGAGGTTCTTGGGGAAGGAGGAGTGCTAGCATGGCAGAGCTGGCTGTAATAGCTCTGAAAATAACAGCACATCCCCTCAAGCCTGGAACAAAGTACTCTTTACTCTACAAGCAGTCATACCCCGCTGAAAAACTCAAGGGTCAAGTAAGTTGCCTGGGAACATGGTCAGGCAGTGAAAACGCACTCAGATTCAGTCTCAGACTTTGGAATCTTTCTTTGGTGACAAAGAAGACCAAAACATACAGCCAGAAAAAGTCAACAAAGCCAGAGAGCCTACATCAAAAGCCTCTAAGAAAAACATGAACTGGTCTCAGGCCATGGAAGTGCTAAAAAAGGATTTGGAAAAGCAAGTTAGAGAAGTAGAGGAAAAATTGGGAAGAGAAATGAGAATGATGTGAGAAAATCATGAAAAACAAGTCAATGACTTCCTAAAGGATACCCAAAAAAATACAGAAAAAAATACTGAAGAAAACAACACCTTAAAAAATAGACTAACTCAAACGGCAAAAGAGCTCCAAAAAGCCAATGAGGAGAAGTATGTCTTGAAAGGCAGAATTAGCCAAATGGAAAAGGAGGTCCAAAAGACCACTGAAGAAAATACTA
>CM053625.1:130290967-130309101 GCA_028646595.1 Phalanger gymnotis | reverse complement strand
AAAAAAAAAGGGGGATGATAGAAGGGAGTGCAGGTGGGGGAGGGGGCAATCCAAAACAAACAGTTTCAAAAAGGGACAAGGTCAAGGGAGAAAATTAATAAAGGGAGATAGGTTAGGAAGGAGCAAAATATAGTTAGTCTTTCACAACATGAATATTGTGGAAGGGTTTTACATAATGATACACATGTGGCCTATGTTGAATTGCTTGACTTCTTAGGGAGGGTGGGTGGGAAGGGAAGAGAGGAGAGAATTTGGAACTCAAAGTTTTTAAAAACAGATGTTCAAAAATAATAATAAAAAAAAAGTTTTTGCATGCAAGTAGGAAATAAGATACACGGGCAATGGGGGGTAGAAATTTATCTTGCCCTACAAGACAGGAAGGGAAAAGGGGATGGGAGGGGAGTGGGGTGACGGAAGGGAGGGCTGACTGGGGAACGGAGCAACCAGAATATACACCATCCTCGAGTGGGGGGGAGGGAGAAAATTCGTAATTCAAACTCTTGTAAAAATCAATGCTGAAAACTAAACATATTAAATAAATTTTAAAAAAATCAGGAAAAAAATACCAATGATAACAGATAAAAAAAAACAAAAGAATACATATACTAAAAATAAATAAATAAATGTTAAAAATTGTTCTTACATGCAATTGGGAAAAATAAAATATTATTTTTAAAAAACATCCCAAAAAACTAATAATTCATAATATATTCACCTTAAATCAGAAGGCAAGACTTCTGAATACTTGTCACTGATTCAGGAAAATAGAAATCTCAACAATGCTTTATGACAATGTCCACATTGTCATACTGGGTTAAAACCAAGTGCATCAATAAGGAGCTTTGGACTGGGAAAGAAAAAGCCATATTTTGATCCTGGTGCTGCTAAGTTGTTCTGTATGTGATGTTAGACAAGGCCCTTCCCCTCTCTGGAGCTCAGTTTCTCATCTGTAAAATGGGGATAATAATATCTGCTTTTCAGTGATTCTGTTAGTTTCAACTGATATCATAGTATTATAGCATGTCAGGTACCTTAAAGTCTATCTGGCTCATTTTATAGATGTGGAAACTGAGCTCCATAGAGAGGAAGTGATTTGCCCCAAATGATAGAAATAGTTAGAGACAGAGCCTGGATCAGAGCCCAGGTCTCCTGACTCCTGGCCCAATGCCCTTTCTACTAGCCATGCTACATTCCAAATGGTGAAGCATCTTAAAGAATATGAAGAACTTTACAATTATAAAGTGGCCATAGAATTTTTCAATAATCGTGACAAGTCTTAGCTTTTTAAACCTAGAAGGTCCTCTAGATAATCTAATTCAAACCTTCCATTTTACAGATAAAGAAACTAATATTTCTTTAGC
Organism: Phalanger gymnotis; assembly: GCA_028646595.1. Taxonomy (NCBI): domain Eukaryota; kingdom Metazoa; phylum Chordata; class Mammalia; order Diprotodontia; family Phalangeridae; genus Phalanger; species Phalanger gymnotis. Next base: position 130,307,740 of record CM053625.1, on the reverse strand, counting down.
AGATGAACTGACTTTCCAAGATGACAGATTGAGTTAGCTGTGATAATAATAGGAAGGACTGACTTAGCTAGGGCTTTAGGGTGGCAAAGAGCTTTACATACATTAATACATTTGCTCCTCACAACTATCCTGTGAGGGAGGTGTTTCCAGTATTATAATCTTCATTTTATAGAGGAGAAAACTGAGTCTGAGAGAGTTTGTATAACATGCCCAGGATCATGCAGTTGAAAAGTGTGAGTCTGAATTCAAAGCCAGGTCTTCTTGATTCCAAATCCAATGCTCTATTCACTACACCACACTGCGTCCCTAAAGAGCAGAGCCGGGACTAGAACCCTAGTTCCATATCTCTTGGCTCTAGAATGCTAGAACTAGAACCCTAGTTCCATATCTTCTGGTTCCCAGTCCAGTGCTCCTTTAATCCCTTTAAGGAATGGAGTGGCCCTAAGAGTGTTTGAAAAGCAATCCCTTGCTGGTGCTGATTCAAATTTTGGCTACTATTCTATGAGACCTGCAGCCTTCCCTCAGCTTCTATAGCACTGTTCTATGCAATAAAATTTGTTTATTTCACAAAGCATCTATAATTTCATTGGTGTAGTTACTCCACTCAGTAAACACAGATTACAACCCCTCCATGCTGTACTAGATCTTCATGAATTGCCTTGGACAAAAATATTCAGTACCTAGTGAGCAGCCTTTTGGTTTTTGCCTCTCCACACATCAGGGGTGGTCCTTTGATAATAGTAGACACACAGTCCTTCAACCATGCCTAGACTATACCTTTCCAGCTTGGTAGAACTTCAAGAGCTTGTCCTTCACTGACATAGCTTTCAGCAACCCAGGATCACCTCTGTGTCACAATGAAGCAACAGAAGAGAGGAAAACTTTAGTACAGGATGCTTGTATTTGAAAACTACCCCCGTAATGGCAAAATCCTTAGGCTATTTGAAGGGCTGTCCTGGCTGTGCACGCTCTCTCTACAGCCTCCCCGCTTCCTAGATTTGCTTCCTCAGACAGAAGGACACTGTCACTTACTGGTGGTCATCAATGCCCTCTCGACCTCTTCAGGCTGAACCAGTGCCAGGGAAAGCAAACACAGGCGTCTTAATGAGCTGAGAGCCAAAAATCTCCCTTCTGTAGCCAATGCAGCTATTGTCCAGGCTGCTCCATGCAGCTGCTCTGTTGGCACAGACCTTGGCCTTCAACCCACATTCTCCTGCAAACCAGTCCCAGAAAACCTGCTGCCCATGCACAGTGTGGACCAGGGCAGACAAGCATAGCTCCCGTCCCCATAGCAACAACTAGATGAATCATAGCTGTTTTATAACATGACATCACAGGAAGGGGAAGAAAAAGCTGGAAACATTCTCAAGGAGGAGGAGGCTGTGGGTACTGCCTGTGCCAAAAACAGATTTTAAAAGCACACGTGAACAGACACAGAGATTCACAAGCAAACTTGGGCAAAGGCTCATCCCGCAAAAGGCAGAGGGTATTTTCCTAGGACAACCTCATGCCACAGACCAATGGGATGGCTTTAGAGAGGGGATGGATTTTTCTTTTAAAGGTCACTCAAGGAAGCTCATGGTCAATTTGCATCCCCTCCCCCCCCCACCCCGAGGCAACATCTGGTTTCAAGGCAACTTTTACTTTCAATTAAATGCAATCAAGCATTTATTAAGCACCTATGATGTGTCACACACTGTGCTAGGAGGTAGGGAGATGAAGACAAATGGAGAAAGTCACTACTCTGAAGGGTTTTGCATCTTGTTGGGGGAAACGATTTGTACATATAGCAGCATAAACAAAATATATAAAGGCCCACCTTTTGGATCACTGCCAAAAGTGCTTGGGCACAGAGCAAAGGGAGATAGAGCAATTTCTAAGTTCCCAGGAGATTTCTGACTTTCCCTAAGGGCCAACTACCCAGAATGACTTGCATCTTGATCTTGAGGGGCCCTTAACCTTAAAAGGAACCATTAGGGAGGAGAGACAAAGCAAAGCCCAACCAGTGAGAGCAAATCATGGAAGGCTTTGACTCTGGCAAACGATAGAGAATGGCAGAGGTTGAAGTCATCCCAGGCAGTTCATATGCTGAAGTCTGCCATTCCGGGTTGAGAAAACTGCCATCAACAACAATCTCCTTAATGACAGAGCAAGCCTTGGGAACTCAAGGAAAGAAAATCAGAACTGGACAGATTGGTGAGACTACCTTGGAGACTTCCCCCATGATTTCCTAGTAGACACGGATCCATTTTCATGCTATATGGCCCATTATTCACTTGCTTTACTTATTCCCTAATAGAAAACTGAACAGAGGAGAAGATAGTTATACTGCTTCTGCCTCTCCTCCTCCTCCTCCTCCTCACTCCTTGTAGCAACAATGTTCATTTTTAAAAACTGCTGTTTTTATAAAGAGTATTATGTTATGTGGTTCTATGCGTGTGCCAACGTCCCAAATTCTGAATGTCCATTCAAATTTGTACCAATTCTGCTTACTTGAATGATAGCAATGAAATTGGAAATGTGTGGACGACCCAGAAGTAGAAGAGATTTAAAGTACTGAGGTTATCAAAAAGCAATTTAGATTTCGTCAGTGCGAACTGGCTAAGCTACACACTTAGTTGAGAATATAGTGGATTAGAGGGAGAAAGAGAATAAGTAGCTCCTCCTCCTCCTCCTCCTCCTCCTCCTCCCCCCCCCCCCCCCCCCCCCCCCCCCCCCCCCCCCCCCCCCCCCCCCCCCCCCCCCCCCCCCCCCCCCCCCCCCCCCCCCCCAACGCAGCCGCCGAGTCCCGAAGCTGCCACCATGTTCCACAAGATCATCAACCAGGCCGAGAAGCACCCGAGCCTCTTCCCCCTGTTCGTGTTCATCGGCGCGGGCGGCACCGGGGCCACTCTGTAAGTGATGCGCCTGGCGTTCTTCAACCCCGACGTCAGCTGGGACAGAAAGAAGAACCCAGAGCCTTGGAACAAAATGAACCCCAGCGACCGGTACAAGTTCTACTCAGTGAATGTGGATCATAGCAAACTGAGGAAAGAAGGCCCAGAATTCTAAGTGAAAATGATACTTTTCAGCTGCTGAAAATAAAGGTCTCCACAAGCCGTCTGTACAATTCTGCATACAGTTTGGAAATGCTTGATTTTTCCCTCATGTTGAATGAAATAAATCATGTTGAGTTTAACAGATGAATAAAGACGTGAAACTTGAATTAAAAAAAAAGAATAAATAATTGAGTTAGGAGGCAGCATAAGCCAAACAGATCAAACCACTCACCACCTTGATCACCATCTCCCCCTGGACCTTGATAGAGATAGCCCAGGACTCTGAGTCCAAGAGCCTTGGGAATAGCAGACTATCCCAAACTACCATACTTGATTCCAACCCAGGCCCTGCAGCCATCAGTGATGGGATAAATCATTATGGAGAAGGGGCCAAACTTCCTTGTCACCACCAGTAACAACTGCTGACCAACTGCTACCAACAGGAAGATAGGCACAAGAACCCAGGGAGTAGCAGCTCTCTCAGCCCAGCCCTTGCAGTCATTCGGAAAGGTGATTCCTATGGAAAAGGGGTCAGTCATACCCACCCACTGCCAACCACCTGTCACTCACAGAGCAGATAAGCCAGTCTAGCTGAGGGAGAGACAAAAGATACAATGAGCAGGCAAACCAAACCACCATCACCTTGACTACCATTTCTCCTCAGACCCTGATAGAGAAAGCCTAGGACTCTGAACCCAAGAGCCTTAGGAATAACAATTCTTCCAGTCAAGTTTCTATAGCCATCACTCTGGAAAGCAACTCCTGTGAAGAAGCAGCCTGGAACCTGCTCCCACAGCTGCTCTAGACACATCTAATTGAACACTCAAAAAGAAAGTTCTCATCACCAAAGTCCATGGCACTGTCATATATGGTTCAACATAAAAATAATATGATTTGATCAATGAGAATAACATTAAGACGCATTACTATCACTTTACCACCACACCCTAAGGACCATAGAACCTTTCCATCTGATTTGCAGGTGAAACTTTCTACATGTGTTGTCTCCCCCATTAGAATGAGAGCTTCTTGAGGGCAGAGACTGTCTTGCTTTCCTATTTGTATCTCCATAGCTAAGCACAGTGCTTTGCACATAATGGACACTTTAAAATCCTTCATTTGTTCATGTTTCTCCTCAGATGAAAACAAGAGATATCTCAGGATGCAATCAAGCAAAGGGTAGGTAAGCATATTTTCATGTTCAAACTGTTGGCCCCCTTTCTTGGCACATAGGAGATTTGAAAAAGGAAAACTCTTCGCATGTGGGAAGAAGGTGCTGAAAGAAGGCTATCCCTCCTCCTCCACCACTACCCTCAAAAGAAGGAAGGAGGAATGAGTGTCAGGAACATGCTCAGTTCCCACTGGCTCAGTAGATGACTGACAGCTCGGCTTGCTTGGCTCGCTATCACCACCTGCTGCTTATCCATACAGATAATAAAATAAAATGGAGTTTTTGAATGGAGGTACTTTAAGCTGTGTTTTTGAAGGAAATTATAGAATGTAAAAGGTGGAGGTGAGGATGAAGGCAGCCTATGCAAACTCAGAGTTGGGAAGTGTGTTGTGTGGTTTGTCCTTCGTTCTCAAAGAGGATTATAACATCAGGAAGATGATGATGTGACTTGCAAATGAATTGGATTTGGGTAAGGGAAAGCTGTGTAAAGTCACCAGCCTCACTTTATCCTCCATAGCCATCTGGGTCCAGTGGCCAGATAGCCATCAGGATGACTGGAGATGGCCCAGGATGCAGTGGGAGACTTAGGCCTTTTTAAGCTAAGGTCTTTCTGAGTTCTTACTTTGAGTGAGGCAACACCCATTCAGTGAATAGACCTGTTTAAAAAGTGAGTCAAGGGATGGCCCCTTTAATAAAAAAAAAAATCAAACTGAGAGGGGAAGACCCTCAGGGTTGCTTGGCCAAAGAGAAACAATTATTATTTACATAGTAATGGGAAGTATGTAAGAAATAAAAAAAGAGGCCACTCTAGTTTGAACAAAATACATGATGGGGAATCTTATATCATAAGCTTGGAAAGATAGATTGAATTCAGATTGCAAAAGGAATTAAATCCCCAACAATGTCACTAGTATTTGCTCCTAGAGAAAGTAAGGAACCACTGGACTGTATTCAGCAGGGGCATGACATGGTCAAACCTGTGTTTTAGGAATATCTTACAAGATATTCCTTGTCTACAGACAGAGGTGTAAAGGATGGATCAGATAGGGGAGAGACCTGAGGCAGGGAGACCACTTAGAAACTATTGTAATAATCTAGGTGAGAGGTAACAGGAGTGCCTGGAGTGTGGAGAGATGGGATAATATTTACTAAAGCAGGATGGATAGGATTTAGCAACTGACTGGAAAGATAGGAAAGTGAAGTGTCAAGGATGTTTCTGAGGTTGTAAGCCCAGGTGATTAGAAGGATAATGATGCCCTTGACAAAAATAGGGAAGTTGACATACTGTATTTAGGATGCCTAGAGGACATTTAGTTTGAAATGTCTAGTAGTATGTCAGTCAACAAGTATTTATTATGTAACTACTATGTATTAGACACTGTGTTAAACCCTAGGGATTCAAAGAAAGGCAGACAGTATTTATTCTCAAGGAATTTACAGTCTAATAGAGGAGACAACATAAAAATAAATTGTGTACAAATGATATATATCCAAGAAAAATTGGAAATAATCAATAGAGGCAAGGCACTAGCACTGGAAAATCTTCTTGTAGAAAGATAGAATTTTAACTGGGACTTAAAGGAAGCCAGGAAGTAGAGATTGAGGAGGGAGAGTATTTTAGTCTTAGGGAAGAGTCAGTGAAAATGGAGTTTAGCGATGAAGAGTCTTTTTCAGGGTACAGCAAAGAAGCCAATGTCAATGGAACATAGATTACATGAGGGGATTTGGGGAGCAGGGTGCAAGAACACTGGAAAGGTAGGACTAGAAAGGTGGGCCACTTCTTGAAGAATTTTAGACACCAAAGAGAGGATTTTATGTTTGATCCAGAGGTGATGGGGGCCATTGGAACTGATTGAATAGGGTGGTGACATGGTCAGATTTGTACTTTAGGAAGATTAATTTCATCACTGCATGGAAGGTAGACTGGAATGGGGAAGGACTGGAGAAGCAGGGAGACCAAACAGCAGGTGATTACAGTATTCCATACCTGAGGTGATAAAGGCCTGAATCCGAGTGGTGGAAGATGAGAGGAGGAGTTGTATACAAGAGATATTGCAAAGGCAAAATCCATAAGACTTGGCAACAAATTGAACATCAGAGGTGAGAGAGTGAGGTGTCAAGAATGACGCCGAGGGTGGCCGAGAGGATGGGAGACCCTCAACAGGAATGAGAAAGTTTGGGAGAGAGAAAGGTTTAAGAGGAAAGATAATGAGGTCAGTTTTGAACACCAAATGGGTAATTGGTAACTGACTGGGACTCAGGACAGAGACCAAGGCAGGATACATATCAGAGGATACATATCTGTACAGAGATGATAATTGAATCCATAGGAACTAATAAGGTCACCATGAGAAAAAGTGGGGATATGGGGACAAGGCCCAGGACAGAGGTTTACAGTGGCACTTTCAATTAGGGACAAGATATGGATGACAATACAACAGAGATAGGTAAGAGGGAAGTCAAGAGAGAGAGCAGTCTCACCAGAACCAGGAGGAAAGAGTACCCGGAAGAAGCAGGTAGTCAACAGTGTCAAATGCTGCAGAAATATCCAGTAGGATGAAAATAAATAATTTGGATTTGGGAGAAAAGATATGGGATGAGAATGTGAGGGGATGGTAGAGAGAAGCAAGGCTTTTTAAGGATGGAGGAGATAGGTACATCTTTGTAGGCAGCAGAGAATGAGCCAGATAATGAGAGATTGAAAATTAGAGAGAGAGGAGGATAATTGTGGAGATAATCTGCTGGAGGAAATGGAATCAACGATACATATAGAAGGGTTGACTTTGATAAGGAGAAGGGCCACCTCCTCATCAGAGAAGGGGATAAAAATGGAGAGAACAGGGGATGAGGTCAAGGAATTCTGACATGTAGAGTAGGAAAGAGGAGGGATGTGGCAGTGTATAGCTTCTATTTTTTCACTAAAGCATGAGATAAAGTCATTTGCTGAGAGGTGGTAATATGGGAATTTAGGGGATAGAAGGAGGAGGAGAGGTTGGAATAGCTATTGTGAGGAGTACGATAGAGAACCAATCAGGAAACGGTGGAGGATTGCTGTGCAGGAATGATGGCCCAGTTATGATCAAAGAACATATATTTGTAGTCATCAGGGTTGTATAACCTCCTCCAGAACTTTTTAGAAATACAAATAGAGCAGAAAAGGCAGATGGGAAGGGTAATCCAGAGTTGGGACCTGAAAAGGTGATAGGATAAGGCACCAACAGAGTTGAGGGTAGAGGACAGTGTCAGGCTGACCTGATTAACGATAATGTCAAGATTTTGAAGGGAGCACAATGAGGACAGGGCAGGGACAATAGACTGAGCAAATAGGGAGGGATGGAGTGAGTGGATATTGTGGTGAGGATATACCTTGAAATTTTTTTCTCATGTATACTTTGAGATTCTATATTTCTATTTCTTTGCCCAGCTTTTCAATGCACTCTTTTCAAACTCTACCTATCCCAGAGTTTGCAAGAATCTCAAATCTTTACCTTTAACCTCCAATTAGTTACTAACCTTGACATTAGGCTAGATCAGTAGGGTTCTTTACTTGACTTGGAGTCTATGGATAGATTTTTTTAGTACCATGAACCTGGATGAGAATAAAATCTATCTTTATTTCTTGTTTTAAAAATCTATCTTTATTTCAACGTGATTGGTTCCTTTGTGATCCTATCTATTTTATTTTATACATTTAAAAATTTTATTTTGAGAAGGGGTCCATAGGCTTCACTGGACTTCCAAAGGGGTCCATAATACAAGAAAGGATGGGGTGCTTGTGCTCGTACCCTAATTCTAACATCACATTTCTCCTTAGCCTCTGCCTGGACGGCTGTACCTGAACTCTAGTTCTAAAATCACATCTCTCCCTATCTTCAAAGCATTGGCCCAGACAGCCTCTCTCTAGTTCAAGGGCAGCATGCCTTACCAAAACAACTAGTTCTCAAAACATATTCTTTCCCAGGCAGCCTTTGTATAGCTAAAGGGCAGCATGCCCCAAAATTATCTCCGCTTCTTCCTCAGTAAGCAGCTATGCCCAATTATAGATTGATTCAGGATGCTGGTAACTGACTATACATTGAGTCTAACATGTATCCTAGACATAACCAAATGTATACTCCCTTACATTAATCTTGTCTAACAAGACACGTGATAGAGTCCACCTGGATATTCCCAGTCAGCCGTGAACTTTCAATGACTTAGTGACATTTCACAGACAAAACCACATTCCCGGGTAGCCCCACTTTGGGCTATTTCCCAGCGAACTCTGGGTAAGATACTCGTGCAGTAGGTATTAAAAGCGCATGTTGCTTTAAGAACTGACCACTCCTAAACCACTCCCTTATCCCACCCCTACACACCTAATTGACAAGTTTCATCCCTAAATCTTGTACTTAAACTTTCCCTGTAGCCCTGTATGGTTGCAGGTTCCCTAAGAACTCTTGCCTGCTTTGTTTACATAAAGTGAAATAAATCTTTGCCTCCTTGACTTAAAGAATGCTTGGGTCCTCGAATTCATTCCAGGCAGCCTTGCCTTGGGAATTTTGGTTTGGGTTTTCTACAACCCTGGGTTCATTTCTCCCTCAACAGAGATACTGGCCTATCAGCCATGACTGGATACCATCACTGAAGACAGGCTGTTAACATGCTTACCTATGCCGCTCATTGGACAAACCACACACACAGTCCAGTTCACTTCTAGGCCCTTATGTAAAGACTGCCGTTTGGTATGACCTGACAGAGTTCGGGTTCCCCACTACCCCAGGGGAATCCCCTTGAGAACACAGGTTCACCCCTACCTCCCCCCCCCCAACACTGTGTGGAGGCATCAGTGGAGGATGTTAGCAGAGATGTTCATATTTTTTATAACATTGATGTGGAGAGACAAGAGTTAGCCCCATATTATACCAGGCCCATGAAGGACTCAAAGACTCTCAGAGTTGGAAGAGACTTGAGAGTTTTGATTGCCTTCATTTATTTCATACCTCACAGGCTACTTGGAATATTGTGTGAAACACAAGCTCCTCCTGGGAAGCCTCTGTTTATTTTGTCTTTGTATCCCCAGCATTCAGTGCTGTGCCTGGCACACAGGAAGTACTTAGCAAATACTTGTTGAATTATGAGGACAGCGCTTTGTTAACCTTAAGGTGCTACATGATATAAGTTGTTATTGTTACTCTTCAAGGTTTTAGTTTGAGTTCTCAAAAGCCTGAGAGTTTCTGAGTTCAATCACTAGCCTCTGAGTGGGAGGGAGAGTTCATCAGTAGTATATTCCTTGGAGAAGCAAGAGGATCCCCCATGTGGCCTCCACAGATGGACCCAGGCCAGGGGTCCAGGATATCTAGATTTTGCAAACTTCTTCCCTGCTCCTGCTGAACCTGAAGCAAATAGATAGAGTGTAGATGGAATGCCCAGGAAGAAAAAAAATGTAGCCAACAGTCTTTCCCGAGCTACCAGTGTCAAGGGATGCTGCTGTACCTGCCCAGTGCCCTCTTCAGAGAGGAGGCCCCTACTTCACCAAGATCCCACACCAGAGCCACACAACAAGGTACAGATGAGACGACGCTAAGCATGACAGCATAGGCTAGTGGAAAGAACCCTGGGCACTGAGGAAGCAGATTAGATCAATGTTGGATCTGTCACTGGCATGCTGTTTGATCTCCTGGACTCAGTTTCTTTGTCTATAGAGTGAGGGGGGGCTCAATCTCTAAGATTCCATCCAGCTGCAGCGGGCTATTAGTCTGTTTCCCAACATAAACTCTACTGTGGACCAGGACTTTTCCTGATTCTGCCAGCTGTTAGTACTCTCACTCTCTTGAAATTACTTTGCCTGAATATCACATAAAAATGTAAACTCTTTCTGGGCAGCCTGTACTTATTTTTTAAGTAAACTTTAAAATCTATTTCAATGTGTATAATTTGCTTCCCTCAGGGGAATGTAAGATCCTTGAGGTCAGGGACCATTTTCATTTGTATCTTTGTCTCTCCAAGGCCCAATACAAATGCCAAATAAGGCATTTAATAAATGCTTGTTGAATAGAAGGCCATGGCTACAACTAAATGCTCAAAATGAGAAGCTCTGCTGGGACATACATGCATATGATACTTAGCATTGGCAGTAGATATACTAAACATTTTGGTATAAGGTAGAACATTCAGACCAAGTACCTGCATGATGCTTTCTTCCACTTGGCCCCAAGCATTGAGGATTTTCCATCTTCCTGTGATATGTTTCTGGGTCCCAGCCTGAGATCTGATTTCATTTGTAGGAGCCTCTTACTCTCTCTACCAATGCAGATCAGTAGCTGTTTTGCAACTTAAAGTCTTAGCAAGTTACCTGGGAGGTGGTTAAGAGATTTGCCCATGGTCACACAGCCAGCATGTTTCAGAAGTATGACCTGAACCCAGGTTCCTCCTTGAGGCTAACTCTTTATCACCATGCTTCCTCTCTGTACGGATAAAAAAAAGTGAAAAGCTATCTTCTCACCTCTACTACACTACATTGTATGGAATAATAATAATAGTGAATATGGTATCTCATATTTTCTATACGCTTTACAATTTGCAAAATGCCTTCCAAAATACCAGCCTTGTGTGGTAGGCCATGAAAATATTTTATTACCATTTTACAAATGAAGAAACTGAGGCATAGTAAGGTGATGACATTCACATTTGTAGCCCCAGCTTAATTCAATAATTTAATGCAACAATTTATTAAGCAACTACTCTGTCCAAGGCACTATGCTAGGCACTGGGAATACAAAGATGAAAAGCACAGTCATTGCCTTCTAGGGGCATTGGATTGACCTACAGTTTAACGTGAGGAATAAGCCAAGTCCAGTTGGCTAGTGGCAAAATTGGACCAATTCTTTTCCCAATACATCACACTGTCTGTGTGGAATCTTGTCAAGTCTGAACTGTTAACAAGGACAAAGGTAAACTTTAAAGAAAGAAATAAAAGTTAACCAGTAAAGAAAACCTGAAAGCCAAAAGCAAACCTGTCCTTTTAAATCAGAAAAAAAAATTCCATGTATCAATATAACTTCAACAGTGACTTTTTAACTATACCAGGCTATCACATTTTAGTTAAGTTGTACATTTTCACAAAACTTAATTAAATAATCTGAGGTCAAAGACTTTTCTCATGTAGCTGGGTAACAGCTTCTGGCAGAATATACTCTTTGAGCAAACTGATAACAAATGATTGGTTTCACTCGAGTAATTTACTATTTCTATCACCATCAACTTCTCTTTCTTTGTGACTGCTAATTGAGAGCCCACATGATGTTTCATTAATTGGTACCTTGCATTAAACTGTAACATTACAGAGCTTGCCTCCCCAAACAGTTAATTAAAACTTTCCTTACATTAGTAAATTGGAGCCAGGCTAAAGGATGGCTGTTAAACCCTTTGTTTTGGTTGGAATGAATAAAGATTGTGCCCACAGATTTATATTTCAGAGGCAGTCATGGCATGGAATAATTCTGCTACATAATACACGTCTTAATCTCTGATAATTTTATTCAAGTTCCTAAAATGCATGATGATGATAAAAATATGTCTGCCTAAGGCCACAAAATTACTCTTAAAATATACTGATACATGGAGTTATTTTTCTGTGTGACTTCAATTAACCAACAAGCATTCTCTAAGGGTCTGCTATATGCCAGGTTCTGAGAATACAAATACAAAATTGAAACAATCCTTACCCTCCAGAAGTTTTGGGAAGGAGAAAGGTAGAGAGGAACAACACATTTCACAGAATCTTTTTGAGCTACATGTCTTGTATTTGCTTAAGTCCCATATAATGTTTGATTTCTATTTTAAAATCAATTTTTCCCACGTAGAACTTTGTAACATCAAATCTATTAAAACACCATCCCCCCAAACCTGTGATTTTATCATTGCAGGAAGCTTCCGGTGAGGAATTTGCTCTTCCTATGAAGATCAAGACATACAGTCTTAGAAAGCTGCCTGTGTAAGTAGAGAGGAGAAATGCCCTTGGGGCTTAGCCTGTGGGAAGTCAGACACAGATAAGCCAAAAGGACATGAAGACTCGTATAGCCATGAAGTCTCTCAAGGAAATTGGTGGTAGGTGAAGAGGAGCCTTTGAAGAAGATACAGGACCAGTTAGAAGCCAAGGTACAACAAAGGAACTCTTATGTGGAAGAGCAAACTCAGACCTTGCTCTTCCTGGTACTGTGTTATAGCAACTCTGCAGGTCAGGAAGAAGACTGGCTTACCAGGAACTTTAAGTGTTCCCTTCTGTGTGTGGGATGGACTGGAGGAGGGGAAGGGAAGGTGGGACTGAGTGGGGGAGAGGATCAACCAGGCAAGTACTGTAAGTCTGAGAAATGGGACTTACCAGAGTGACGGGTAATTAACAGATAATTAACAGAGGGAAGGCACCAGTATAAAGGGGAACTGATTTCAGCTGGGACTTAAATGAAGCCAGGGAAGCCAGGAGGAGGAGATTAGGAAGAAAAGAATTCCAGCCATTGGGGAACAGTCAGTGAAAATGCCTAAAATCCAGAGATTGAGTATCTTGTGCATATTTTCCTCCCTGAAGCCCTTCAATCATTGACAGGAATTTTGTAGGCCACTGATGAGAGTTAGGAGAGATATAGGAACCCCAGGACTATTGTTGCCAGATGGGGTTGTCAGGAATGAATTCATGGGCTCAAGCATTCTTTAAGATGGCAAAGATTTATTGTTATGCTTTTCAGTGGGCAAGAGTTCTTAGGGAACCCACAACCTTAGAGGGGTACAGTTAAAGTTTATATAGGATAAACTATAGTAAAATGTGCCAAATATGCTAACTAGGTGATTCAGGGTGGGATTAGGGAGTAGTTAAGGAGTGGTCAGTTCTTAAAGGAACATGCAATTTTTTTTGTCTACTGAGAAAGCATTTTACCCAGAGTTCACTGGGAAATAGCCCAAAGGGGGGCTATAGGGAGGTGTGGTTTTAGGCCTGAAATGTCACTAAGTCAACTAATGGTCAGGGCTGACTGAGAAATACCCAGGCTGCCCCGTCAATGTCTTGCTAGCCAAGATAAACGTAAGGAAATATACATATATTTAAGTCTAGGATATATATCAGTGAGGTCACTGAGTAGTAAATATCTCTATGAACCAGTACACAGCTAGTCTAGCCAGTACACAACCAGTTCAAACTAATAAATTCTGTAGGTGCAGCTGGCTACTGTATCAGGAAGAGATATAAATATTTTGCTAGGGCATGCTGTCCTGTTTTGCTAATGCAGACTGTCCTTGTGCTGGGGAGAAACTGCCAGGGACAGTGTTTTGAGGCTAGGGAGAAATGTAATTTTGGAACTGGGGTCCAAGCACAGGCACTCAAGCGCCCTTTCACCACCATGTGATTTACTTTGTGAATAGTAGTAGTAAAGGAATCAAGATGATCTCTTCAGAATTGACAATAAGTTGTGGCCCTGCCCCTTCCCATTTCTCATGGATTACAAGCTCTTTGTCTGTAAATCAATATTATCAGATGTTCAAGCTACTTCTAACAATGGAAGAAATATCATCATGGCCATAATTTACCAAATTGCTGAATGAATTTTGTCTTGGATAGATTTTTTCCCCAGATCCTCTCTTGGGGCACTATACTCTTTTTTCAGTCTTGTCACACAGAGTGTAATATGACATTGCAAACTTTCAAGAATTTCACCACTTCCAATATTAAGAATCACCAACGACAACTGAACTGAACACTTCCATGACCAGTCTCTTAATTGTTACATAACATTTTTCAAGTATTTTATGAGATCAAGATCAATTGTTACAAGAAAAATGAGTCCATCTTTCTGTACCCATGTAAATATTTCAAGTGGGTATATACCACACTGACACAAAATACTTTTGGTGTTTACATTCGAGTTGAGGCCCTGATTCTAGGTGAGCTGTAGCTCCATGGCTGCTGCCAGATACATCCAAAGAGGCAGCAGGTATGAACCTCCTCCAGCAACAGCCTTGCCATTTCCCCCTTTTTCCATGCTTTGGTACTCCAGTCTTTGTATTGCTTTGTCCATGAAAAGTGTTTTTTCTTCACAGCAATGATCAATAACTTTTTCTTTGTTTACTGGTCTTCTCACTATTCTTCCAACTTCAAAAGTTGATGTTACAATGCAAAAGAATCAGTAACAGCCCCTTGAGATGCCAGGTCCCTTGGAAGGTCTTTGCTTATTTTTTTAAGAATTAATTACGCTCTTTTGTAGCAATATTTTGTCAGTTCTTGGTGTTGCCTCTCATTTTAAATTTCACTTTCCTGAAACTGATATAACTGATTCTAGATGGCTGGAAACACTTGCTTTCCTCACACCAACTACCTCAACATCTTTGACAGTCTGTGTGTTCTTTAAGAACTATAACTTTTTCACGTTTCCTCAGAGTAATAGGCCACAAAATTAAAACCACAACAGAAGAGAGCAGTGCAACACATGTATAGCACAAAATCTTGCACTCAACTTCTGTAGATATAACTAAATCAATGTTGGAAAAATATTTCAATCTTGTTTCATTTGGTTCAAGCCGAACATCCTGAGATAGGCTTGCACACATACATGACCACTGTTGTTACGAAATGATACCATATCAAAATTGTTGCTCACCTTAAGTAATTCACACATCTTATTTAAAGACTTCACCTGTTGGACTGTAAGGTTCCTGAGGGCAAGGACCATCATTCTTTTTGTATTTGTATTTCTAGGCACAGTGCCTCATACACATAGAATAAGTGCTTAATAAATGCTTTTGCTTTTCATTTCATCAGCAAATCATGTATCTTCCCTGGGTTTCACTTTCCTTATGTTAAAAAATGGAGTTAGACTGTATTTTTATGATGCCTTCCAACTTTAAAGTCCTATAAAATTTAGAATTTCATAATTAGAAAGAGCTCAGGAGCCATGTTCTCCAATCCATATCTGAATAGGAATCTCTTCCATAACATTCCCAATAAGTGGTCACTCATCTTCCACTATCAAAGTAGATGTCACTATTAGATATTATCCAATGAGATAATATCTGTAAAGCGTTTAGCATAGTGCCTGGCACATAGCAGGTGCTTAATAAACACTTATTCTCTTTGATCCTTCTTCCTATTCTTTCTACTTAACTACTGATGATGGCATATTCATTACTTTATGAGTTAATGTATTCCCATTTTGCGATAGTTCTTCCTGTTAGGAATGTTTTCCTTGTATCAATTCTGGATTTTCCTCTCTGAAATTGTCACTTGCAGCTCTAAGTTTTGCCCTCTGTGGCCAAATAGAACAAGTTCGATTCCATTTCTGAATAATTTCAGGCCTCCATCTACTTGAAGACAGTTTTTAGAACTATTCAATGTCTTCTGCAGGATAAATAGTCCCCAGTTCTTTCAACTGATCCTTGTACAGCATACCTTCCAGTTCCTTCATTATCTCACCACCCTCCTGTGGATATACTTCAGCTTGTCAATGTCCTCAAAATGCGATTACAGTATTCCAGATGAGGTCTGGAGAGCAAAATACGACATATCACTTCCTTTATTCTGGATACTGTCTCTTACTTAAAGCAGCCTCAAATGGATTTTTTGGGGGAGGGGAGCTGCCATGTCATACTATTGACTTATTTCAAGCTTGCAGTCCACTAAACTCCACCCCCCCCCCATCTTTTTTGGAGAACTCTTGTCTACTCATGCTTCCCTTGTCCTGCACTTGTACAGCTGATTTTCAGAACTAAATTTAAGGTATTTAACTTCTACGCTTATGTCTTAGTCTGATCTGGACATAACAATCCCTTCCAAGTCTGCTTCCCAGAGCCATTCTCAGGATCGAATAGAATGTTGAATGTATTTAAAAAGTTCACACAGATGGACATAATTATAAAACACTTTTTATACAAATAAAGTTAGATTTAAATAATTGAAGAAATATTCATTGTCTGTGGGTGGGTAGAGCCAATATAATAAAAATGAAAATTCTACTTCAACTACTCTACTTACTCAATGCCATACTAATTAAATTACCAAAAAATTATTTTATTGAGCTAGAAAAACAGTAACAAAATTCATCTGGAAGAACAAAAGGTCAAGAATATCAAAGGAATTAATGAAAAACATATAAAAGAAGGAGGTTTAGCAGTACCAGATTTTTTTTTTGACTGAAAAACAGTAAGTTTTAATAGCTTTTAATAGAACAACCACAAAAACAGAGATATGTATATATGCATATGTATAATACAGATATGTCACATATAAATAGAATATTTTTAAATCAGGAAATTCTATTTGAGTAAAAGCATAGTGCTGTCCAGTTTAGCAATGTCCTTCTTTTTTTTTTTTGTATTATATTTTCATTTATTATGTTAAACATTTCCCTATCGCTTTTTAATCTGGTTTGGCTTCACTTGTGATTTTTGGGTCCTATTCTAGACCTCTAATTCTAGACCATTCCTAATGACTCAGACTATTCTTTGTCTATGCTACTTATTCTTTTTTTTTTTATTAATTTATTTATTTAATTTATTTTTGACATGTTTGGTTTTCAGCATTGATTTTCACAGGCGATTGAA
>CM053625.1:130223792-130290467 GCA_028646595.1 Phalanger gymnotis | reverse complement strand
TGGGGGGGGGAGGAAATGGGGAGAAAATTTGTAATTTAAACGCCTGTGAAAATCAATGCTGAAAACCAAACATGTCAAAAATAAATTTTAAAAAAAAATTAAAAAAAAAAGAAATGATAAGCAGGTTGATTTAAAAAAAAAAACATGGAAAGACTTGCATGAAATAAGGAAGGGTGAAATGAGCAGAACCAAGAGAATGTTGTAACATGCAGTAACAGCAATATTGTTGGAAGGGTAACTGAATGACCAAATTATTCTGAGTATTATAAATACTTATATGAACTACAAAGAACCTTTGAAGGAAGATAATATCCACCTCCAGAGAAAGAACTGACAAATAGAAATATACATAGTATGGTTTTACATATATATATATATATATACATATATATATATATGTACATACACACATATATGTGTTAAATGGTGGTGTTCTCTAGTGTGGTGTGGGTAGGGGAAGGAGAGACAGTTTAGAACTTAAAATGTGACCAAAAAATAAATTTTCAAAAAGAAAAAGAAAAAAGGAGAAAAATAAAATACTTAACATGTAAAAAAAAGTTAACAGTATCAATCTTACAGACTCCTTCCTATCTCACCAAAATGCTGTAAAGTATTTAGGCGATCTCAAAGAAAGTCCCACTTATTAACTAGATCTGGCACTGCTGGATTATTAAATATTGTTAAAGAAATGTTATCCCTCCAAATTCTTAATGTAATTGGAACAAAGTTAAATACTACACGCAGAGGTCTTTGGAGAAGTATATAGAATAGGTAAGAACGTTTCACATTGGTGATGATTCTAAAGTTCTCATAAATCTTTTCTTCATAAGCATTTAAAAAGAAAGTCCTCGATAACTCTTATTTTGAATGCTGATGACCAAATTAACGAGATTCTTTTTAAGGTGGACTGAAATTAAGTTTTTTAAATTTGTCTAAAGGTCTCCTGCTGCGTGAAACCAAAACAATTCAGTGAACTAAGTCAGAAGAAACTCATTGTACTTCCGTACTGTCTTAATTAATGGAGCTACCAGGTCTAAAGAGAGAAATATATATAATTGACCTACCCAAGAAATATGTGGTTTAGCAGTCGTGGAATTCAAATCCAGGCCTTGGGATTCAAGTTCTGTTTCTTTTTTTTCTACTATATTATGTTGCTTCATGATGTGGTGTTTGTATGTGCATTTTTTTGTGGTACGTGTGTAGGTGTATATATGTGTGTTTGTGGTGTGTGTGTTTTATTTGTGTTTTGTGTGAATATATGAGTGGTGTATGTGTGTGTGTTTTATAGGGATGGAGTAGGGGTGTTTTGTGTGTGTGTATATGCATGTGGGGGAATATGGGGGGCGTATGTGGGGTGCATGTGTGTGTGTGTGTGTGTGTAGGCCAAAGCCAAGCTCTTCCCAGTTCTTTTGTTCTGCTTAGATGCTCCCAAATAGCAAAGTTACTTTCTACCTATGTGACTTTGGGCACTGAGACTCAGTTTCCTCACATGTAAAATGAGGGACTTGGACTAGATAAGACATTTACAGTATTTTATCTCTTAAAATTCTATGACCGCTTGCCCTTACAATTCTCTACTTCAAATAGCCCTTCCAGAAAAAGAAAACCAAATTCCTGACACTAAACTGAAGAACCAAATGGTCAGAGTTGGAAAGGGAACGAATCTGAAGTGCTTGCTTTTCTTCCAAGATCATGAGCTCATCTTTGTCTCCTCTCCTGGGGTGCTTGCCTCATTAAGCTGTTCACAAGGCCACACGTATGTCCTCCTTCTCACCTCTTGGCTTCCTTTGCTTTCAAAACCAAGAGTTTATTTGATTCTGTTTCTTGTTAGAGGGCTAGTGGATTTGGTTTAGGAAGGAAGGCTTCCTGGAGAAAGTGATTTTTTTTTCAAGAGGAGTGGAAATAGCAGCAGGTGATGGGGGAGGGGAAGCCAAAGGCACAAAGGCATTTCACAGGCCTCTGAGGTCCCTTCCAGTTCTAGACCTACAATCCTGTGATCTTCCCCATCCTTAGTCATAATTGATGAACTACTTGGGAAGTTGTCCACCAGATAAATAATAAAATGGGAAGAAAAATCCTCTCCGGTACTGAGCAGTAGTTGGATGGTTCACACGTTCCTCTCTGCCATCACCTGCCATCTGCCCATTAAGCCTTTCTCTGCACAGATGGAAAAATGAGGTTTTTTAACAGTTTGGTCTGGAGGAAAGTTTTACAAGCTGGCAAATCTAATAACTGCACCAACGCATTGCCTATTGCTATTCCTACCACTTTTCTCTTAAAGAACCACCTTCTCCAGGAAGCCTTCCTTTCTAAACTAGCTCTACCTGTCCATGACTGCCCATCTCATCCACACTTCAAGATGATATCATTACTACTTTAGCCTGGATTTATAGATAGATTGCCTCACAATGTTTTTGTGTGGGTTCCTGTGTCTATGATTTGTCTTCTCTACTCTTTGCATTAGTGCATCGCAGAGTGGTATAGTCCTGGTTCCTTTTACTTTCTCTGTACTTCAGGGGTTCTTAACCTGGGGTCTATGACTTGTTTTTTAAAAATATTTTGATAACTATATTTCAACATAATTGGCCACCTTTGTAATACTGTATTTTTATTTTATGCATTTAAAAACATTCTGAGAAGTAGTCCATAGGCTTCTCTAGACTTCCAAAGGGGACCATGACACAAAAAAGTTAAAACCCCACTCTTGGTGATCCCATCGGCTTTCAGTAGTTCAATTATATTTATGCAGATAATACCCAAATCTATATCTTTAATCCTCATTTCTCTCCTGAATCACCAACTTCCCCACCTAAACATCCCATGGGCATCTCAAACTCACAATGTCCGAAACACTAATAAGTGCTTTCACCATAACCCTCTGCCTCCTCCCCTCTTCCCTTTCAGTTTCTGTCAAGGGTACCACCATCTTTCTATTCATCCAGGCTGGTAACATTGGTGTTATCTTGAGCTGTTCTCACTCTCACCCCACCCCATCCCATCTTCAATTCTCTCTCCTTAATCTCTTTTACATCCATCCCTTTCTCTCCATTTACAGAGCCTCTAGTCTAGTTAAGGCCATCATCACCTCCCACCTTGATGACAGCAATGGATTGTGCTCCTTCTCTCTCCTCTCTAATCCATCCTTTGCACATCCACCAAATGGATCTTTGTTAAAACACATGTATGATCACATCACTCTCCTGCTCAAAGAGCTTCAGGGGTTCTCTATTAAGTCTAAGAGTGAGAAACATACTGCTCTCTTTGGCATTTAAAGCCCTTTGTAATCTACATAATCCAATGCATCTTTCTAGACTGATTACCTTTTACTCTGCCATCTTCTGCTTCAGTCAAACTGACCTATTTGCTGTTCCCCATAACATAACATTCCATCTCCTGCCTTCCTCCCATTCTTAGAATGCTCTCTCCCTACTTCTCTGGAATCCTCAGTTCCCTTTAAGGTTTACCACCCATATGAAGCCTGTCTTGACTCTCCAGTTGTTAGTACTTTTCCCCACAAATTACTTTTTATATATTTCATGTCTATCTCTATGAATGTTCCATCCCTCCCACCCAAATCACCAAGAGAATGTAAGCTCTTCCAAGGCACAGATAATTGTATTTTTGTCTTCTTATCCCCATCACCAACCACAGTGCCAGAGACAGAGTAGGTCCTTAATAAATGCTTATTCAATAAAATTTGCCAGCTTGTAAAGTCACATCATTATAACAGAGTTAGAATTAATTTAAACGAAATTAGGATCACAGAATTTAAACGAATTGATAGCAAGCCTACTTTCAAGACCATTGAAGTAATATTTACTAAAGATATATGGGTAGGAGAAGAGAGAAAGGATAAAAATGGTATTCGTAGATCTCAAGGAAAGCTCTGGAAGGGTTTCAAAGGAGAATTCTGGATTCATATCCAGGTCTTGATCAATGATTCTTCTACAACTTTAGTTTCTGGGCAATCTCTAACAAAAAAAATTGTGATTTTAACAAGAATTAATCTATAATTGTGCTTTACTCTTGGCGTGAAAATTGCCACACTTCCCAGTATAACTTAGAGCTAAAAACTACCACTTCACCTGCTATGCGTTTTCCATATGGCCAAAGGTAGCAGGGAGAATAAATATTACTTCAAGTCTTGATGACAGCCACCTCCTTCTCCCCGCCATGGTTTTCACCAGGGATGAAACAAGATCCCCAACAAGACATAAAAAGTCCCGGTTTTCATCATTCTTCTAATTTTAGAGGCTGAGTTGGCAATAGCACCAGCCTTGAAACTTTGCTGGTGAATAATTCAGCATAAAAATGCAAGATGTGTGGGTGCTGATGAGAAGTTCAGAAGATTCTGAAGTTGAAATCTTTTAGGGATTAAAAAAACAACAACTGCT
This sequence comes from Phalanger gymnotis, assembly GCA_028646595.1. Lineage (NCBI taxonomy): Eukaryota > Metazoa > Chordata > Mammalia > Diprotodontia > Phalangeridae > Phalanger > Phalanger gymnotis. The sequence continues at coordinate 130,286,073 of CM053625.1, read as the reverse complement.
CTAAGAAATGAGAATTCCATGAGCTGCTTTTAAGTCAAGAACCTTTTATTGATGGGAAGAAGGAAATCTCAACAGAAGCAAAAACAAACAAACAAAAACAGCTCATAGAAATTGCTTGACAGCTGCCCTGGGAAAACCCAAAGCCAGATTGTGTCCACTGGAAGTGTGGCTCTGGCTCATCTTTGTGTTCTAGGCTCTCGGCTCTGGCTCCCCAGTTCCAACAGCATAGGCAGATGCTTTGGCAAAGAAACTACCAAAGTCAGATTTCCTTGTCTGGCAAACTTGTCCTAGGTACTCCCAGTGCTTTTTTCCCAGGCTGAGATGAAATCACCACTCACATCTGCAGTCAAATTGGAGCAAAGTAACCCAAAACTTCCTGTGTGATTAAGTTACACCACTGAGGCAAAACAGAAACTCCAACACTGCCTCCTTCTTATGCTTTCCTTTGCCTTCTTACAAGGCCCAGTAGAAGAACCCAAGTGGTAAAGTTTTATAACAAGTATCTAAAGAGTGGACAGGGACAGGGCAAGTATTTCTCCTGAATTCCATGCTTTATACATCGATAGATTTTAAATTCTGTAAAGTTAAACAATAATTCACATTTATATAGTACTTTAAGATTTGCTGAATGCTTTTCCTACATTGTCATTTGACCCTTGCAACAACCCTGTGAGTAAAATGCATTATTATTCCCATCTTAGAGTTGAAGAAACTGAAGCTCACAAATGGTCACACAACTCATGAGTGTCTGACCACAGGTCTTTCTGACTCCACTCTAGGCCTCTATCCACTAGGCCTTGCTGCCTCTAAAACCAGTTCTTTCCCCTCTCCAGTCCTCAGATTCCACATTTAGAGAACAAGAATGTTGGATTAGATGATCTCTATGGTCTCTTCCCTCTGAGAGGCTGGTTTGCCCTAAGAATGCTAATTATATAAGGATGTTGCTCCCCAGGCATTTGTGATTCTAAGCGATGCTTCATCTTGAATGAACTTGGATTAATCTGAAGAATTCAAATTGAAGGAGATTGTAAGTTATGTTTCTGGGTACATGGTATGTTAAAAATCAATTAGGGGGCAGCTAGGTGGTGCAGTGAGTACAGCACTGCCCCTGGAGTGAGGAAGACCTGAGTTCAAATCCAGCCTCAGACACTTGACACACTTACTAGCTGTGTGACCTCAGGCAAGTCACTTAACCCCAATTGCCCTGCCTTCTCCCCTCTAAAAAAAATCATTTAAAACATGAAACAAGCTTCCTAAACCTGAACTTCAGTGTCCTCATCTGACAAACGCGGATAACAATACCTGTCTTACCTACCTCACAGGACTGTTGTGAGGACCAAATCAGATAACATCTCTTACCTGTATTTGTAACGTAACATATATTTGTGAACCATAAAGTGCTGTGTAAATATTACTTATTAGTGTTGTTAGCTTTTAGCCCTGACTGGAGGCCAAAAACCAGATCAAATTTTTGTTCAGATCAGTCTTATAATGTAACACCTCTTCACTTTTGACTCGTTTTATTCCTTCTGTTTTCAATGATGCCTGGCCTACACCTTCCTCACTTCAGAGGGCACGGGATTCCCAATTTACTCCCAGGCTCAGGTACCACCACGAACTATTCTTAGTTCTTTCTGTACTTGACAGATGCTGTGTGAGTGCCCCTAAGAACTCTTCTCAAGTTCCCACCTGTGCAGTGTTTAAAAACTCAGACACCCTCCACACTAGGGCTTGAGAACAGGAGCTGTTTATTGGCTGATTTTCCTGGAGCCCCATCTCTAGATATGAGCCTGTAAATGACAGCCTTCTGCAAATGAGAGGAGGAAGAACCTGCCACTCTCACTGAAAAAGACTGGGAAACTAGAACACAAAGATGAGGTGATGTACCCAGCCCCTTCATCTGCTTGTTACAAGGAGAAGCTCAGCTAGGAATTTATGGCTTTCATTCCCTGACATCTGGTTTTTGCCAAACCTCCATTCAGAGTTGAATTGTGCAAAATGACCAGGATTCCCGTTCCAACCTTGCCACTAACTATTAGCTAGGAGACTTCTGCCGCATCATGTAACTTCTCTGGGCCATTTCCCCCTCTATAAAATTAGGGGATAAAACTGAATGATCATAAGGTTCCTTCCCTGCTCTAGTAACCCTAATTTGTATTACTAAAAATTCACATATCCCTGTTTCTCCCTCTAAAAATAATTGATATTTACACAGCACTTTAAAGTATAAAGCACTTACATAGAGGATTTGCTTGGAGGCTTAACAACTTGTGAGGAAAGAATTACACCTCCATTTTATAGATAAGGACACTGGGGTCCAGAGAGATCAGAGAGGTAAAATAACTTGCCCATGGTCACACAGCTATTAAAGGTCAGGGGCCGAATTTGAGTCCAGGGTTCACTTCAACATAGACAGTAAGCATTAATTAAGCACTTACTTACAGGCACTGTGCTAAGTTCTGGAGATACAAAGAAAGACAAAAACAGACACTGCCCTCCAGGATCATACATCCTAAAGAAGAGATGACCTGTCAATAACCAGGGACATACAAGATGTACACAGAGCAGACGGAGGGTAAACTCTTGGATCCAGTGACGCTGGCCTCCTCACTGTTCTACAAACATCTGTTGGATCTGGGCATTTTCTCTGGCCATTCCCTGTTCCGGGAATGCTCTCTCTCTTCATTTCTGCCTCCTGACTCCCCTGGTTTCCTGCAAGTTTGGGTTAAAATCCTACTTTCTACAGGAAGACTTTCCTAATCCCTTTTAATTCTAGAGTCTTCTATTATTTCACTTTAATCCTGTGTACACATATTTGTGTTTGTTTGCCTGACTCCCCCTTTAGATTATGATCTCCTTGAGGGCAGGGACTGTTTTTTGCCTTTTTTTTTTGTGTTCCCTGTGCTTATCACAGTGCCTGGTACATAAAAGGCACTTAAATACTTACTGATCCACCGACAAAAGGGAAAGCCTGAAGGTCCAGGAAGATCCTGATGCAGAGAGTGAGATTTGATCTAATTTCATAGCTAATGATCAGACTTTTTACAGCTTAGTAATTATCATTTGTAGGAAGTGGGAAAACTGAGTTTTAAACATGCTCCATGAGCTTCATGCTCCATGAAGACTGATAGACCTCGAATCCTGGAGTCAGTGCTAAAAGGTACTTCAGATCATCTAGTCTAATCCTGTCACTTCATAGATGAGAAAACTGAGGTCCAGCACTACAAAACTTGTTAGTAACAAAGTAAAGGCTAGGCAAGGTTTCATGATTTCGAATCCAGGATGTTTTATATTGCATCCTATTGCTGGTTGATTATCAAGGAATATATTTATTATTAAAGAATTAGCATGATGACCTCCCTTACCAGTACATAGATGAGAAACTGGAAGACCTGGTCGCTGGACCACTGCCACTGATCTCTGAAAGATTGTGGAGAACAAAAATGGTGCGCTGAACTGGGGATAGGCAAATAGCCTGATTTTCCAAAAAGGTAACAGTGGCATCTACAAGGCATAGGTCAGGGAGCACGATTTTATTTCGAGCAAAAGTCAAGAGTGTATTATTAAAAATTTGGTTTGTATCTAGTAAGGAAAGGGGCAAAGAGAACCCACATGGGTTTATTAAGAACAAGTCATGCCAGCCTAACCTCATTTCCTTTTTTGATAGGATTACTACATGGGTAAATCAAAGGACTATCATAATAGACAAAGCTTACCTAGATTTCAGCAAAGCATTTGACAAAATCTCTCATGCTATCTTTCTGGACAATTTAGAGATGTGTTAGGTGGATTCAAAACTGGTAGAAATATGTTGAACAATGCCAAGTATAAAAATTTGGTTTAGAATTTTCTAATTTTTTGGTTTGTATCTGAGTTTCTTTGAATATACCAACATGACCATTGGCTAACCTAAAAATGTAAATTCTCTGGTGTAAAAGGTTCCAAATTTGAGTTTTTTTAATAGTAGAGATATAAGGTTTGAACTTTCACTATTTGACCTGGTTATTGACAAAGTAAACTTAAAATTGTGTTGAGTCTTTTTGCAAAAGATTTTTAGTAAAGAACAGGCTCTCTACAAGTGATCTGAACCAGAGATGCCAGTCAGCTGGAAACCACTCTGAGACCACACCCAAACTTCTCTGAGGGCAAATTGAAATTGGTTGCATCAGATGTTCTTAGAAAACCAGATTGCTGTATTGTACCGAGAGCGAGCAAGACACGTCACAGAGTATAAGTTTTAATTAGAGAATTTATTAGCCGGTGACCGTCTGGGGCACAAGCAGCCCAAATCAGAATGGCCCCAATCAGGGCTTAAGGGGACATATTTATACAAAAGCACAAAGTGCAGTGGTTAATTATCTCTTGAAATTTTTGAGCCAGGTGGAAAGGTCCAGGGGAACAGGATCAAAGACCCTGACAGGTTATCTTTGGTGGGATAATCTTATCTATTGACATTCCTTGGAGCAGTCATGAGGCCCCAGGGACATTTGCTAAATGGCTAGGTCTTAGTCCATTCTTTCTTATGTGAACTGGGGGTTTTATCAGGGGCTATGGGGCAGGGGTCTTCTGGTAGTTAGCAATAACTAGTTTCTCAAGCATCACAGCGTGAAACGAGATTTCTATGAAATGGACAATTATTTTTTTACTATTTGCTTTTTCCCTTTGTGCCTTTTATCTGTAAGGTCTATTTACTAAAGGGGATTATCCCCTTTGATTTTGTCAATATGCTGATCAAACTCTCCCTTTCCAGCCTCAGTTTCCCATCATAAGCCCCATAGTTAAGAACCCTGGGTGAAGTGTTTATAATATCGGTTAATGATTCATTGAGGAGACTGTCCCTCAATAGAATCAAATGGGAGAATGAGAGAAATGATTAATTTCTCTCTTGTATTTAATGGCTAATTATTGAATTAGGACCAAGGGTTATACCTTTTTCTACATCCTCATTCAGAAATCAGCCCTTGCAGGTTACTCAGGCAGCCTTTGAAGTGCAGGGCTGACGCTGAGAAGGAAAACTCAGAAGGTAAAGAAATTTTAGTTTAGGTGAATTGATGGCTTCTGGCGTATTGTGTTTTACTCAGACAGGTTTGGGAAAATGCAGATTCTTTTTTTTTCAGATAGAATGATATGAATATAGATAATTCTCTTTGACAAAAATTGAGTGATCAGAGTCACATATCCCATGCCCTCCTTAGAATAGGTCCACTTCTCATTACAATATTCACTCTCTCATTAATTGTTAACCAATCAAGAGTTTATTTCCAGCCTCAGGAACACCACTCTTCCAAGAACATAGAAGTGTTGAGTGGGTTCCATGAGGGGTCTTTGGTCTAAGAGAGACTGCCAAATAACCATCCTTTTATTAATAATATGCTAGCATTATTAATGAAATTATTAATTACCTGGAAACTCTGTCTCTCAAGCTTTTTATTTGTCACAGTGTGCAAAGAATACTCATTAATGACTTAATGAAAGTTAGAGGGAAGTCTATAGTGGAGTGGCCAAGGGATCTGTTCTTGGGTTTATGTTGGCCAACATTTTTGTCAATGGCACATAAGATGGCATGGTCATCAAATCTGATATAAATACAGGAAAAAAAAAACCTAATGCTTCTCATAAGATTAGGCTCTAAAAAGATCTTAATAAGGGAAATCTTACTAGAAATAAATGTAAAATCCTACACAAGCTTTAAAAAAATCAGCTTCACAACCTGGAAAAGGCATAGCTAGATAGCAGTTCCTTTGAAAAAGACCTAGGAGCTTTAGTAGAATGCAAACTTAATATAAGTCAAAAGCACAAGATGGCAGCTAAGCAAATAGGTCATTATTATGATGCCTTATGCGAACCATAATATCCACAACATGGGAGATAAAAGTCCCATGAGATGCTTCCCTAGTTAGACCTCCTTTAGACTACTGAAATTCAATTCTTGGGGTCTCGTTTACAGAAGGACACTGATAAGCTGAAAAGCGTCTAGAGATGGGCAACCAGGATGATGAGGGGGTGTCATAACCATTCTATACACAGATAAATTGAAGTGGGGATACTTACTGTAGAGGTGAATTTGGGGGTCCATGACTATTAATTGTTGTCAAGGCAAGTGCCTCCCCCAGGATATGCTGATCATCTGAAATCTTACCATCATGCAGACCATTGCAGATTCGCCTTGGCTTTTGATACTCAACAATTTCTCAGCTCCCTTGGTTGCCTTTCCCCTCTGACTGGAGGATTGGAGGGCTAAACAATAAACCTCTCAGAGCCTTCCTTTATAGGGGGCTCAGAACTTTCCAGAGAACTCTTCATTTTCCACCAGCAGCTCTGCTTGGTTTTGACTCAGTGAATATCATGCTCTAATATTGGGTATGGCTTGGTAGGGCTCCCCCACCTTCCCCCATTTTTCAGCTTCCTTTTGTGCAGTGTCTTCTTCCATTTAAATACAAGTTCCTTGAGGGCTGGTACTGTCTTTTTTCTTACTTGTATTGTCAGTACTTAGCACAGTGCTTGGCACATAGAAGATATTTAATAAATGTTTCATTAGTGAATCTACTGAAGATACACCCCATCTTTCTCCTCCACCACACACACACCAAAAAACAAAAAGCAAACAACTGGGAAATCATTTCAGAGCCATGTAGAAATTACTTTTGATTTATCTATGTGGTATTCAAAATAGCATTTTTTATGGCAGAAAAAAGCAAGAAGCAAAGTGAGTTTCTGTTGATTGCAGAGTGGCTGACAAACTGGTATGTGGCTGCCATATGAAACAACAAATATGAGGAATTTCGAGAAATATGGAAAGAATCTTGTGAACTGATACAGTAAAGCAGCAGAACTAGGAAAATAACATATACAATGACAGTAAATGAAAACAAAAATCAGCTTACACTTGGGTTCAATGCAATGACCAATCTTGGTTCCAGAGAACTGATGAACTACAGATGCAGAATGCTATGTATAGCTAATATAAAAAAAAATCAGCAAAAATAAAATTAACATCCTCCTAGCAGAAATTTAGGGAACAGGTAGCCAAGTAAGTTAAATTTTAAGGCTCCCAGTCACCCTCAGCTCTTCTTGAACAGGAGGAAAATTAGAACAGAAAGAGAATGTACCCCATATCCCATATTACCTTTATGTGGTCTTTTAGACTAAATGTGGACTGACTACTTAGAAGTATCAAAGGCTTCCCTGTAATTCTCATCAATCAAAATTTATAGGAATAAATTATTTCAATCTGGAAGGAACCTTAGAGATTACCTAGTCAACTCCATCATTTTATATTTGATGAAAAAGGCATTATCTGACTTGGATCAGTCAAATAGCCTCAATTTGAATCCAACTATCATTGTGCTATAGTAGACTAAGAGGACCATAGTTCAAATCCTTTCTCTTGCTATTTGTTATTTGTATGACCAGTCAAATCCCTTAACTCTCTAGGCCTCAGTTTCCTTATCTATGAAAATGAGAGGTAGGACTTGATTCTAAAGGCCTCTTCCAATTTTAAATCTATTATACTGTGATCAACCATCTACCAGGGATACAAAGTACCTACTGTGTGCCAAGGATACAAAAATGAAACCATTCCTTCCCTTGAACTTACATACTTTTAAAACTTGGATTTTTTAATACACTTAACCTCTTCAGGAGATCTCACTTCTAAAAATACCTTTAGAATTTAGGTACTGTACAGTGGAGGACCTGGGTTTGAATCATAACAGCCATTTCTCTGAAACTGTTTCTTCATCTGTAAAATGACTGTGTTAGACCATTGTAGCACCAGATCTTGGTATTCAACACCTTCTCAGCTCCCTCAGTTCCCTTTTTTCTCTGAATGAAGGGCTGGAGGGCTGAAGAATCAACTCTTCCCAAAGCCTTCCTTCATAGAGGGCTCAAAACTTCCCAGGTAAACTCTTCATTTTCCATTAGTGGCTTTGCTTGGACCAAATGTTCTTAATCTGAGGTCAGTGAACTTTTTTTCTTTCACCTGACTGCTAAAGGGGTCCATGGCACAGAAAAAGATCAAGACCTCTGGACTACGAGATGATCTCTTAAGTGTCATTCTAGTTCTTAATCTGTGATCCTAAGAGTTAGAGCTTTAAAATGACTAATATCATTGATAGGCATCTAGCTGGATGGCTTAAAGTATTGCCAGTTGACTGAATACTTTCAAAATTTATCATCTCTTCCCAACAGACACACACACACACACACAGAGGCATGTTTAGCAACTCTCCAGCTTTTATCTCATGTTCTTCCTTTGCATCCCTTCTGACAACCTGTTCATTATTTTATGACCCTTAAATGTTATGACCTTCTGCCTCTATTCCTTCACTCAGTCTGTTCCCTTTGCTAGTTTCCCTGTCCTCTTCGGTTATTAAATATCTTTCCATATTTTACAGCATAATTTGCCAGCCTCCATAAAGCCAATTCCTCCATGAAGCCTTTCTCTGATCCCCAGTCAGTAATGTCCTCCTCCCCACCCAGGCAACCTATGATGAAATGTGCTACTGACTTCCTGACAGAGAGGTGATAAGCTCAGGGTATAGAATTCTCTCTCACCACACACACACACACACACACACAAACTCTTACATATATCCATATCCATATGTAATTTTAGATATGACCAATGTGGGAATTTATTTTGCTTGACTGTATATTATTTGTTACAGGAATTTTGTTTTTTTTTTCCCCAGTGGGGAAGGAGGTAGGAAGAGAAAACGGATTTTTGTTAATTGAAAAAATTAAAGGTAAAAAATATTTTTAAAAAGTAATGATCTCCCCTTCTTGAATTTCACGTTATATATTACATTGTAAGTCTCTGATACACAATATTACAGGATATCTGTATTGGTGTTTTATCCCTCTACCAAACTACAAATCCTATAAGTGTAAAGATCCGGTCTCCCCAGGGCTTAGTATGGTGCTGTACATACAACAGGTATTTAATGTTTGTGAGATGAACCCTTCTAGGGGGCAACTTACCCAGAGCTTAAAGAACAGTTTCCATTCTTAAAATCTAGGAAGATTTAGTCAACACTTCAAACCTCCTTGCCCCACAGAAAGATGACATCCACAAAACTCCAAACTTCACTCATTCATGTTGGCACCACTCACCGTCTCCTCTGAGGAAAAGTGAGTCCCTGGCAACAACAATACTAAGAAACTAAACTGTTTCCAAGTCCCATATCCTGTGGAGTCAGTTCTGTGAAAATCTAACAAAAGCCACATCTCTCTAACCCAGGGGTAGGGAACCTGTGGCCTTGAGGCCACATGTGGTCCTCTAGGTCTTCAAGTGTGGCCTTTTGACCCGAAGTCTGGGCTGCACTTGAGAACCTGGAGGGCCACATGTGGCCTTGTGGCTGCAGGTTCTCCACCCCGCCCTAACCAATCTCTCCTAGAGGCAACTAGACATAAGATAAAAGGATAGGCACTGTCTCACCATAACTTGTGGCTGAAAAAAAAAAATCTCATTACTCTACAATGAACATCCAGCCCCTTCCACTGATTCTATACACCAGCATTTTCAAAATAGACTGTGGGGTATGGGAAGCCATTTTAGAAATTAGATTAGAATTTAGAAATTAGATTAGAAATCTTTTGGCAAAGCTGACTACACCCCTCAGAGCTTTCAATCAAAACCAAATTTCAACAGAGCCAAGTCAGAATTACACAGGTTGAGACTCATCCCTAGGGCTAGTTTTATGTTGAGGTTTATCCCTACTGCTGGCTTTAGGTTGAGATTGAAGAAGCAGCCACCTCTTTGTTATGATATGAAGAGCACTAGGAAGCTAGCTACCTTGTCCAAAAATCTCCCTCATGGGCCTGTAGTAATTCTTGAAATCCTACCATTAGAGTACTGTTTGTTTGGGTGAAAGCATTCTCCCCTAGGTATGTGCTTTTATCTATCATAAAATTCTCAAGGCAACTAGTAGCAAAGAAGAGGTTTTGAAAGTGGAGAGGGTAGATGGAAAATTGAAACTCTGAGCATTTTTCCACGAAGGCAGGCCTGGGTCAGCATTAGGGCACAAAAACTAACTTGGCCAGCTTCACAACTTTGCCTTTAGCAATCCCAGTTTATTCATCACGTAACATCGAAGCCTCACCCTAAGACAGAGAACTTATAAAAAGCAAGACAAGACAAGTAAGAGTGTATACCAGATCCATTTCCAGGCTGTAACCTCACTACTTCCAGATGCACTCATTTCACTCAATCTGTGTGCGATAGCCATAGGCATCAATCATCCATGCCAAATTACTCTGGAGATTCCCTATTACCTCATTAATTGGGCTAAAATTTAGTATTTGTGGGTACCAGGTCCCATTACAGTTTTCATCTTGGTCTCTCACTTTATCCTGCATAAAAAACTACACATAAGACCCACCCTTTACTATTCCCCCACACCTGGATTAACCCTTTTCATTAGTTTATACTTCTCCATGATTCATCAAAAACAAAACAAAAACCCAGGGCTTCCAAGCAGAATTTTTGATTTATAACCCAGATGCACATATCATTAAAATACCATCTCACTGCAATCAGATTATTTATGTAGTTTATGAAGTTACTTTGTGTAGTTTTCTCCCCATCAGCTTATATTTAACAGTATTATACCTCCTAGCTATTTAAGATCTTAATTTCACACATACATTATGACAGCATCTTATAAAGTACAGTGCCTCCTTGTTACTATACACTAAATGCTTTATGATATTCTTCAAAACAGTTATAATAATTCTCTGATAAAGTTTTTGCTTTAAAAGGCATACTCACCTACAATACCAAATAGATTGTACTATGAAAGAGGGATTTGGTAAAAAAAAAAAAAATAAAAAAGAGATTTTTGATTCTTCATCCCATTTCCTAAGTGTATAAAAGATTTCAGTACTCTCAGACTACATCCTATTCTACATCTCTTTAATAACATAATGTGCACAAAAAGAAAATATTGCCTTAATGACTTTCTAATTTGTACAGATAAATACTATATTTCAGTCTAGATAGATCAAAGATTATTAAAATATGGGCCTTTAAAAGTAATGTCTCTTGCAAAAAAATTACTAGCACCTTATATAATCAAAAATTTTTATTTTAATTATGTTATAAATTTACAACACACCTATCAACACAATGTCAGTGTGTGTGTGTGTGTGGGGGGGGAATTGAGACTGGGTAATCATTCTAGTCACCTAGTAAGCTGTGTTAACATAGTTGATGACTATTACCAAAGTGGGAACAATCTATCATACGAACAAGTGTTACCTAGAAAATTTTCTTAAGTAGCTGAAATCTGATTTCATTAAAACCTAGCTCAGTGGATTATCATATTTGCTGTCTGGAGGCCTGTAGTATTAAAAAAAACTACATACCCCAAAACCAATTCAAATATTTAGCATTATTACTGGTTCTATAACTAAATCATGCTCCTATCACCATATCTGTAGAATGAACTCTGAATTCTAGAGTTTTTGCTATACCCACCCAACTTAAGCTGCCCCAGAGTAACATTAAATCTTAAAACATGCATGCTACAGTATCACTTTCATATAAAAAGTATGAGGTACTAGACCAATGCAATTGTCTTTATAACCAGGTAAAATGAAAATGCAGCACTAGAGCTACCTTGTAGTCACTGCAAATCACATTCTGATATGTTTTATTAAACCAGCAAAATATTCAAAGTCATCTTTAAAAAATAATACACAGGCATCACCAGCAGCTATTAACATTTCATTCGGTAGTTTTTTATACATTGTTCTTCCCCCAAACCTCCAAACACCACAATGGTACAAAAACAATAACCAAATTCAAGTGGAATTTAATGCATTTATATTTATCATAAATCTTTCCTTCAGTTTCAGCCAGAGATTAGTATGTAAGTACTTAGACTCTAAGGTTAGGAAACTATTAGAGAGGTAAATATAACATCCCAATTACAACTATAACCTTTTGTTATTAGTTAAGACTGGGATACTAAAAGAACAAGTTTTGGCAAAGGAAATACATACTGGATAACCTGCATTTTCAGAGTAAATTAATAGTCTCTGATGAAAAATGCTCATAGGCAACAAGCTATTACCATTTTACGTAGCAAGCACACACTTGATTGTACAAAAAAGAGGTTGGGGTGGGGAGTAAAACTTCAGATTGGTGAGAATTTTGCCAATCTTGTAAGCACTCAAATAATAATAGAGCCAAGAGTCACTGGAACAGGACAACTGCTCCAATAAAAACCACTATTGAATAAGCCTACAATTCAGTTAGACAGGACATCTGGGACTAGTCCTTGATCCCATCAATATTCTCAAAAAGTTAATTTTTTAAGATTGAATTTAAATGGCCCAGTCACTTTTAGGCAATTGAATCAATTCTTCAGAAGATAAGGAATAATCTTTTCAGATTTAACCTTGGAAGTCAAAGAGGAGAAAGTTTTAACCCAAAAGACTGTAACAACTACAAGGCAAGGGGTACTAGACATGAGTGGGTGAGGTGCTCTGCATGTCCTTCTCTAGCTCCAGTAATAATATCAAGACATCACAACTAGAGCTGCCTGAGAATATAACTTTGAAAACAAACACACTTCTTGCTGTGTCCTCTAGAGGTGAGACACGGGAATAGTCCATTGCTGTGATGGTTTTTAGTACTATAATTTGGTGGATACAGCGTACTGCTTGGTACTCCCCAACTCAGACAACTAAGCTCTCATCTAATGGTATACAAACCTTATCAAGACTACAAACATTTCTCTCAAAGTACATATATATTCTAAAATTTAGACCCATACCATAAGTTATCTTATTTTTGCTTGCATTCATAGTTTTTACACCAAATCCTGTGGACCCTTTCATTAGAAGATACCAATCAACAAGAAGGGAACTCTCACTGGACCTGCCTCTATTGAGGTTGTCTCACAAGTTAATACCAAGTAACCAATGTTTCAGTAGTAAAATGATTACTAGCTTCTCAAACTGTATTGCATCCTCTACAAAGTTAGTATAAATATGAGCCCTGAGAACAAACTTTCATATAGAACAATTCTATTAAAAATATCAAAGCTTTGTGATCTGACAAAATTATAAATTATATATATTAAATAAATAAATACCTTTCCATAATCACATGTAAATATCAAAAGGTAAAGATTGTCTATGTCAACCAATGAGATGGTGGAGAACAAGTATAAGAACAATTCGGAAAGAATCAATACTGTTGAAGATTCATTAGGTATCTTCTTAGTCTTCCTTTCTTTTTCCTGTATCTTCTCCTCTCTTTAAGATCAAACATTGCACATTCCTACCCTATATCTGGCTTGAATGATGCACAGACATGCGGTTGCAGTGGCTTTAACTTTTCTCATTCAGTAACCTGCATGTTAATATTGCTATGTATGCTAGACTGAACTCTGAAGTTGTAAACATAATTATTCCATCCTTTGTCATGGATAGAGAATATCAATTTTGACAGTGCACTTAACTATATTCTCCCTGCCAACAAGGTCTCTCACTGGTAACCTCTTCCTATATCTGCCAAATCCCAACCCAAAATTTAGTATGAGAATTTTAAAAATTCTCCTTTAGTAACATAGGGAATTATCAATATTCCAAACACAATGGAAAGAACATAAAAGGTAACCACTGCTTGTTTGCCTATTTCCATGGATCCTCTCTAAAATCTGCTGAATTGGCCACTTGACAGACATATCCTTGGCCTTGACTGCATACTAAACACGTATGTATACTAATGGTTTGATTTTACTAGCTTCTTATGTGGCATTGTTTGATAATTTAATTTGATTCTACAAGAAGTCCTTATTCACACTGAGCCTTCTGCAAAAAATATATCCCTAGAAGGTTGTTAATTGTCCAGCAACTGGAAGCAATTAGCTCTACCAAAACAAGTAATAATCTTCAGAAGCTACACAGCCCAAGTACTAATTTGCCCTTTTGAAGAGACACATCAAAATCAACTACCTTTTAGTTTTTCCCTCTCAAATATTTAAAAGATTAACATTCTAAAACAACCTGAATTAAGTTTAAGAAAAAAAAATACACACACACACAAAACCTGAAACATTTGCTCAGTTTGGGGATATTTTAAAGATGCAGTACTTCTTTGGCTATAAAACAGCTTTCTTTTCATAAAAATTCCAGTTTGTACAAGCAAATTAAGAGTCTAGGCTAGGCTTATGAAACTAGCTAATTTTCTTAATTAGGGCTCTTGAAAATCTGTACACAGAAGGAACAATGAACTCAGGAAATTTTCACAACCTAGGAGAAGAGGTACTTTAATAAGGATTATTGTATATACTATTTGGATGAATTTTATACAAAGTAAGAACCATTCTGTAGTACAAAAAAAAAATTCCTATTGTACTAAAAGCTAAACTTTACATTGTAACATGGATTTTGTATATCTAAGATATTTTGCTCTTTCATAAATATTATATAGAGTCAAATAGGTAATGTGTTAGTACTTTGTAAATTATTACTGATCATCTTAAAAGTATAGCAGTCCTCCTACCCCCATTGTTTTTTTGAAGGGGGAGATGGAAGTGATTCCTCTTCAGAGATGAATATATCATTAAGTTCCTCATTTATGTGGTCAGTCCCTCTTTGTGAACTGGTCAGATGCTAAAAGTGCTGACTTGTAAACTTATTCTTTTCAGTGGGAGAAGTACCAGGAGGAATATTACTCTCTAACAAGGAAGAGGAAAAAAAATAAAAATCATTTATTCAACAGGTTTTCAAGTTAAAATAAATGAATTAGGGATTTTGAGTTAAAAAATAAATAAGCCCAAACTCCCAACAGGTTACTTTCAAGTCAAACCATGGAGGAAAAAAATAAGAACAAATTATTAGAGAACAGATAGATTGCAACACTTCACACATATGTTCAGGAGTGTCTTACACAGATCTTTTTTTTTCCAAACAAACAAATATGGGAACCAGAAAATGCCTAAAAGAGCTGCAAGAATCATTCTTGATATTTCTGACCAGAAATTTAAAATCTAAAACCATGAAGATATCTGGTCAGTGAGATAAAAATGCTCTTCTACAGACTGGTTAACTAGAACTGTCATCTAGCTTAAAACTCAGCTACAAGACTTCTATACTCATTGGCTATTTATGGAACTCCACAAGGTATAAGCCAACTAATGCCAGATAATATTTAGGTGCCAATAATCAAGGCAAATATGTTAGTGCATTAAGGCAGATGTTATTCAGCTGCCTTCAAGAGAATGTTAGTAACCAAAACATCCTCAAAAGACAACTACTTCTGGCAATTACAAAGAACAGAGTAGTTTTTTAATTTAAAAAGAGGGCAGAGGCAGAAAAGGTATTAGCTTGATGCCTGTAACAGAGCTTGCTTTTCCTTAAGATATATGCTATGGGAGATATGGGGAAATTGTGTTCTAATAATTTTTTAAACTCATTAAAAAAACAGCCTTTTTACCATCAAAATTATCTACATATTAATAAAATCTACTCCTGTAGAATATTGGTGTGGCAAAATGAACTGTTAGAGAAAAAAATACTGCATCTTTAACATAGTGAGATGTGAGTTCCTTAAAGTAATGTAACACTTTTTCTTTGGGTACTAGAACAACACTAACACAGAAAATAGGAAAAAGGAAAACTATTTATTAAAGAAATTTAACCTATGAATTAATCTACTTAAATTAGTATGTCTGATGTTAACAGTTTGGATTGAAACATGCTCTCTCGAATAACATCTAGATTTTAAAATCAAACTCTAAGGGTCAATTCAAATAGCATTTTATTTTAATAGTCATAACTTAATATTCTTTAGAGATGAGTGTATCATTTAATTCCTCACCAAAGTGGTCAGTCACTTTTTGTAAACATCGGTCAGATGCTAAAAATACTGACTTGTAAACTACCCTCACAGATTCTTTTTTTAAAGCAATAAGGTATAAAACCAGAGCAGTCATTACTGTCTCAAACAATCCCATGTAAGTTGTTTGCATGAGTATTTTTTGAGATATGGATTTTTTAATTCAATCTAACTGAATGCAAACCCTTCTTCTACTACCAATAAATCCGTAAGGCAACTACATTTCCAGCTGGCCGTAAGCTACACTCTTTCTTGTTTGAGAGGTATAACTAAGAAGGCCTCTAGCCAAATACCAAAAGCTACTTTTCTTCCCCTCTCCCCAAATCCTCGGCTCCTTCTTCTCTGAGGAACCTGAAGCTATGGGCAGCGGGTGCAGCAGAGTGCAGGGGTTTCCATCCACCTAGGTGCGGTTCAGCGTCTGAAAGATCCTGGAGATCTGTAACATGACAGGTCCTGTCTCAGGGTCATTCATCCACTGGGTGCTATTTAATGGATTTTCAAGCATATCTTCAAATGCTGTGGAAAGAAGAAGAACAATATTTACTTCTTTAGTAAATATGAGTAAGTATGCAGTGCTTGTATTTTTTTAAAAACTACTTTCTAGATATAAAGGGGATATCCTTAGATATAAAGAGTACATATACAGATCAATCAAACAACAGTAAGTGTTTACTATATGCCAAGTATTGTGCTTTGAGCTGGGGATACAAAGATAGAAATGAAAGCCTTCACCTTTAAGAAACTAATATTTCATCAGGGAAAAGAACATATATAAGAGTATGCATCAAATAAGGGATGGAAATGGGAATAAGACTTGTGATTTCATTGGTGTAAGGGAATTTTCCTGTGAGGAAACTTCCTTTACCAATGTTGCTGAGGATATTCTCTGCAACTTAAATTCCTAAACAGTTCTGTAGAGCACTGAGAACTTAAGTCAGTCAATAAGCATTTATTAAGTATCTACTATGTATTAGGCACTGTGCTAAGTGATGAGAAGACAAAAAGAGGCAAAAGACTGTCCTTGCTCTCAAGGAGCTCACAGGCTAATGGAGGTTAAGTGAAATGTCTAGGTTCACAGCCAGTAAGTAGCAGAGGTGGGACTTGAAATAGGTCTTTCTGACTTCCTCCAGTATGCCATGATGCCTCTGATATAAAATAATGGGTAATTTTAGGGGTTGGAGGGAGAAGAGTTTTTAGTAGGTGCTGGAATCAGGAAAGGCCTCATAACTTTGAGTGGAGTTTTGAAAGAAACTAGAGGTTCTGATTTCCTAAGGTTGATAAGGGAGTGCATTCTAGGTATAAGGGGACAGACTGTGCAAAGACATGGAATGGGGAAATAAAACATCATGTGCAGAAGAGCAATAAGGCTAGTTTGGCTGGGACATAAGGTGTGTGAAGAGGAATAATATGTGGTAAGTCTGCAAAGGTTGGCTGGAGTCATGGACTTTATACACAAGGGGGTTTACATCTTATCATAAAGATAAGTAAGAAACTGCTGGAGTTTACTAAACAGGGGAGTGATTTGGTCAGAACCTATGCTTTAGGAATATTGCTTTGGCAACTGTGTGGCTGATCAACTGGAGAGGAGAATGACGAGAGAAGACCCTCTAGGAGTCTATTGTAATAGTGTAGGCAAGAAGCGAAAAGGGCTGAATAAAGGAACTGGCTGTGTGAATAGAAAAAAAGGGATAAACAAATGTGAGAGATTCTCAGGGTTAGAATTGACAAAAGTGGCAAATGTAGCAAGGGAAAGTGAGGAGTCAAGGATGATGCTGAGACTATGACCCTAAATGACCAGAAGGATGCAGGACCTTCCATAGAAATAGGAAAGTTCAAGAATCTGGACAGGCTTTTGGAAAATAACAAGTTCTGATTTTGGACATGTTGAGTTTGATATATCTATAGGAATTTCTGTTTGATATGTCTAATAGGCAGCTTGTCAAAATAGAAATATCAACTAATACAGAAGAATTGACTGGACACTTTGGATCAAAATATATGAGAAAATTATAGCAAGAAAGATGTTTATTCTTACTTTTTCCAAAAAAATGT
The DNA here is from genome assembly GCA_028646595.1 of Phalanger gymnotis. Taxonomy (NCBI): domain Eukaryota; kingdom Metazoa; phylum Chordata; class Mammalia; order Diprotodontia; family Phalangeridae; genus Phalanger; species Phalanger gymnotis. The sequence goes on along the minus strand of CM053625.1, from coordinate 130,268,168 downwards.
ATAGGCCTTTTTGATTTAGCAAACACTGAATAACCTCAGGTAATGTGACTGAATAATCTCAGGTCAAATGGAACTCAACCCCATAGTAATGCAGGACTCTATTATATAAGTTTGTTATTGTATGAATTAAGATTTATGCCATATCAAATCTTATCCCCCTCCATATCAAAATAAAAACCTGCCAGAGCATGGCTAGCCCATAAGGCAATTATTATTTCTACCACGGTCATAAAAGAGCTTACAACATACTTTTCTTTTTACAATCGCTATCCAGAATATTTGATATCTGGACATGCCTAAAAAAATGATTAAACTTTTTTCCCCCCAAATACCCCACGTTTGAAACCATAGGCTTCAAGTGTATCACCAAATTTTGTTCCTATCAAATAAATAAAGGCTGAATATTTTGCAATAACCTGTAATTCAAATTCCTTGATTTTCCATGTCAAAACTCAGTGAGCAAAATTTCATTAAGCTTCTGATAAGAAATCTAGTAACAATAAACCAACTTATAAAGTTTCGTAAGGGTTCATTATTAAAATACTTGGCATTTTTCAAAAGGGAAACCGTACTATTCACCTGATCTGGCACATGGAGCTAAATATAATGTCAAACCAAATTTTTATACTTTAAAATGTGAAAGTTCTAGAAAGCTCTTTTGACCTATAAAATTTCATTTCCAACTAAGTTTTCATCAACAAGAGTTTTTGTGTCCTTCACATAGCAGTTTATTTAAAGTACTCTGAAAGTCAGTTAAAATTCAGTTTGACATTGAATGAAATGGAGTATTATTGTGCTGTGAAAAGCAATAAATATATTAAATACAGATAATCAGAAGATATAAACTGATACAAAATGAAGTAAGCAGAAGCAAGAAAACTATACACAATGACTACAACAATGTAGAAGGAAAGAATAACAATAAAACAATATGCTATGGAATTGTGATGACTAAGTTTGGCTCCAAAGAAGAGATATGAATAAGTACTGTCCCTCCTTCACTTCTTTGTAAGGGAAGAACTAAGGACGTGGTTCATTACACATAATGTCACACTTTTCCAATGTGTCCATTAGTTTTGCAAATCTTTTTTCTTCTTTGTTATAGGGGATGGCTCTTTGGGAAAGGGAAGAAGGAAAGATATACATTAAGAAATGTATAGAAACAAAACAGAACAATAAAATTTTATTTGGAAAAATCCAGTTGGAAGTTGGGCTGGTACCAAAATAATAATTCCAAGCAATATCATAATGGAAATTATTAACTTAAGGATTGACATGTGAACCAGAAGCTAAATTCTACCCAAAGCCAGTTATTGGTACAGGTAGACTCACCTAGCCCCCACATATACATTTTATTCTGATACAGACTTAATACAGATGGGTTTTCTCCAGGACAGAAACTTTCTTTTTGACTGAGAAAACACAGCTACTACAAGGCAAAGCTCCAAGCAGGTCAAAGTTTTTACTATTTCAGCCTTGACAGATCTAACATAAAAGTCTATGCTAAAAACAGTAAATGCCCTTTAATTCTATGTACATTCCTATAGAAATGTATCAAGTGTATGTTTCCTTTTATACTATTTTTTTTTCAGACTGTGAAATCAACCACACATAGGTCCTAATCTTTTAATTCAACTCAACCCTTGTGGCTAAGATTGTTAATATATGCTAGACTGCCACAAATGTGGTTAATTAATTTACCCACAAGAGATTTTTAAATGTTAGAAAGATTCAGGCCAGTTTCTTGTTGTTCTTGATTTTTTTGTCCTGTAGAATATGAAATTCTCTAGCAGATCTAAATATCTAAGTCTTTGTATATTCTGGATTACAAGATCTTGGCCTGTCTAAGAAACTACAACTCCTCATATTTCTATAGTACTTTAAATGTTATAAAATGTTTTCCTTATCCCAAAGGGTAATGTACATCTCATTACACTATTTTATTGATGAGAAAACTGAGACTTAAAAAAGTCAAGCAGCTTACCCACAGTAACCATGATATAAAGTGTTAGAGCTAGAGGATGCCAGATGGGAGAGGTAATGCCTAATGGGAACTGCAAGCATAAATCTATTCTCCATTAAAAAAAAAAAAGTCATCTTTTTGAATAACCAAGATTTTATTTGTCTGTGTGCAAAATGCTGCAACGCTTACCTAACAAGGTTTTAGGATTAGTTAGTCCTAACTGCACAACTGGGTTGTCAAGGATGGCTTGAAAGAGAGGACTATCTGGATCAATTCCCTTATCTAAATCTTCTGGTGAAGGTTTTCTGTCTCCCAGCAGCCATTCACACTGAAAAATTCAGAGCAGTAGTCATTAGAATTAGTTTTCCAACAAACATAATTTTTTTTAATAAGGTGTCAACCATATATATAGACAATTATTTTATGTTCCCAATAAAGAAATATTTTCTTAGTTCTTGAAAAATTCTCAAGGTTTAGTAACTGAAAGTAAAAATAAAAATTAAACCAAGTCTAGACTGAAAGTGATGTACTCAGAGGATTAGGCTCTGGAAGAAAGGAACTATAGATCTGACTCCCAAAGTTGCTTCTGCTACTATCATTCAGTTTAACTCCCTTGGTTTTTCCACTTATAAAATAAGGGCAACAGCATGCTCTTCCCCATGCTTCACCTCTCCTAAACCTATTCTTTGTCCTCATCATCACTTTCAGTGCCTTCTCCTCTCAATAACCTCTCAGGCCATTATTACTACTTTGGATTTCACAGTATTAACCCTATAGTTTATCAATTCAATACTACACTGTCTTTGAGTCTCTTGATCACTGTCCTACTACTGCTCATGTGCCACCAAGCTCCAACCCTAGGATATTCTCACTATCCACCTACCTCTTCTGCTTCTACTCAAGTGATAAATGAGGCTGGAGAAAGGACAGCACTGTGTTCACTAAAAATTTATGTTCTTTAATTCTAACCAGACACTAAATGCAGCAAGGCAATCCTTTTACTTCTCCCTAACTGATTCTCTGTAACACTTCCCAGACGTTCTCTTCTGCAGCCTCAAATACTAAGCTGACAACATAAACTTCAGTCAGAAAATAGAGACTATTTGCTATGAATCTTTTCTGCATCTTAAAACCCCTGGCATTACCACTCCATTCTTTCCTCCTTTGTTTATTCTGGTCTCTGATAAAGAGGTGCATAGCCTCACCAAGGCCAACTCTTCTATATGTATCTGTGATCCAATCCCCTCCCAATTCCTCCAGCAGAGTGATCCCAAATTCATCCTCCTACTCTCTCTAATCATCAGTCTCTCCCTATTCTTTCCCACTGCGTATAAACTTTCCTATCATTAAAAAACATTTATTTCACTCTATTTCCTAAAGCTATCATCTGATAACTCTCCTCCCTTTTTCAACCAAATGTCTAGAAAAAGCTAACTCCATTTCTTCTTCTCTCACTTACTTCTAAAGCTTTCACAATGACTTCCAATCTCACCACTCAACTAAAACTGCTCTCTCCACAGTTACCAATGATCTCTTAATTGCTAAATTCAATATCTTTTTTCTCAGTTCTCCTCCTTCTTGACTTCTCTGAAGCATCTGACATTATTAACCCCTCCTTGCCCTGTGTTTTCATGACTGTTCTCTCTTGATTCTCCTCCTGTCTAACTACTTCTGCTCAGTGTCCTTGGCTGGATATCATCCATATCCCACTCTCTTGTTTTTGTTCCTCAAGATCTGGTCCTGGGTCCTCCTCTTCTCTTTCTATATGCTCCCTTTTTCTACACACCCCAATCTCTTGCCTTTGGGGTAAGGAGAGAAAATAACATTCCATCTCACCAGGTCTCCTAACTGGTTTTCATGGGAAAAAGAGAAATACCATTTCATCAAGCAACAGACTTGTCCCTTCCAGGTGAGAGGAGAAACACAATTCTATCATGTTTCCTGCTTGGTCTTCTGTGGTTAAGGAAGGGGAATAACACCATTCCTTTAGCTCCTAGCACTTGTCACCTCACCTGAGATGCCTAAAGCCCAGAAAGGACTCTACCCTGAGGCCAAGCTTCTAGGGCCAATGAAACCCTACTTCAACTCATTCCTCAATGATTAGCAAACTCTAACCTGGTTAAACCCTTCCCATACCAATGATTCTGAATCTCTGATCTGTCACTCTCATTCCCTTCAATCCAACCCCTCCAATGTCCCACTCTAAAGTGACCCAACTCCTTCCAAAGCCTGCTCCGTGGGTAACAAATGTGCTAACATATTAAATCTTCTCCTTTCCAACTCGTTCTATTTTCTGGTTCTCACTGAGATCCTCCTGAATGCACAACCTCCCTGACTTCCCTTTCCAGCACTGGCTGCAGTTGCACTCATTTCTCCTTGGACTCACTGATTGAAGTAGGAGAGTTAAAATACTCCTTGCTCACCATTACCACTTTCAGGTTCTCCCTCTATCAACAACACTCAGTAGCCTCTCCTTTTTTGAGGTTGACTCAATTCGTGTCTATCACCCAATTAAAATTCTGGTAGCTATCATCTACTGACCTCCAGGGCATTCCCTTTCCTTCCTCAATGAGGAGCTCATGATCTCTCTTTTCCAACTCCTGCCCTCATACTAGGGGACTTCAATCATACATACTGATACTCCCTAACTTTACAGTTCTTTAACTTACTCATTTCATATTACCTACTCCTCCACCCTACCTTAGCCAGTACAAAGATGGTCATATCTTTGATCTTGCCATCACTTGCATACTACTTTCATGTTCGTGAACTCTGAAAATCCCTTACCTTATCATAATCAATTGCCATTCAAGCTTTTCTTCCTTCTTATAACCCTAAACACTGTTTTTGTTTTCACCATGACCTTCAATCCCTTGGCCCCTCAGTTTTCTCTTAGGCCTTCCCCCTGGCACTGTCTACATTCTTCTCTCTTCTCCATCTTAACCCTTGGGTGAATTAATTCAACTCTACTCTGTCCTCTTCTCAAGTCCCTTCACCTTTTATTGTATCTGTGATTCTGCCCTGTGAAGCCTTAGTCTTAGATCACTCATACCATTCACTGCCTTTGCTCCTATAAATGTGCTGCTGAACAAAGCTGGAAAAAAATCCCCACAAAACTGTGATGATTGGGTTCACTACAAATTTATATTATATAATCTCAACTGGGTCCTCATTATGGTGAAGCAATTCTTTTACACTTCTCTAAATGATCAATTAACTCACTCAACACAGTGGCTTTTCCAGATCTTTTCATGAGGCTATTTGACTAAAGCTCTCTCCTTCCCTGTTCTTCATCTTACCTCACTCAGATGCCTTCCACCTCTATGTCATCCTCACCTCAGTCTCACATGAAGAAATGGTCTTCTTTCTGCCAACATACTACCTTCCATATGCCCAAATGATCCCATTCTATCCTATCTTCTGCAGAAAACGCTCCCCTCCAACATCTTCATCCTCTCACTTACCCCTCCTTGTTTACTGCTTATTTCCCTACTGTCTACAAATATGCCCATGTCTACCCAATCCCCCCAAAATCCTCACATCCATCACCAATAGCTATCATCCTACATCTCTTCCCCCTTTTGTGGCTAAACTCCTTATGAAGGCTGTCTATAATCGATGCCTTCACTGTCTTTACTCTCACTCTCTTAATTCTCTACAATTTGACTTCTGAACACATCATTCAACTAAAATTGCTCTCTTCAAAGTTACCAATGATCTCTTAATTGTCAAGTCTAATGGTTTTTTCCCAATCTTCATTCTTCCTGATGTCTCATAAAATGCCAAGTATAGAAGCAGGAAAAGACAGAATTAGAATGAAAAACAGAAGTAGGACAGTTTGGCTAGAGTAAAGAGTGGATATAGGGGAGTACTATTAAACAAAGGGAAAAGAAGTAAACCACACTCTTCAAATTAGGTTTAGAAGAATATGAAGTGAACAAAAATCTCCATTTCAACTGGAAATATTTCAACTATGTAGTACTCACTGCTGCAGTTTGCTGGTTGTTGTTTACTTTCAGTGCATCTACCACTTCCTTTTCATCAAATCCCATCTCCATCAGAGCAATGACAGCCTAAATGAGAATTACACAACTCATTAAATACCATGCTCACTGAGAACAAGTCAGCAAATTCAATGAACAAGTCATCTGACATAGAACTAAAGCACTTTTCTTTAATAGTATTTGAGCAGAAGGTGCTTCTTTTTAATTTAGTACCACTAGATTTACCATAATATAATTATTTTCCCTTATAACTTTACTGCAGTATGGATTGTGTAGTGACTATCCAAACAATCTGATAATTACTAAAGCAAAGGATGGTATAATGTATAATGATCTTACTAAATGAAGATAGGAAATATCAGTATAGAATCCTCAATGTTACAACCAGAAAGGACTTAAGACACAGTCTAATTCAACTCACTCATTGTAGCTGGATAGGCAGTCAATAAGCATTTACTAAGCACTTCCGTGCTAGGCAATGTGCTAAGTGGAGATACAAAGAAAGACAGAGACACAAATAAGGTGGCTGTGACCTTGAGAGGGGAATTAATTTGTCTAAGGTCAGACAGATAGAGCCAGGGACAGAACTCAGGTTTCCTGAGTCACGGTCCAGTGTTACTGCCACTGTGCCATGATGTCTCTTTCACTCAGTAATCTAGGAAAAGATCAGAAAGAAAAGTTTCTTTCCTGCTAAGATTAAACATCAATGAAGAAACTTTTCAGCAACCATAGGTGTGATCACACTATATTTCCAGAACTATTTTGCTATAAAACATGAAGAATCTGTATTTTAGAACGATCTTTGCTAAATAAAAGTATAGGACCATTTAAAACTAAGATTTAGAGCCAGGAGGACCCTCAAAGAATGTTAGACATATGAGGGACATTAAGAGAACATCTAATCCAATCCCTCTATTTTAATAATAAGGAATGTAAGGCACAGTGCGTGGAACATGGTAAGCACTTCATACTTTATCCATCATGAAGGTAAAGTAACTTGTCCCAAATCATAGTTAGTGAGTGGAAGAACTGAGACTGGCGAAGCCATTTTAGAATACATCTAGACTAATTCTAGACAAGTGCATTTTCTAGTAACACAGCTACACTATGCTGGAGTACATGGCTATCACTTGTTATAACTGTGATGGACTAATCAAGGAGGAAAAGATTTTTCAGCTATCTTATATTTTCAAAATCACTGTTAAAGAAGAAAATACTTAACACATTTCAAATAGCTACCAGAATGATGTAAAGGAAAAGTCTTTTTCAGCAGCTTCAAGTTCTATAGTATTAAATATACTGATAATATTAATAATGATTAAGATGATGATGATAGCTAACATTTATAGAATGATTCCTATGTGCCAGGTACTGTGCTAAGCATTTAACAATGATTATCTCGTTTGATCCTCATAACAACCCTGGGAGGTCAGTGCTGTTGTTATCTCCATTTCACAGATAAGGATACTGAGGTAAACAACAGAGGTTAAGTGACTTGACCAGGGTCGCTTAGTAGTTGTCTGAGGCCAAATTTGAATTCAGTTCTCCACACTCAGCTCTCTATCTACTATACCATATAGCTGCCCCAGAATAAAACTAGAATAAAACAGCTAAGTTAGATAGGTCAAAATAATGCACAGAGATAAAATAAGGCTAGCTCAATAAAATATAATTAAGGGTAAAGTCAAGTCTCAAAGATTAGAGCCTCTGAAACTGTCACAAGCAAAAAGATGGTAAATTAGTTTTAATAATTTCCCTTCTCCTCTAACAAATCAATTATTCTATTTGATTGGATAACACAAGGCACTAAGGCATAAGGCTACACACAACAGCTGGTCTATAGCTCTGAATATGAAGAGAAAAACACAAATTCATAGTGTAGCCTCTTTGCTTCAACCTATTACTTATGACCAAATGGCATTTTTATTATTGCATAAGAATTGTGCATCAATACATTATTTTATGACTTCAAATGTCAGGTTTCTAAAAAAAAATCATAGGAATTCAAGCTTAAATGAATCTGGTCTATTTGGATCTTAGACCATAAAATCATTTCATAGGGCATTACTCCTTTTTTCCAAAAGCAGAAACTAACCTAGGTTAACTATCAAGTTCCAAACATTCTTCCATAAGCATATAAGTAACTAATATCCTGAAGAGCAAAATAAAATAAAACTTTCATTTAGAAGCTGATATCAAATATAACATACTCGTGGATCTGGCCGAAATTCTCTTTTCCTACGGATCTTCTTGAAAATTTCTGTTAGCTCATCCTTGACTTCCTCCCCTTCTGTACTAGGTCCACCAGAAGCTTGAGAGGAGGAGGCAGAAGCACCTGCAGCTTCTAATGAAGCCTGACCTGGAAGAGGCGTATCCACAGTTGGATCTTCTGCATGTTCTATCAACCACTCCATGGCTTGTGTAACTGACATGCTGTAAAATAACAAAAGTCTCTCTGAAATATCAAGAAGTTAATTGCTGAAGTCTCAGTGAATTTCTTAATTTTCTTTCAAAGCCCTGGAAGGGACTTTTTATTTCTTTTCAACAACTCTAATAATGTCAACTGGAATTATCCTTATATTTACAACTTTAAAAGTATTTAGAAATAAATTTAAAGATACAATGTCACAAGCCCTAGTTTTCTAGGATATTTGCTAACGTCTGTCTAGCCACTACAATGCACAAATCACTTTAATTTGAAGATTATGAAAGAAATTTAAAAAAATTCTAAAACAGTGGTTATAACTCTGCAATCAAACAAGAGAGTATACAACACAGGTTTATGTTCAACAGAGGAAGAAACCGTCCATGGACTATTCTTTGGTTTGTAAGTTGCTTTTATTTTAAATGTGCACATGAAGAGGGAATTAACTTTAAAACAGAAGACTTGAGAAAACCAAAAATAAACAATTTTGAGCTGTTGCTATCACACATACATACCCCAGAATAGATGACAAAATTTTCCAACTGTTTTAGACTTAAATTCAACTATCTTTACCAAAAAAATTAAAAAGTTTTGGTACTGCTTTCTCTTATGACCCTTATGAGTATAGATAAAACAAGCTGGTATACATAATTTACAACACTAAGATATCTGAGCTCTTCTTTGAATTTTTTTGTGATGCAAAAGTTTAAAATCCATGTATTCAAATTTATCCCTTAAAATGGTAGATGGAGAGAAAGGGTCAGGGGAGGAGAAAAACTCTTTCTTTGACATTTATAAAAATACATACTGATTGAGACGAAGTGCTTTCACAGCTCTGTTCTCAGGGAAGCCCATTTCTGTAAGTTGTCTTAAAGCCACTTCATCCACTCGGTCATCATCATCCTCATCCAACATTGCTATCAGCAAAACAGAAAAAAAGTGTGACACAGTGTGAGTAAAACAGGAAATTCCATCTATGCGAACATTATGATCACACAGACGGAATTTACATTGCCTATGTACATTTTAGATTTAGACAAGACATCATGTAAGTAATTTGAACATGTCTGAAAGGCATAATGATGTTGATTAATGCAATATTGTTAATTAATGCAGCATATGATAAAAGACAAAGGAATAAATACATATCTAGAGAGAGACAGAGATAGACACAGAGAGAGCAATCTTTTTTCTTCCAGTTTACCTACTATGGGTCACAATCAACTGATAAAAAAAATAGCACGAGGAAATAACATGTTCATTCAATTATTGTACATATAACCATTTTTATTAGGTTATATAGTATCATAAAATAAATCTGGGATGTGATCATACCATTTGCTTTTTTAAATAATTCAACTGCATCTGGGTTCAGTGCTAACAATTTCTGTGCCACCTCTATAAGTGAAACCAAGATCTTCCTGAGTTCTGTCTGGAACTAGAATAAAAGAAAAAAAGTAAATGATTTCTGCAAGACTCCAAAGGACTGAAATAGGTTGATAGCACCGTTATTTTATACTAGGATTTTCATCTATAAAAAGGCTATTTCATTTATTTGAGCTATCAGGTTCAAGTCACCAAAATTATGTTGCTATTTGACATCAAACCGACCAAAATCTATCAGGGTAGTGGGGAGCGGAGAAGGTGTTTATTTCTCTTATTCTTATACTCAAAAGGAAATGAAATGACATATGAAAATTAGCTAAGCAGTCCAAATATAATCAAATCCTTATTATTTAAATCAGCATGTGCTAATATAGTCTGGAATCTCTAGTGACCCACGAATCTTTCTGGATAACAACACAAATCTAAAAGCACAAAGTGATGGTAGCTGGTTGCTAAGTATATTGCACAAACCTAGCTTTGCTTCATTTAATAAACACAACATTATGCTAACTGGTTGCTAAGTATTCTGCACATCTCCTCTTTTGCTTCATTTAATAAAACAGACTTCCCTTAATTTGATGGATCAAACATACACAGATTTCTAATTTCAACCTTACTAAAATAATGACTTCTTTGAATATTGTCTGCTACAGCAAATGGATTTTCTAAATTAGAAGGAAGTAATTGTTGGCAATACAGTAGGAAGTCCATTGTAACATGGTTATTATAGAGATTTTGATATAGCAGAGACTAAATTATATTAACTTTTCCCCCAAATGCCCCCCCATCCTACCCCACCCCCACCATGAACTCCTGCCTTTCTACTTAAATGGTATCTGACTGACTGACATAGGAGAACTCCAGAAGAACACAGACTAGATGTGGCCTTGAGGCTGCAGGTTCCTGACCCAACATAGATTTGAAAATGAGTTTTATCCTCTAATAATGTAACAAAGGAGGTCTACTGTACTTCATGAACTTAGACAACAAAGAGCTTGGAATCATCAGGTTCAACGGAACAGAATAATTCATCAAGAATACATCAGACAAGCAAACATACACACTGGCCTCTTTGGAACAATTAAGATATCTTGATTAGCAAAGAAATATTCAGACAGATCTTAAGAGAACTATTTTCTATGTGCTTGAGGGAGGAAGAAAGACTCATACCACCAATGTTATGTTAATGAAAATGGGAAGAACTTTCCCATCCATTAATAGGCCTATGTGACCTGATTGAGTCATATGAGCCTGTGGTGGGAGGAGCTTGTTGAATAGGTGGAACAGAAAAGGATGGAGCAGGAAGTTAGTGTCAGAGCTGGGTGAGAGATAGATGGATTTGGAACTTGGAGAGTGATTTTGCTTAAGGGAGCTTGTTTGTGAGGAGGCCCTAATGGAGGGAAGGCTTAGGGATGGCAGTGCCCCTGCACTGGTAATGTGTATAGACTTCTTGGTTACTATGATGGATTTGGCTTTCTGGTGTTAGAACAAATATTTTGGTTTTGTCTTCCATGGAGAGAGTCTGTTATATTCTGCGATTCAGAAATAGGCATCATATTCATAGCAGCCACTGTGGGTACTGTGTTGGTGCTATACACCATACGGTTCAGCTGTTTTTACCAATCTGAGTCAGACACAAAGAAGATAATCAAAGTAGCTGCTATTCAGTCTCAATGCATAAAACTCAATACCTTAGTTTGGGTTGTATCCAAATTAACTTGAAACCAACATCTTGAAATCACTTGAAGCTTTGGGGACCAAAATCTTCTACATAAAATGACTCAAAATTAAGTTATTTGAAAAAATCCATATAAAAGTAGTATTTATAACATTTGAGGGAGAAATATAGTGTCCAGAAAAAGGGATAAAATATTGCTACTGTGCTCCCTACCCTCATCAGACCATTCCTACAGTATGACATTCAGTTTTGTATGTCATATTTTAAGAGGAATTTTGAAAAGGATGGCCTACTAACAAATATGTACCTGCCACCTGAGGACCAATATAAGTGAACTTCAAAGAGGTTCATCACTATAGAGTTGGCAATCAGGTGGTTCATTTGTTGGGCCACTGAGACTCATAACGACTATCTACTAAGCTAAGATACTAGTCCATATCAGTGGAAAGATTATTCATATTGATGAACTCTTTGATCTCTGAAGCACTGAATTAAGCACTAAAAACTAGAGCATGTCCAGAGATAAATAAGATAAACAAGGGACCAAAGTAATTTTATATGAGGAATATCTGAGGGGATACTGAGATACTGAGCCTGCAGAAAGAAGACTTATGAGGAAATATGATCATTGTCTTTAGCTATCTGAAGAGCTATCATGTGAAAGTAGGATTGCTTCTGTATGGTTCCAGACGGCAGAATGAGTATCAGTAGCAGGAAGATAAAGAAAAGCAAATTTTACTGCAAAATCAGGAAGAACTTTCTGGTAATTAAGAGTTGTTTAAAAAGTAAAAAGTGAATTCCTCATCACTGGAAGAGTTCAACAGAGCCTAGAAGCCTACCGAATGGAGTTGTGGAAACAGATTCACACTTAGGATAATAAAAGATCAGACTAGATGACCTCTAAGGTCTCTTCCAACACTAAGATTTTATAATTCTATGGAATTGTCAGTATATTCATGCAGTATCTTACTCTCCAGTCCAACTTTCAAAGAACCTTTCTCCACCTGTTAACTCGAAACGTGTCAAATAAGGTTATGTCTTCAAATACTCACGTCTCTCATGCTGTGATGGGCCACGGTCCTGTCTACACTGTGGGAGGGAATATTTGCTGTCGCTTTGAGAATAGCATCTTTATCTGGAGCTTTCTGTTCTTGTTTTTTCTACAGAGAATTAAGAAACTTAGTAACATAAAACAGAACCATGAAGGAAGGAAAATAAATAAATTTAATAAATGACTGACAAAGCTTAGAAATTAAACTGCCTGGCACATCAACAAATTCAATTTTCTTTAAGACAGGATGGGTCCAAATAAGAATTTTCAAATTAATTCTTTGCACTGCTTAGTCACAAAAATATACCAGGGACATATTATTTAGGACATGGAAAAATGTGATGTCTTAAACTGATTAATGTGACTAGAAATGAGGAATGAGATAAAGCGAAAAATTAACTCAAACTCATAGCTCTGACCAGGTGGCATAATTCTTGGAGCCCTAATCATTTGTAACTGGGAATGTGGATATGTTAATTTTGGGAAGAGGTATACATAATAACACCACCTTATATTTACATAGCCCCTTATAGGTTACAAAATGCTTTATATACATTACCTCATAATAGTCCTGTGGAGTACAGTGCAAGTACGCAAGGTGAGGAAAATGATGCTCAGAGAGGCTATGTCACTTGTCCAATGTTACAAAATTACTCAGTGGTACAATGGGGACTGAAAACTAAGTTGTTTGTGTCCAACTCCAGTGTTCTTTCTATCACACCACCCTGCCTCTCTTAACCTTATAGATTTATACTCCTTTCTCCTCTACAACTACAACTTTATGATGGGCCATAGAATTTTACATCTTTCATAAAATGTCAAACATACTTCAATGAATTTGTGGTCTCATGTATTTATTCCACAAATGCAGCTCACAACCCACCCATATCTCATCTTGGGCAGTTTGTATCCATGTTCCTGCAAAGGTTATACATAAAATAGCTAATGAATATGCAGGTCAACTCTCTTTAGGTCAGGGATTCTTAACCTGAGGCCTTTGAACTTTAAAAAATTGATATCTAGGTTTTAATATAATTGGTTTCCTTTGTAATCCTATTTTATTCACTTAAACATATTATTCTTAAAATGGGTCCAGACAGTCACAGAGGTTCGTGATGCAAAAAAGTTAAAAAGATCTAGGGCTTTTTAACATACATTGTGTATCCTAGTACAACCCCCAGATGAACATATGATGAAAATGCTAGCTAATTTAATTCTACTTTCTTATGCATTTCTGGTTATGTGAGATTCCTTAAGGTCTATGCTAAAGGTGAAGGCTAAAAACGAATAGAACTTGAATAATATAGAGCTAAACAGAGGTCAGATAAATAGTAACAGAACAGAAAATTTGCCTGGTATGTATTAGACATAGGGCCTTTAAGGCTGCATAGTAACAGGAAAGACAGCTTGGCCAATGCTCAAAAATGTAACCTGAGAACTGACTTTTTCCTTCAGCAATTCTCATCAACAGAGTGTAGAAAGGCTTATATGTGTTTTGGAGACATGGAAGGCAATAGTTTGGCTGATTCAATGTGTGTGCTGGAGGCCAGGTGTAATTAAAGATAAGAGGTCACACAGTGGCCCAAAGCCACTCCCTCACAATTTGGCCCAACTGGAGATCGTAAGGCAGCTTGACATCTTAAAATAACTCTTTCAGTGTATTGAGTACATGAGCATAGCCCTCTCAATTCTGTCTTAAAATAGTTTGGGCTTACACTTCTTTAGGGGATGATCACTTTCTCTAATCTGTTACAAAGCTTTCTCTACAAACATTAAGCCATGAAGGATAAGTTAATTTTTTTTTTTAATTTCAAGAGACCTGGGTTAAATGAATACACATAAACATACTATGAGGGAACCAAGATTTTTACCTTCTAAGACAGCTCCTCCTGAATGGCCACATGCCTAGACTCTTGTGTAACAGCAATATGAAACTATATTTTACTGTTATGCAATTTAGGTTTTGTAGCTAATCCTGGAGAACTAGTAGTTTGTTCGTTTTTTGGGAGGGTGGTTTTCTTTTGCATCCAGTTTTACTTTATATTTCACTGAAAGTCTATCATTAGATACCAAAATAAGGAAATATATGAACTACAGATCAAATCTCACTGGTGAAGTAGAAGATTAGATTGTTTTCAGATTCAAATATCATCTCTGCCACTCAGGATGGCTTTAGAGAAGTCATAGATCCTTTCTTTTAGTCACTGCATCACTTACCAGCATGCTTGCAGAGTAGGAAAAAAAGAAGGAAAGTAAACTCAAAGTAGTTTAGTTTGTTGTTTCATAGGTGCTCCAGGAGAGGGAAGGAGAAGGTTGGCAAGATTTTTGGGCTTGGAGTCATAACACCTGGGCTTCTAGTCTTACAAGGAGGTACAGTGAAAAGAGCACTAAATTTGATGTCAGAGAACCTGGGTTTGAATCCTGACCCTGCTACGTGCTTTTTAAACTACCATAATTAAATCACATCATTAACTGGGTCTTGTCTGTAAAATGAAGGGGGAAAACTAGATGACCTTTAAGCTCCCTTCCAGCTTTAAACCTATGATTAAACTAAGCCACAATTCTGATCACAGGATAATTTGATTGTACAAAAAACATACTAAAAAAATCACATCTCTATTCTGCAACTTAAGATGAAAGAAAACTGATATCTAATAACTGCATAATCAGTTAGTGAAAAGATGAGTTCTTAACAAAGTAGGGGACAGAGACAATATCATGAAATACCACTTTCCTCACTCAGGCTCTTTTTTATGCTAGATTTTTTAATTGATATATGGGAAGTAATTAGGGGAGTTGCACTACAGTTGAGCTCTTCCAGATGATTTGTGCTTTTCCGTCAGGGCTGATGCAGACGTCTGAGGTATGGAAGATGGATAATTTTAGCTTACTGGTAGCATGAAGCAACTTAGAAGAGCTCAACAATAGCAGAGATCACCTGCCCTCTCTCCTTTCTTACAAAAGGCACAACCAGGTCACGGAGCATGTCTATTAGGTGTCCAGAGATGAAAAAATTAATTTGTTGACAAGATCAGGGAATACAGAAAAAATTATATAACCATAACAACAAAACACTATATTGATAATCTGCTGGAACCTGAGAACAGCTTTATTATTCAGATTATTGCTCTGCAATGATATTAACAACAACAGAATTTATCTTAACCTGTAAACATCCTCAGGCACTAAGATTTGAAATTAATCAGCAAGTATTTATTATCTGAAACTAACCTTTTCCTCAGCTGAGACATCAGTCATCTTTGGAGGAAGAGGAGGAGCTCGTTTTTTTACCAATAGTAAGACATCTAAAAGAAAATTATATTTGTCAACAAAATTATAAAAAATTGTACATACATAAAATGTACCTGTGATCATTAAAGTGCTGCACTGCCTGGGTGAAAGGGCCTGGGGGTTCTCTCTTCTAAACCAAGGAGTCTATGGAAACATACTTCTATTATTTACATAAGACTAATTA
The DNA here is from genome assembly GCA_028646595.1 of Phalanger gymnotis. Taxonomy (NCBI): domain Eukaryota; kingdom Metazoa; phylum Chordata; class Mammalia; order Diprotodontia; family Phalangeridae; genus Phalanger; species Phalanger gymnotis. Next base: position 130,252,186 of record CM053625.1, on the reverse strand, counting down.
CATTATGTTCATATATACAACTACATGCAAACTGTGAAAAGTAGCACAGGCAGAAGTTAGTTAACAAAAGTTTTAATAAAAATTATGACACAGGATTCAGGCAGTGTTTCACTACAAGCTATTGAGTATATTATCTCTATGACACCAGTGAAAGTGAGGACTAGCTGGGATTTGCAAAGTGGCAAAAATTGGGTGGATTTACTGATTCTGAGAACTATCTGAAAGACTATTAGAACCAATCAATAATATATTTTATTAAGAGCCTACTTTGTGTCTAACATTGTGCTGAGTACTTTGGATACAAATATAAAGAATGAAATAATACACACTTTTAAGGAGCTTACATTCTAATAGGAGAAATAGATATAAATATTTTGCTGTTCAGTCGTTTCAGTCGTGTTCAACTCTTCTTTCTTGGCAAAGATACTAGAGTGGCTTGCTATTTCCTTCTCCAGCTCATTTTACAGATGAGAAAACTGAGGCAAACAGGGTTAAGGGACTTGCCCAGGGTCAGGGTTAAGGGACTTGCCCAGGGTCACACAGCTAATAAGTGTCTGAGGTCCCATTTGAACTCAGGAAGATGAGCCTTCCTGACTCCAGGACCAGCACTCTATCCACCGTGCCACATAGCTGCCCACAAATACAAACACTAAGTATGTACGAAATAAAAAGTTAAACACAAGAGAGTTTGAAAGGGAGGGCACGAAAAGTTGGGGGAAATCAGGAAACACTTCATGAGATGTCTGAGTTGTTGTCTTCAGAGAACAGTGTGATTTTGTGAGGTGGAAGTGAGTGACAACTCATTTTAGGCAGGGGGAAATAGTCAGAATAAAGGTAGACATGAGAGATCGTGTCATGTGTGAGGAACAGAGTGACAGCCAGTTTGCCAGGATCACAGAGTTCAGAGGTGGGAGTAATGTACATGAGATTGGAAAGATGGGATGGGGACAGGTTGTGAAGAGTTCTAAAAGTTTAACAGAAGAGTTTATCTTTTATTCTAAAGACAATAGGAAGCAATTGAAATTTACTAAGTAAAGGAATGACAGATTTTCACTTAAGGAAAATCACTTTAGCAACAGCATGTAGGATGGACTGAAACAGGGAGAGACTGGAGGCAGAGAAGCCAATTAGGAGGGCATTGCAATAATCAAGGAGAGAGACGATAAGAGGCTGAATTAAAGTGGCAGCTGTGTGAATAGAGAGAAGGGGTCAGATATAAGAAATGCTATGAAGGTAGAAACTGCAAGACTCGGCAACTGACTGGATGTGTGGAGTGAAGGAGAGTGAGGAGTCAAGGAGAACACTACTGCTGAGAACCCAGGAGACCAGAAGAATTGTGGGGACTTCAGTAGAAATAAGGAAGTTTAAAAGAGGGGTGGGTTTTAATGAATTCTGGTTTTAGACATATTGGGTTTGGGAGGTTCTGGGACACCCAGTTTGAAATGTCCAATTGGCAATTTGTAATTTGTGATAAGGAGTTGAAGCTTAGGGGAGATTGGGATGAATATATAGCTCTTTTAATAATCCGCAAAAAGATGGTAATTTTTAATCTCCAGGAGAGGATGAGGCCATTAAAAGAGAAAAAAAGAAGAGGACCTAGGACAGAGTTTTGGAAACACTCAGTTAAGAAGTGTGATATGGATGTCAAACCAGCAAAGGAGATGGAGGAGTCGGCAGGTAGGAGGAGAACCAGGACAAGGTAGTATCACAAAAATCGAAAGGAGAGATTATTCAGGAGGCTCTCCTCTGGCTGTCTACCATTTCAAATACAGCAGACAGATGGAGAAGGATGAAAACTGAGAAAAGACCATCAGATCTGGCAATTAGGAGATCACTGGTATCTTTGGAGAGAACAGTTCCAGTTGAATGATGAAGCTGGAAGCCAAATTGTAGAAAGTTGAGGAATGAAAAGCGAGAAGTGGAGGCAGTGAACATCGATACCTTTTTCTAGGAGTTTGGCTAAGAAACAGAGAAGAGATGTAGGGTAATAGTTTGAGAGGATGATAAGCTCTAATAAAGGTTTTTTACAGATAGGTGACACTTGGTCATGTTTGAAGGCAGTTAAGAAACCACCAGATAGGGAGAGGTTGAAGATTTGTATGAGAAAGGGGATGATTGAGTTTTCAGTCTGTTAGAGAAAATAGGATGGTGTAGGAGCTGGCCTTCACCAAGAAAAGAGCCACTTCACTATGAGATGGGGGGTGATGTCAAGGAGTTTTAAGATGAGGAGAAGGGGCAAAGACGGAGCTCACATCAAATGGCCTCAATTTTCTCAGTAAAGTAAGAGGTGAGGTCTTCAGTTGAAAGAGGATGACGAAGGGAGAGCAGTAAGAGCCATAAGGAGGGGTTTGGAATAAGTTTTATGGAAAGTGAGACAGGGAACCATTTAGAAAGGAATAAAAGGATTGCTGTGATGCAGTGAGGGCCAGGTGAAGCTGATACTGAATTTATAATGTGCCCAGTCAATGTGGTTATGTGAATTCCTCTAGCTCTCTGTTTAAGGGGTGGATGGTGGGAATGATCCAACAACTGAGGTTTGGCAAGATTTGAGTCACTTTAGGACAAGAAGCAAGGGATTTGAGAGTTAAGTGTAGAAATGAATTGATCAACTATAAGGTCTGAAAAGGGAGGAAAGTGAAAACAGAGCAGGCGTAATGGCTTGAGAACTTGCTGAAGGATGAAGGATTGAAGGTCTCAATGAAAGTAAAGAGAAGGGTCAGAAGGGGTGAGGCACAGGGAGAGATGGAATGATAAATCAGAGTTAGATATAGGCATGTCAGAATTTTGATAAAAGAAGTGAAATACATCATCGTCATCATCATCATACTTAGCATTTACAGAGCACATTAAGGTTTGCGAATTGCTTTACAAATATCTCATTTTATACAGAAGAGAAAACTGAGGCAGAGAGATTAAGTGAGTTGCCCAAGGTCACATAGCTAGTAAATGTCTGAGGCTGGATTTAAACCCAGGTCTTCCTGATTCTAGGTCCAGCGCTCCATGGGTTGATCATAACCATTCTTATGCATGAGGAGGCCTTAAATGTAATTTAGTACAATTATTTCATTTTCCAGATTAGGGAACTCAGGAGCAGATAGTTTAAGTGATTTGCCCAAGTTTTTATAGGTAGTGAATAGTAGAGGTGAAATGTGAACCAAGATATTCTGGCTCTAAATCCAAGAGTCTTTCCATGCTGCCTCCCTAAGGTTAGCATATACATGTATGTACATACGTATGTATATATGTATCTAGAGAGTAGTCTTATCTAAATCTCAAACAGAACTTACATATAATAGTTGCTTAATAATGGCTTATTTCAATTATCTGTCAAACACACACATATAACTATAGCTATATGTAGTTAAGGCTAGCATGGAGATGATGTTGGGCTCTAAAAGACAGAGTACAAGCGTACCAGGTCTTAGAAAAATGAAAAGGCTTTTGGTCTGAACGCAGCAATGTCCAATATGTCTGATGTTCAAGGATCAACTCAGTTAAGTTTATAGAGTCACTGGATAATAGCATTTTTCAACCACAGAAACTCAAGAAAAACATACACCAAGGCAATAATTTGTTTTGGTGGAGGATGCACACACAGTGAGACCACAGATTATTTTGAATTATGAAAAGATACCCCCCTATACACACACACACACACACTCACTTTTCTGTTATACTTAGGGCATAACAACATGTATATAGTTTTATAGACATTTAACTTTAACATGTCAACCATATAATGTTAGTGCTATATGGAACTTTAGAGCTCTAGTCTCGTATAATTTATGACTAAATTACTGCCACATGTAAATTAAAAGGTGGTTTATATAAAAATGACCCCTCTTCCAGTTATAATTATCAAGTTAACCAAACCTGCAGAAGCTCTTTCTGTGGATTATATTTTGCTTTGAAAAATAATTAAATTCATAAAACTTCAGTGTTAAATATCTATTGTTCAGTTTATATTTCTATCATTTTACACAAATACCTTAGAAAGCAAACAAAAATACTTTTAAATTCAGATCAGCAGGTGTTTTTTTTTTTTTGCTTTTTCATTCTGATTCTCAGTACTGAGAATTAACACAAAGCAAATTAATAAAATATCAAATTTCTGTGTTTACATAGTGGTACTGCTATAATGCAGCTTAATCAACTATCTTACCTTTATCTTGAATGTTTTCTTCTAAGATAGTTTTGGTGTCTGTCAGGACCCTCTCTGAAGCAGCATGTATTAATTTATGATGTGTTACACTTTTCGGATCTTCTAAGTTCCCATGTACACACTAGAAAAAAAATAATAAAATACAGACCAATAGAATCAGAAATAACCAAGCTACTGCTCCAATCATTGTGGTAATAAAATACAATTCTAGACATACTCTAACTAAGCCAGCATTTACTAGTTGTCCTTTCTAGATTATAGATGACTGTTCAGAGTTAATTTTAATAAGTACTAACGAAACAAAAGCATTTTTTGTTTGATACCAGTTCTGACAAGGGAAAACAACCCAGGTAACTAGACTTCCCAGTAGCTGCTCTGCCATGAGGTCTCACCTGGCTCTTTTGTTGCCCCTCCTATCAACACATTTAGCTCTATACTATATGGACCATTTTAGCAATGCAGCACAACTTCTACTTTTATAAAGTGCCTATGAATTAAGAGAAAGACTGATGTGTTTGAAAGGGCTTCTGGCAGCAGCCACTGCTTTCTAGTCCATTCATTCAACTGCCTTGTCTTCCTGAATGTAATAATGTATGTGAGAGACTCAAAATCCTATCACATATGAACCAGCTGAAATTAGGGTGCTAAGCCTGAAGAGAAGATTTAAGGGGATAATGACAGCCATTAGAAGTGGTACGATATACTAGAAAAAGCACTAGATTTGGAATCTAAGAAGTGGGTTCAAATTTGACTCTTTTTACTTATTATTATCAGGCAACAAGAGAAGCAATAACATCTTTCTAAGCCTGTTTCCTCTTATGTGTAAAAAAAAAAAAACAGAAGAGCAGACTAAATTATCTTCTAGCTCTACTATGATTCTCAGGCTTTCAACTTGGAGTCCTCAGAAATTTCCACTGACCCAATGAAGTACTGAAATACATGTAAACTTTTATGTATGATTTTTTTTTCAAGGGTTGGAGGTGGGGAATGGGGAAGGTACTATAAATCTGTGATTTCATTCATTCATTCATTCATCCAGTCAACAAGCATTTATTAAATATTTACCATGTGCCAGGCATTACTAGGCACTGGAAATAAAGAGGCAAAAATGTAATCCCTGCTTTCAAGGAGCTCGAATTCTAATGGAAGAGATACAAACACATAATAACATATACACAAGAGATATACAGTGTAAACGAAAGGTAGAGGAAAGGTACTAGCACCAAGGAGGACCAGGAAAGGCCTCCTGTGGAAGAGGTTAAGCTGAGTCTTGAAGGAAGCCACAGACAGCTAGAAGTGAGAGGTGAGTAAGGAGAACATTCCAGGCATGAGTAACAGCCAGTGCAAATGTGTACCTATTTTCTCATAATCCCCTCCACCATTTGTCATCATTTTTCCTTTCTGTCATGTTAGCCAATCTGATGAGTGTGAGGTGGTACCTCAGAGTTGTTTTAATTTGTATTTCTCAAAATGTTGGTGATTTGGAGTTTTTCAAATGGTTATTGACAGTTTTGAATTCTTCCTCTGAAAACTGCCTGGTTCATACCCTTTGACTGTTTATCATTTGGGGAATCGCTCTTATTTTTGTAGATTTGACTCAGTTCTCTACGTATCTTCAAAGAAACTTACAGCTAGTGTAAATGCAAGAGTCAGTACAGTGAGGAATAGCAATATGGGAGGAGTAGCAAAGTCAATGTAGCTGGACTATAAAGTGCATTGAAAGGATTAAAATGTAGGAAGCCTAGAAAGGTAGAAAAGGACAAGGCTGTAAAGGGCTTTAAATGCCAAAGATTTCATACTAGATCCCTGAGATAATAGGAAGCCACCATAGCTTACTGAATAGAAGAGTTGTACCTTGTTGTGTACCTGTGCTTTAGGAAGGTTACTTTGGTAACCAAGTGGAGGACGGATTGGAGGGGGAGGGAGTTGAAGCAGAAATACCAATTAGAAGGCTAATGTAATAGTTCAGGTAATGAAGACCTGTACATGGGTGATGGCTATGTGAATGGAGGGAAGGGGGTATATATGAGATGTTATAGAGGTTAAAAAAGGCAAGATCTGTTTTGTTTTGATATGTAGGGTATGTGAGAATGTGGAATGAAGGATGACAGAAGACACCAGCCTGTGTGCCTAGGAGCACAGCTGCACTTTCAAAAGTAATAGAAAAGTTGGGATGAGGAGAGGGATTTCATCAGTGTAAGATACTCCCAGTACGGAAACTCTTTTTACCATTGCAGATCAGCAACTTGGCTGTCTGGGACAGAGATAGGTGAAATCACTTGCTCATGGTCACATAGCCAACATATGCCAGAACTAGAATTTGAACCAGTCTTCCTGACCCTAAGACCTGACCTCTATCAACAGGCCACACTGTCTGTCTTTCATGTATGATACTGTACAGATAATTAGAACTACCTAGGAACAGTTTCCTAAGCCAAGAAAGATACACTCAGCTAAATACGACAAGAGAATTCAGTATAATCAAAGAGGAAAAAGTACAGCTTCTCCACGTATTACATAGTTTGCAAATAAACACAGTGGTCAGTCAAGCAGCTTTACAATTTATATTAAATATCCTATTTTAAATCCTACTTATCCTATTAAATATTCTTTTTAAGTCCTATTTATATAGTTTTACAATTTATATTAAATATCTCATTTTAGACGGTAAATATAAAACTTGTGGTTTTTAAAATATAGATATCATTAAATGAAATAGAATGGTTTTAAGAGCAGTATCCCCAAAGAATCTAAAGATTTTTTAAAAAAAGATTCATGTTTTCTCCTTTTTTTTCTTTCTCCCACAGATAAAAGGGGGGAATGAGACATCTTTTGAGCCAAAGATGCTACAAATAAAATAATTATATCTTTAAGCTAAAATATTCATAAAAAAAGGAACCTCATCCACTTAACCACTCTAGCATAATACTGGGAAAAGACAAGTATTTAACACTACCAGTCTCTTTCAGTTTTAACACATTCAGCAGTTATCAATTTTTTACAAACAAAATCTGCATGCAGAATTTAAATTATTTGCTAAAGGTCACACAACAGATTTTAGAGTAAAGATTTCTATTCACACACAAATTATTTCTTCTAGAGTTCCTTTCCTGAGCAATATCATATAACCTCATCTACAATATACCATATGCATATGGAGAATAATAATGCTTTATCCTTCCTCTTTAGCCAAGTATGATTTGATTCCCTCCAAAGTCCTGCTACTACCTCTTCCTGACAAAAAAAAAGTTTCAAATGTTCGCTTTCCTTCTCATTTCCTCTGACTTTTCACACTACCTTAAAATAATGACAGGTTAGAATTCATTCCTAACACTAATTTCCAGATATGCATAATTCTAGACAAATCAAATACAATGGAATCCAGAAATAGTCATTTAAAGTTAAAAAGGTCTCAATTCTTATTTCATTGTAATCCACCTCAACATTTAAAGTTTGAATTGAGACTGACAGCATGACTGTTCCATTGTAATAAGTACAACATGTCTCTTATGCATAATTATCTTTATGTGCGATAACATCTTTGCCTGGGTTCATATAGTAGTTCATGATTTCACCTAACTTGTCTATTTTAGCACTGCATTGCGACACATGATAAAATACATCCAGTTTGCACTGAGTCATCTTTACACAACAGTGTTCATTGACCTACAGTGATAACTTTCAAGAATATTACATCAGTGTATCTAGTTGTATCCATTCAACACATAATGGTTCAAATTTTATAGAGGCAAAAGTAGAGTCATTGAAGGTAATCAGATAAGTCCATCAGCCAGACTGAACCAAGGACATGGAACAATCTTGGTAAATCCTTTCGTTTTCATTTTAACTAAGAAGTATAATCAGGGCTGAAAAAACTTGCCATAAATAATTAAATGTTATTTGATCAAATCTATTTCTAAAATTAATACATAATCTCTCCTCTTACTTTAAAGCCATGACTAAAACTAAACTCCTATTCCTTCATAAAAGCACCAAATGGTAGTTTGAACACAAACCTAGACATAAAACCTATTATAATAGCACCCACACATCTCAGAGGATATAAGAGCTTGTTGTTGAGTTGTTTCAGTTGTATCCAACTCTTCAAGACCCCATTTGAAGTTTACTTGGCAAAGACATTGGAATGGTTCGCCATTTCCTTCTCCAGCTCATTTAACAGATGAGAAAACTGAGGCAAACAGAATTGAGTGACTTGCTCAGGGATGCACAGTTGCTAAGTGTCTGAGGCCAGATTTGAATTCACAGTCTTCCTAACTCCAGGTCAGGTGCTCTATCCACTGTACTTTCTACCTGCCTATGATAGCTTGAGATATCAATAAATCAGGGACATAATCGTTAAGAAACTTTTTTTTTCCTTTTAGAAATTTCTTCTTTCATTAGCCAGTGATCTAAAATGTAGTCCTGCAAACTTCTGATTGCTACTGCTCATCCACTTGGCTGTACTATTCAAGTTTACGATTTGTCAGACTTTTTCTAAGGCAGATGTGAGTTTTATATAGAAAATTTATGCTGGGCTGGGAAATGCAATCTAGACTTATTTAGAAGAATTCTGCTAAGCATGCCCTTATCATATTATGACTGGTTGTAATTGTATGTGTATTAACCATCCTTACTGGAATATAAACTCTGAAGGCAGGAGATGTGACTGGTTTCTTCTTTGTATACACAATGCAGGTGCTCAATAAATGTGGTCTTGCCTATTAGAATATAAGCTCCTTAAGAGGAAGGAATGTTTTGCTTTTGTTTTCCCAAAATCTAGCACAATGCCTGGGCACAGAGTAGGCACTTGATAAATTCCTACTGACTGACTGATACTAGATATGCTGAAATATGTTCAGGAATTAAAGCTCTTCCAAAAAGAACAATTACTCAACAAATATAAAATGAAAAGCATATAAAAATATATCTGTAATATGAAAGTCTATACAGGAATCAATAATGGATAAATAAGCTACAAAAACACCAAAAATGACACAACTAAAAATTAAGAAAAAATTATTATGCTTGTCATTATTAAAGCTAAACAAAAACACTTTAAAACTTAGAATGAAATTAGTATTTTCATACTCACATGATTATTGATTAATTAGGGCTAAGTGGTAAAATCCCCTAAATATGGGACAGATAATAATGTCAAGTTAAATAACTTGTTCAATGTTTTACAACTAATTACGTAATTGACAATATCTTTACCAGATAAGCCCTCTTACGGATTGGAAAATAAAGATATGGGGACTGCTATTTACCTGACTATAAGAAGGCTGCCACATTATTATAATCAGAGAATTTTTAGCCCCTATTTAACAACTACATTTTCCAAATGGCTCCAAATGGTTCAGTTATATAAACTTTATTCTTAATACCTGACTACTTAATTCTTGTGTCTTGAAGGTACTGTGGATAGAGAGACAGCGAAGGTACGTTGTTCTATAAACTCTCAAAAACACTTAAGGCATTTTGACATTTTTTATAAACTGACATTTTTTAGAGATGTCAGTTTTGTATCATTTCTTTTTTGTTACCCTTAGATGGAAACCAGTAAAACAGAATGATTAACAAGACTTCAGAATGAGATGAACATTTAAGTAAAACAGGGATAAGAGCCATTTCCATTTAAATGTACTGTTAATATTTATGACAAAGAAACGAACTTTTTTCCTTTCTGAACCATTAATTAGCTCTGTTCCCAGAAACGTTTTTTTTAATAGTGGGATATTTGAATTATAAAGTTCTGAATCTATCTTATGAAATTTAATTTTGCAATAGAAACCTCATACTGGTCTGGTGAGTCTGCACAAAACCTAAAAAATGGAACCTAAGAATGAGTAATCACCATTACATACTAAGCTGTTTTAGAGCAGGTCAGGGTGTGGTAGTTCACAACAAAGATATCTACATTTAGGTCACCAACACAACTCAACTCTTTCAACATCAATCCTTACCCCAGTTAACTGCACCATGGTTGGTCAAAGTATACACCTAATTGTAATTACGGTCATTATTTCTGACTAGCTAGTGAACTAAATTTTCTAGAGAAGCCTGTTTGCCTTCATATTAATGATATGATCTAAATACTGTTTTAGTAACCATGTTTTTAAGTTTAGAAAATTAGAGATCTTAACATATACTTCAAAACTATCACAGATATTTTTGCAACTAAATCCACAATACTAGAGGGTTAATTTTGACATCTTTAAAAAGTGTAAGATCTAGAACACAATGGTGATCCTAGTATGTAAAAAGACAGCCTGATAATGGCAATCCTTTCATTAGTATTATCGTCTTTAAATAACAACAATATTATTAAATTTCTAAATGCTTTCATCAAAGGTGGATGGCAGGGACAGAGGAAGAAAATCATTGATAGGTTAAGTATACATCAGGGAAAAAATGAGAAGGTATAATATAAACTAAAATATACACTCTGGTATTACTGCTCTGCAGTGTATGTGACATTCAGGAACTGGTTTCCAGGGTAACATTCACATACACAACTTCAGAATTATCACTTCCCTGACTAATGAGTTCTGACTGCAGCTAAGGGATAGCTCAAATCTGGTAGAATGGTAAGGGATGTGGAGGTGGAAATACTTCTGATTGCTTAGCTATCATTACACAGTAATTTATGTCTCACTCGCTCAAAGTAAAATATCCTTGGTGGCCTGTCCCATATACCTCTAGGGAGTATACACAGAGAAGAAAAAACTCAAGTTAAAGAATTTAATAAAAAAAACCCAACTACTATGCATTCTAGTACTTACCAAAATAATAAATTTCAGGAACATACTAATCCTATCTAAAGTGGCTGCCTAATTTACCCCAAGGTGTTCCAGAAATTCATTAACATGTATTTGCGATCAGTGAAGAATTTTCCATTTCCTGTTCCCCCTTCATAAAATATCATTACTAATGTAAATCTACACTATCAGTTAAAAAGCATCGCTAAACTAAATGTCACTGACAAGTAAGCTATTGCCTACTAACCACTACACAAGTACTTAATTAAGTTAAAAGTAAAAAAAAAAATTTTTAAGTAGACACAATTTTCAAGATCACCTACCGTCCCAGTAAAGTTATACAAGAAACAATAGCAAAGCCAGGCAGTTATTATACACAGAGACTAAAATGTGGCAAGAAAAGCAGGTTGTGTTCAAATTTTTCTGGTTAAAGTGCACACTGACAGTTTTCCAGTAATCTAAGGACTATATTGAATCTTCAAAGGAAAAAAAAAGAAGCAATCTTAAATGCAGAACCTCTAGAACCAGGACATTAAGTATCACTGTCTTGACCTGTGCATCTCATTTTTAGCTCACCTGTATATAATACTTTAAAGTTTACAAAGCCCTTTCTATGAAACAACCTTTTCTTACAAATAAAGAAACTGAGGCTCAGAGAAGGGAAGCAACAAACAAGGTGAGTTAAAAAAGTGAAAGGGCCAGAACTTAAACCAAGGCTTCAGACTCAAAATCCAGGGCTCTTTTCAATATGTAAATGCCTTCTTAGCAATTAAGATGATATAGATCTTGTTCTCTCTCCTCCACAGTTCTATACCAAGTAAGTAAAGAGGCTGCACTCCATACTTTATTGGGTAACCCTATAACAACAGAAACTCTACAGAATAATTTTCATTAATCTCTGAAAATAACTATAAATCAATCTGGTTTAGACAGTTACCATAACACCAAGGAATCTCTGGGGTAAAATTTACCCATAATTTAACATTCAAGGACAATGACATATTACATATAGATTATAACATGCATGTTACATAGTCACATACATACATAGTCACATAACATGAATATTACATAAAGAAACACTTCACTAAGGGGTTACTGTGGTGATAATCAACTGCTTTTCTCCCAATTCTAATGAGACAATAGCCTGTGGCACAACACTTTATGTAATCATAGTGACAAATATCCTATTTGACTAGGCATTTATACATTTGGTCTATGAATTGTAAGTGATACAAAGTTAAAATTTACAGAAATGAATAAGTCTTCAGGAATTCATTTCAGCCATTAGTTATATAATAGATGATATACACACATAATATACGATACACATACACACACACATACACACACACACACACGCACACTCTTATTTCATTTGTGTGAAATAAATTTAAAAGTGTGGTCACCTCAGAAAATCAGAAATCAGGAATCCATTTTTGGTCTTTTTTTCTTAAAGGCATTCATTTCAAACCAAAGAGTAATGCCTTGAGAGAAGAGATAATGTTTTAGTGGTTTCAGGTATGAAAAAAAAAAAACCCAAACCCTGCTTTGGCCAACAGGCAACAAAAATAACAGTTAACAAGAAAAGCCCCAAAACACCAGGCTTTATAGAGGCAATTTTAACGTCTCTATGGCCTCATTTCAGTACGCCTTAAAACATTAATTATGAGTTCATAGTGAACTAATTGACCGGGGAAAAAAAAACCTCACCAGAAAGATAGAGATAGGGCCTGGACCTATTTCATAGATACAGGACATTCAGATTAGAAAATTCCTCTTCCCAATGAAGGTTAGCACCTTCTCAGCCTACAGCACTGAGAGGTTAAGGGTCACACACGGTCACACAGCCAGTATGTGTTACAGGCAGAGCCTGAATCAAACTCTTCTTAACTCTATTCAGTAAGTCAGGCTGCCTCTTCATCCCTACTGTGCATCACTGAAAGTGACAAAGGAATATAAAGATCCTTTTCAAAATTTCCTTGAATCATCATAGGAGTTGAAGCGGATTATATAATGAGGGTGTCTAGTGTCCTACCTATCTCCCTCTATAGTTCACATTCCCTCAGAAAAGAAGAAAATGATAGAATGCTAGAACTAGAAAAGTCCTTTAAACATCATCTGGTGCAATCGCCTTATTTTGCAGATGGAAAAGCTGAGTTCCAGAAAAGCTGTCCCTTGCCTATAAGTTACATAGCTTGTTGGTAGCAAAGTTAGGACTGGAAACTATTGTATTACAAAAAGAGAAAGAAAAGCCAGAGGAAACAGAACAGAGGTGGGTGAAAATGAGTTCACAGACTCAGGATCATTGAATGAGGTCAAGATAATATGTCAGAGCAAGATGAGGTGAAAAATTAGAAGTAAAAGGAGGGAAGGAGGAAAAGGGAAAAAAACTGGAGGGGGAAAAAAACTGGAGGAGGAAAAAAGAGAAAGACAAGATATAGGAGAAAGAGAATAACGAGAAATGGAAATACAAGAGGGGAAAAAAAGAAAGCAGAAAAGGGGTTAAGTGGAGGAAGGAAAATATAAACGGGCAAAAAGAAATGGAAAAATGAGTTAGATGCATTTAAATTCGAGAAGGAAATTGGCAAAGAGCAAGTGACAGAAGAAAAGAAAGGAAGAGGAAAAAAAGGCACAGGAAACTATAATCGAGGAGGAGAAATGTGGGGAAAAAAAAGTAAAAGGTAGCTAAAAACAGGAAAAATGTGAAAAGATTAGAGGAAGGGGTGAGGCTTCTTAACTTCCAGTGCCCTCCCTCTCAAACTATTTTAAATTTAACTACTTTGCATTTTTTACTTTCTTTACATTTACTGTATTTATATACACATATATGTATCTATATACCTCTCTCTTTCTCTCTCTACACATACACACACACACCCATATAGATGCCGATACAGATAGAGATCCTTGCTTACTCTATCAGAAAGTGAGCTCCTTTTTAAAGCAGGGATTGTTTCATTCATATTTGTATCCCCAGAACCTAGAACACTGCCCTGGCACAGAGTAAGTATTTAATTCTTATTGATTATTTGAGGGAAAAGCAATAAAATGAAGAACGGAACGGGAGAAAAAGGTTAAATGTGAGAAAAAAGCAGATATGGAAAGAGTGACAAGGAAGAAGGAAGAAAGTGCATTAAGTAGGAGAAAGAAATTTTAGGAAAAGACGAAAAGGAAGGAGATAAAACTGCAAGTAGGGAAAAGGAGAGAAAGATGGGAGGACGGAGTGAGGAAGAAATGTCAGTGAAAAAGAGGAGAGTTAAGTGAAAAGGAAAGAAATGAGGGGGGTTAAGCGGGGGAAGGAAAATGTAAACGGAGGAAAGCACAGAGGGCAGATCGGGTCTCATTTGTATGCCAACTGTCGGAAGGAGTGGACGAGGGCTGCGGGGTTAAGCCGGTGTGAAGGGGCATGAGGGGCGCCGGGGGCAGGGCCCGCCGGGGTCCGCGGCGGCTCCTTACGTGTTTGAGGCAGCGCTCCTTGAGCTTCTCCACTGTGGTATCCTCGGCGACCTCCTCCAGCCACTCGGTGCCTTCCATGGTGCAGATGTGAAGCCTCAGCACCTTCCTGGCGAAGATCTTCTCCTCTTGCACGAACATCGCCGCCCTCCCTCAGCGCCCGGCTCGGCCCGGGCCTGGCTCGCCTCAGTCTCCCTCGGCCTTAGCCACCCGCCGCCGCTGCCGCTTCACACGGCCCTCCTCAGCCGCCCCGGGGCGGGGGACCCGCGGCCCATGAAGGTCTCCGCGGGGGGACCGGCGAGAGAAGCAGAGCAGCTAGTCCCCAGAGATCCGGGTCCCGGCCTCGACCCCAGCTTCTGCCCCGTAGCGACCTGTCACTCTTTGCCCTCGGCCCCCAGCCGTCGCCCTGGCTCGCTACCCGCCGCTGCCGCCGCACGCCGGAACTGCAGGAGGAGGTGCGCCCGGGGCATGCTGGGAGTTGTAGTCCAAGCTGAGCCTAGTCTCAAAGGGATCCGGCTGACCCCTAAGGGCAAGAGTTCACAGGCTAAGATTTAGAACGGGAAGGGACCTAAGAATAAGGAATTATCAGGGTCGAAAGACCCAGAACATGAAATAGAAAACGTTAAGGTTGGAAGAGAACTTGGAAATAAATAATCCCATTTTGCACATGAAGAAATTGAGATGCAGGGGGAAAGGGACTTGCCCAAGTTCACAAGGCTAATCAGTTGGATGAGGAGACTCTGACCCAGTCTCTGTTTAGACTCCCCTTGGAGCTGTACAGTTCTGAAAATAATCATTTAGAACGCGACCGCCTTTGCTGTGGTGTCCTTGAGAGAGATACTTCAATAGGATTCAATTCAACTTAAACTTTGCTCATGTGGGCAAAGTACTATGTTAGATACTAGGGATACAAAGACAAAAAACACCAACAACGCAACAAACAATGCTTATACCCAAAGAGCTTATGTTCTACTGGGAAGATATAATATGTATACAAGTAAGTAAATGCAAAATATTATCAAAGTAACTTAGAGAATGAGAGGGTGTACTAATAGGTTGAATAGGAGCGGCCTTTAAAACGTGGCACTTGAACTGCTCTTTGAAAAGGAAGCTAAGGGATTTGAAGAGATAGAGAGGGAAGGAGTATATTCCAGATATGGGAAGGCCATTTATACAAAACATAGAAATGCATGATAAAATGTGTGGGGACCAAGTATTAATTAAGTGGCTAGATAGAGCATCTATTAAGCACTTATGTGCCAGGCACTGCAGTAAATACTGAGGATACAAATACAAGTATGTTTTTGTTGGGAATTGTGGAGGAAATGGATAAAACTTGTGTATTGTAAGTTTGGGGAAAACATCTTCCCAGAAAAAGTAGTTGTAGAGGTCAAAGGGAGGTACAGGAGTGTGTAAATGCAGACCTTTATTCTATATTTTATTCAAAAGGATAAGCCCATTAATTCTACCTGGAAGGAGGCCTCCACTATCTTGGAGACCTCCTGTCCTGTCCTGATAGGATTGACAACCAGAATAAACATGATCTTTGCTAAATCCTTGGAAAATAAGTCATGACTGACTCTTCTTGACTCCACTTTGGGGGTTTTTTTGGTGAAGATTTCATTTTGCAGCTGAGAAACTGAGGCAAACAAGGCTAAGTGATTTGTCCAGGGTCATACAGTTAGTAAGTGTCTAAGACCAGATTTGAACTCCTAAAGATGAATGTGCTGTGCACTGCCCAGGAAACAAGGTTAACAAGTCCAAACTCCATTTAAAACATCACTTCCCTCCAAATCACCTGACATCCTGTTCCTATTATTCGATAAGGAAAGTGCCTAAGTAGCCTAAGCTGATAGATTCCTTTTGCCAACTTGCCTTAAGACTGTGTAAAATCCTATGTATGTATCTCCATTGGTTCTGTTGCTAGTCACCTATCAACTGCCCACCAGCTGATGATAATGAAGCCTTTTATCTTCTAGCCTTGCCTCTTGATTTATAAACTCTCAGTCAAACAGTCCAAAGTGGGAGGAACTACTTTCCAGGAGCAACTTAGGATCTCTGTGCTGAGTAATTCCTCAATAAGATACAAATGCAACCATGTTTTTGCTTTGACTGACAGAGGATTAGTCTCTACCTCAAAGAGCTTACATTCTAAGGAGGGAAGACAACACATAAAGGGGAGCCATAGAGTTGGGGGGTGGGGTACCAGATCAGTTGCCTATCTCCTTCTGCTGGAAAGAAGGTGGAGAAATTTAGAGAATGAGTGAAAAGAACATGGCCTGAGCCCCTCATAAAATGGTAATCTTGGCTAGAGTCTCACCAATCAGAAGAGCAGAACTCAATGCAGAGGTATCTTCAGGGTGGGAAGGCAGTCATCAAGGGGGTTGAGAAGTTAGAAGTCTGGAGATTGAGTAGGCCTCAAGGTAGACTGCTATGGTCAAGGCACTTTGCCCTAGCTCAGAAGAATCCAGTGTTTTTTCTCCTTTGACAAATATACTGCATGATATTTCACAGTTCAGGGCCCAATTTGCAGTAACTCCAAAGTTACTAGAGAGTTAATGCTCATAACTGTTTTTTTAAAAGAAAGTAGCATCAGATAATTCTCAAGAGATCATTCTGGCCGTTGCATTCCTTTTCTTTACCAAAGGCCTACTTGCTGATAGTCACTGGGGGTACAAAGACAAAAAACAACAAATGAACCCTGTCCTCAAGGCATATTCTACTGCGAAAAGACAAAATATATACAGATATGTAAGTAGAAGGTACTTTGAAGATGGAAAGAATGTGATGTAAAGGGGGAGATCTGAAAAAGCTTCAAAAAGGAAGATGCACCTTAAATGAGCTTGGAGCCAGTGAATTGTAAGAAGGAAGTACATTCCAGGCATAGGAGATAGTGTAGACAAAGCCTGGGTGAAAAGTATGTCAAGTTTGGGGAACAGAGGGGGTGGGGGAGAATTTAGAACTCAAAATTTGTTTAAATGAATATTAAAAATTGTTTTGAAGTGTAATTGAAAAAATATTTGTTAAAAAAAAAGTTTGAGGAACAGCTAACATTCCAGTTTGGTAGGAACAAAGAGTATATGAAGAAGAGAAATACGAAAGATTTCTGATAGCCAGATGGGGAAGAGGATTAAACGCTAAACTGAGGAATTTGTGTTTTATCCTAAAAGCAACAGGATTTTTGAGTGGCAGAATAACATAGCCAGACCTGCTTTTAGAAGCATTTCAGAAAGACAGAAAAAGTCCACCGTAGAAAAGCTGCCTTCCAGCTGTGACTTTCGTTAAGGTCCCTTTTCAGCTCTGATATTCTATATCCTAAAGCCCTTTCATCTCTAACATTCTACGTTCTAAGGCCCTTCCAGCTCTGACATTCTGTGCTCTAAAATCCCTAGCTCTGACATTTAACAACTCTATCAAGGGGAAGAGGAAAAGAACTGACCACAGAAGTATCATTTCCTTGGATATCCCTGTCCCTCTTCTTTTTGTCCCTCCTCCTTTTCTGGAACTTGATCTGAGGTTCAACTAGCTTGGGACAGGAGAGAGGGAGAGAAATGGGACAGAAAGGCTAGAGGTTGCTTTTGGTTCTAGCTTCTATGCTGAGCAAGCTCTAGTGGCTGAAGACAGGTTTCAGTTTCCAGGACAGCAGCCTGGCTTTGTGCCCCAGCACCAAGAGTTCCCTTGAAAGAAAAGGAATCTGTCCTTGGCATTTTCTGTGGAGGAGACCACATGAGGATATTAGCTTTGCTCCCTATCTTTCACTCTGTGAAACCTAAGACAGTTGGGGGGGGGGGGAGAATACTAATCCCTGAGCCTGAATCCCACCTGATTCAGAAGATTTTCACCCTGATTTTGAGAAAACTGGTGTTTTATTTAATGTTAATGTCCCAAATAGGCTCCTGCTAGTTTGCAGAATATGTTCATTTACACAACATCTAGGGAAGAGAAAATCACATAATGGAATCTCAGAGCTTTATGGTTTCATAAAGATCCTGCAGCCCAATACCTTCAATTTATAAATGAGGAGTTTAACACACTGAGAGTGCCTTTCCCAAGGTCACAGACTCTCAAAAGTGGAAGGGATTCAGAGGTCAGTTTAGGTGAAGCCCCTCTGTGACATTCAATCCTATAGACCTCCAGTCATGGGAACTAACTGCCCCATGTGACAGTCTATTCTGATCTAGACAGCTCTGATTAGTAGGAAGTTTTCATTACATGGAGCCTAATCAAATCTGCCTCTGCAGCTTCCAGAGTCACACAGTTATCAGCACAGTTGGAAGTAGGACCTCAGTCTCTAGGCCTCTTTATACTACCCCACAAATTGTTAAAGTTGTAAATTGTAAAAAGTTAATGCTCAATTTTCCAATTTCTTTAATCCTGGTTTGACATCCAGGAGAAATCCATCATTGAGGAAGATCTAAGTGCTCCTTTAAGTCTCCAGTTGCCAGGCAGGTATGAGTCTTAAGGGAGACTTTGACTTTATAAAATCTCCCAGAACCAGGGCCCTTTGTGGTAACCCCAAAGGTACCAAGGGCCTTTAATCTTGAAAAAATAGTTCCCTGAACTCTGAACAGAATAGATTGGGGACTTCAGATGACATGCTGGAGAGCTGAACTTCATAGCCTCTTTTTACATCCCCAAAGGAGCCAGAAGCTCTCTCTTGTTACCATTCCAGGGTGGTGGAGGGGGTGGAGATGGGGGGACAGATGGCTCTGCAGAGCTTCAGAACTCAAGCCCTAAGTGCCACTGATTAATTAATGGGAGCATAGCACTTTGAAGATGAAAGTGCAGGAAAGGTATTTTTTAAAAGTTCTAGTGCTAAGGTTGGACCTCTCTCTCCCCTACTGTCTCCTGGGGGAACAGAGCAGATTGGCGAAAAGGCAAGAAAGTCAGTTAGCTGGTTAAGTTCCCAGAGCTATGGGAAATTGTGGAAATTGGTTAAATTGGCCACTAGAGGGGAATGGTGAGCTGTAGATTGAGAGAGACAGGGAGGTGAAGGAGAGAAGGCAAGACAGGGAAGGAGAGAGAGATGGCAAGATAAGGAAGGTGAAGAGGGGGAGAGGGAGAGGAGAGAGGGAAAGAAAAAGGGGAGAGAGAGAAAGAGAGAGCGAGACACAGAGAGAGAGAGAAACAAGGTGTTAAAAAGTTAATGCTCAAATGGATCCCTTATCACATCTATCCTCTCCAATGATGCAGATGGAAACCCCACTATGCCTGCCCACCCTGTGCAACTTTACTGTCCTTCCAAAAGTTTGCCACACTTGGTACACCCAATGTGTTGGAGTCTTTCCTTGCTTTGTTCTAACATCAGAATACACAAGCAGAATGCTCTTGTCATCTCTCATGCTTGCCCTATGACCAGCCCATCTTCTCTTTTTGTCCTGCAATCCTTTGATGATCTTCCTTATTCCTGTTCTTTGGACTACTTCAGTTATACATTATGGCCTACTTAAAACCACCATGGATCTTTCTATTGTCCTGTAGCAATACTCATTTTTAGGTTCTTTAGTGGTATTTCAGGTCTCACTGCTGCTATTGGCCAATGAAAATTCAGTCCTTAGAACATGCACAATATGCCTGATTTATTATCAACCTACATGGAGGCTTGGTGAGCCAACTTTTGGGCATGTATAATGGAGGGGCTCTTTCTCCCGTTTTAGAGCAGGCTCAGGTATCCTCTGATTGCTTCCTGCAAATGTATTGCATTGGTAATGAAAAACCTTTTAATTGGATTCTGACTTGAAACTGAGTAGATAGATTTAAGGTTACCAAGGCCAGGAAGTACTATCTTCCTCCCAGGTTGGGGGTAGGTATGTTTTGTAGCAACCCCTTTTGGTATGAATCTCTTCTTTCCAGGGACCAGAGAGAGTGTGTAGAAGAGAATGAATAAACCTCAGGACTGAAGGATGTCATTGAACTATACTTCAGTCTTTGCCATGCCTTCTTAGTAAATATACCTTTGTAAAAGCTAATTTATGTTAATTGGATAATTGATATTGAGGAGATGCTAACTGGTTAACTGAAATTGGGAAATACTGGATGGAGGCTCATGAATTATAGTATTTGAACTCACAATCCCAAAGAGTTACCCAAAGAACTCCGAGGGGGAAAAGTCATAACTCAGCTCTGGGTACCTGACCTGCTGTTCTGAGTGGTGTTGGGAGACCAAGCCCCAGAGCATACATTGTCATGCAGCAATACTGGTAAAATGTTCGGTCTGAAAAAAAAAATAGAACTTTGCTGTTCCAGGAAACTTGGGGGTGATGAAAGAGATTTGCAGTTTCCCAAAAGTTCTCCCCACTGTCTTCCCTCCTTCTCTTTTTCAACTCTGGGCTCATCTCACTGTCCATCTGTATTTTCTGTCCTAAATATATATACAATTAGATGACATTTATAGGGTGTGCATTCCAAATTATTGCATATTGAAATATGGGCAATAGATAATTCTTTATTCTTTATTTGGTCTTCCCTGTGTGGATGAACAGGCTAAACTCCTTTTAGCGACTGCAGATTTCTTCTAGGAGGCTCTGCAGTGTCTTAGGGAATTGATGCAATCAGCACAATGCCATCTACAAACAGAGAACCTCACCATCCACTGGGGATCCCTCCTCAATCTGGACTCTACTCTAGATCTCCTCCACCAGATATTTTTAGCCATCACACATCTCTCTCAATGTTAGGCTTCATTTGATGATTGTTATCCGATGGTCACAAAGTAGGATTATTTCTGTTGTTACAGCTTCCAAGTTATAATGAATGATCTTGATATATGGGTGGTAAACACCTTTTTGTAACAGAGTCTATAAAGTGGTATTTTGCTTTAATAAGTATAATGCTTTTTTGTAATCAACAATTACTAAGCACAATGGCATCACATATTGTTTAAATCTTTCAACCAGTTGTGAGATGGTAAAGATGTATTCCATCGTTGAATATCATTTGGGAAGGCCTGCCTATTCTCTACTAATGCCCTCATCAAGAATGGCCTTAATTAGTGTTTAGATCACCCTAATAAAGCACTTATATAAATTGGAGAGTAGGCAAATAAAGCACTAGTTTTAGTGCTTTCTCAGTCATATTTTTTTCTCATATCAATATGGTTTGAGAGGTTTTTTTTCCTGTCTTTTGAGTCTTCCCCTTCTTTATATACCTCATAAACCAACCCTCCAATGCCTCCACAATTGTATCTACTCTAGCATGGATTTCCTTTGTATTTGATCCAACCTGGCTGCTTTTCCCATCTTTATTCTCTTTATTGTCATTTCTACTTCATTACCTGTAACTGTTATAATTGAACACCTGAAATTTTTCATCAGTAGGACAGAGCTTGTGTATAGAAAGAGGCAGGAGCTTGCCTATTCTGTGTGATTTCAGAGGTTCTGAGAAGGTTCCTTTTCTCCCCAAACTATCCCCTACCTACTTGCTGGTGCCTGAAGTCTTACAAATTGAATTTCTTTCCTATATATTTTGGTCCCTACTAAAATAAGAATTTCCTTGTCAAGGATAATACTTTCAACTATTAGCCATTTATAACTTACCACAAGACATTTTTTTCTGGTCCTTTCTGATCTCACAAGGCTAACACTCTTCCTCAGTCCTTCATCACTGATCATCTGGAATGTTATAATACCTTTTAATTGGTCCCAGTCACCAAATCAATATTTCTAAAACATAAGTCTGATCGTATCACTCCACTATTCAAAAATCTTTAATGGCTCTTTAATGCCTGTAGGAAAAAATGCAAATTTATCAGTCAGACATTCAAAGCCCTCCGTAATCTGATTCCATATTTTCAGAATTTTTCATATTCTTCTCTTTCACATGTGTTTCAACCAAACTGGCCCACTAACTATTCCCTGAACTCAACATGCCATCTTCCATATCTTAGCCTTCATCAAAGCTGTTCCTCATTCCCTGAAATGTACTCCCTTATCTCTGCCTCTAAAAATCCTTAGCTTCTTTCAAAGCTCAGCTCAGGGGAAAAGTAAGCATCTTCGAAGGTATGAATAGTTTCATTTTTGTCTTTGTATCCCAAATCACAATGCCTTCCACATAGTAGGCACTTGTTAATGCTTCTTGAATTAATTCCCTATTATGAGTAGTAATAAAATCAGCAGATCATAGCTTGCTTCTAAGTAGTGATAATAATTACAGCTTGTTGGAGGAGTTGAAGTTTTTTTTTTCTTTTAGCCTTAAGAAGAAAAGGGTCAGAAGACATCATAGCTGTCTTCAAGTGCTGGAAGAGCTGTTATGGGGAAGAGGGATTACACTTGTTCTGTTTGCCATTAAATGGAAGAATCAGGAACAATGGTTAGAAGTCTCAAGGAGAACAATTAAGTCTGGATTTAAGGAAAAATTTCTTAACAGTTAAGTTGTGCAAAAGTAAAATAGGTTACTTTAAGAGGCAGTGGTCTTCCTCTCACCATAGGTCTTTAAGCAGAGGCTGGATAAACACTTGACAGATTGGTAAGTGTAGGAATGAGACTAGATGCTGCTGAAGTCTCTTCTAACACTAAAAGTCTAGGATTAATTCTATAAGGTTTTTAAAACCTTTTTTAAAAATTTAATTCATTTTTTGTTTCATTTTAAGTTCAGAACTGCCTACCTCCCTTTCACCCCACCCCACACAAGAGAAGGCCGTTATCTCACACACACATACACGTATATATAAACATAATGTATGTATGTATATTATGTGTGTATATATATAACACATCTATATCTATCTGTCTATCTTTCTATCTCTATCTCTAGATCTATATATGTGTAAAACCTTACTATGCATACTTTTGTTTATCAAATCTTTCTCTGGAGGTGGATAGCATCTTCATAGGTCCTGTGTAGTTGATTTGAATATTTATAATGATAGCTTAGTCATTCACTATTATTCTTCAAATAATATAAATAAATGATAATATGCTAATAATATAAATAAAATATAACATATGTTATATATTATAATTATAATAAAATATAAATAAAATAATAACAAATAAATTCTGTTCATGTATACAATGCTCTCTTCATTCTGCTCATTTCACTCTTTATTATTTCATGTTCTAAAATCTCATGTTCACTCTTTATTATTTCATTCACTTTCTGCACTGTATCCCGGTGAGGCAGATAATGGAAGTACTAATGCCACTTTTTCTGATGAAGAAACTGAGGATGAGGGGGTAAAATGTCTTGTTCATGATTACTCATACGGCTCATAAATTCAAAGTTTGAGATATGAATCCATTTGTCCTAATTCTAAGTCAATACTCTTTCCACTGTACCATACTGCCCCTTTCTTCAGAGCAGATTTAGAAGGGGAAGGACTACAAAGAGGATGAGTGCATGAAGGGGTTGATGCTGAAGGAAGGAGGAGAAGGCATAGAATGAGAAAGGTGGCAACAAATTTGCCTGTGCCACAATTTTGCCAAGAACCAGCACTACCAATATGCCCAAGTTCATTTAACTTCCTGGGTTTCTGATGAGCCAGAGCAGTTGAGTCTCTGTCTACATTCTTAGGTATTTGAAATCAAATGCAGTTTACTTTGTTAACAAGGGGTGCTGGGGATCCTGGATGGCCACCTGCTTGGGACACTGAAAAAAGGGGATTCCAATACTACAAGGGGGATTGTACTTTATGACCTCTAAGATCCTTCTTGCTTCTTGAGTTAGGACTTAGAGTCAGGAGATATGGGTTCAAGTTCAATTCTGCTCCTTAGTAGCTGTATGACCACCTGAGCAAGTCATTTACACTCAGTTTCCTCATCACTGCCTATTCCCTGGCCATCTTGACAGCCTTGCCAAATGCTTCGATGACCATACCAGAAAGCAAATCCTGAAGATTTTAACCCTTTTACCTCTGGAACTGTCTTTCTGGAGCCCTTCTGTCCTAATTATTTACTGTCTATTATTCCTCATAATTTCAGGAAAACCTGTGATGCTTCACTTCACAGCTATCTTCTCAATAACCTTATTTCAGGTTCTCTGTCCATTGATCTCCTACACCCCTCAATTTCTTTAATCAACTCCAAAATCAACTCCAACTTTGTTCCTGGGAGACAATGTAAATCACCTTCCCTACTACCCCACTCACCATCATTGTAATCTTCAGGAGAAAAGTGTCCCTCCCTACCTACTACTTCCCTATGAGTATTGTCTTCCTTATTAGATTCTAAACTCCTTGAAGGCAGGGATTATTTTTATTCTTGTATATTTGTCCCAAATGTTAAGCATAATGCTTAGTACATAGGAAATTTTTTAAAAAAAATTTTAATTCATTCAGCTATAAAGTGGGGATCATAACACTATAATCAAAAGTATGCTGGTAAATTTTTATTTAATATTTTATTTTTTCCCCAATTACATGTAAAAACTACCTTAAATATTTTTTTAAATTTTAAGTTCCAAATTCTCTCCTTCACTTCCTCTCTCCTCTCCACCCCCCTTGAGAAGGCAAGCAATTTGACATACATGTATAGTCACGCAAAACATATTTCCATATTAGTCATGTTCCATTTTAATCAAGCCAGAAAAATAAAGAAAAATTTTTAGAAAATTATGCTTTGATCTGCATTCAGACTCCATCAGTTCTTTCTCTGGAGATGGATAAACATTTTTCATAATAAGTTCTTTGGAATTGGTAAATATTTCAAGTGGTAGAGTGTGCTGGTAAATTTTTTAAATGTTTTAACAATTGGCTTTCCAGAGGAAAGTGGACACAAGACACACTTTCAAGTTTAATTGACATTATTAACATTTTTCTCCATCGCTTTCTTAAGTCTAGACAAGAAATAAACTAAATCAAGCCCTGAATTATAACATTTGCCGACTTCCAAGGTGTAAATGTTCACTGAAAATTTAACAATTGGCTCTCTTTCTGGAGCTTACTTCCCAGTGATGATGCGGATTAGCTACAAATCAATATATTGCTAAATTTGAGGCATCAAATAATTAACAGTTATGAAGAGAAAAGGTAGAAATTCAAATAGGAGGAAAAAGGGAGGAGAAAAAAGAAGGGAGAGAAGAAGAGAAAAGAGGGGAAAAAAAAGACAAAAAGAGGGACAGGATCAGAAAATTCTACTTATAGAGTCTTAAACTTAGTGCTATCCATCCAAGAAGTATGTACTGAGAGCTAGTATGTACCTAGTCCAGCCCTTTGCTAATCACTAAGTAGAAAAAAAAAGAAAAAATGTTTTCTTTGCCCTTAAGGAGGTCATAATTGGGTTAGAAAGGCAAGACACACCTATGAAACACAGTGACATATGACAGGAGATGAACTTAACTGCAAATTACTATGTTACAATGTTCTCTTCTTTGATAAATGAAGGAATTAGAGTAGATGATCTCTAAGGTCTTGTCTTCCTCAAAAAGTCCCAATTCTATCATTTTCTTTGAGGAGGAAAAGCAGGGAAGAAAGCTCCTGTCTTATTATAGTGTAGTTGGAGATAAAATGAATTTACATTCAAATTTTCATTTCTTGAGTTTTCTGATCTTCCCTTCCTCTTCCACTGGTCCTTCTTTTTCCTCCCAGGTGGAAGGCCCAGTGACTGAGCCTAAGGCAGCATCTCAGCAGACCCTTCTTGGCATTTGAAGAAGGCAGCCACAAGTCTATACTAAATGTAGAAGACAGCAGGAAAATATCTGTCTTACAGATGCTTGTTTAGTTGGGAATCAAGCTTCATCCCCAGTAGGAGCAAGGGTCAAGAATTTTATTTTCATATCATAAGTGATATGTGGAGTCAGGATATTTAGATTCTAGCTTCACAGTTAATCCACTGTTGTGATATTGGGCATTAATTTTCTGGGTCTTAGGTTCCTTATTGGTCTAGTGGGAATAATAATATATCCCTGGGCTCTCTTTCTCTCAGGATGAATGAGATAATGGATATTAAAGGGCTTTGAAAGTATAAAGCTTTTACAAAAAGAAGTAGTTATTTCTATTATTATCATTATTATATCTCTACAAAAAACTACCCTGATACTTCACTGTGGGTTCTTGAAGGTTATTCCAGTGGAGTACAAATTCTGGGAAGTTGTAACAAGCTGGAAAGGCTTTGACTATGGTCCCATTGACAGATTGTATCAGCTGTCCAAGGACTAGCCTAGCTAATATGGAGAGAGTCATCACCAGAAGGCTGGTCACAACAATCCATGAAACAAAACAAAAACAAAAAAGACAAAATGATTCCCAGTCCTGTGCAGCTCCCTTCTGCTTCTTAGAGACAGTGACCAAATGTAGGAAATAATGGGGTAGAGAGTCCATGCATAAGATGCTCTTCTTCCTCACCTCTCCCTCTTAGAATCCATGCCTTCCTTTATATTGAATCTATGTGTGTTGTCCATGTAGGTATAAAATATATGTATACACACACCTGAACTGTCTAAATGGGGCTAATGGAGAGGTATGAATGGATATATCTGCAATCTTGTCTACCACTTACCAAAAGACTTTAATGCCTCTCTGGAGGGAATCAAGAAAAGGGTCATTGAGACTGGTCAAACTGCTCTTTGAGAGATGTACAAGACTAGATTATATTTCTTTGCCTCCCTTAAGTATTGCTGGTCTAAGGGATTTATTTTTTTTAGCTCCAAGCTATTTTCCAGGTTGCTATGCTTTAAACAGGAAGGAGTATCTCAAGTTTACATCCACAGACCTGACTCCTTTCTACCAAATGCTAGTCATATAAAAGAGCATCAAAAATTATGGATAGTGAGTGTGGTGGTCTGGAACCTAATCTGCAACATCTCTGAGGTAGCCCTATATATATTTTCTCCTCCATTTAAATGAAAGCTCCATGAGGGTAGGAGCTATTTTTGTTTTTTCTTTGCGTTCTCTATACTTACTTAACACCACACATGCCACATAATATGCACTTAATACAAGCTTGATTGATAACTAAGAATCACATGAAGTTTTTTTAGATTTTTTTTACAAACATAAATTTAACTGTTTGCTACTCTAAATGTGAGATCCTTGTAAACAACCAATAAATCAACATAATCCCAGAAGAACTAAGCACAGATGTTTAGCATTCTTGCCATAAATAAAATCTGAAGAGAAAAAGGAATTGCAACTAAATGACATAATGCCTCATAGGTTCTCATCAGAGTGGCAAACAAAAGACTTGGCAGAATTCTTTCATTATGCTCCTAAGGTAACATGAAAGATCACTTCATGGTGTATTTGGTTTATTCTCCTTCCAGTCTTTATGAGGTGTCATATAATGTGAGAACTGGAATCAGCAAGAGGATTTCCATAATAATCGCAACTTGTGTGCTAACATCTGTTGTAAACGATGAAAAAGGAGAGGAATCATTCAAAGAACTAGACAAGATCCTCCAAATCCCTTGATACTTGATGATTTCAAGACAATAGTGGCACAGGTAAGGATGGTGAAAAATATGTTGGAAAATAATTTGGGATTAAGAAAGAAGCCTGGGGCAGAGCCAAGATGGTGGCTGGAAAGCAGGGACTTGCATGAGCTCCCCCCCAGGTCCCTCCAAAAACCTATAAAAATGGCTCTGAACAAATTCTAGAACTGCAGAACCCACAAAATAGCAGGGAGAAGCAGGGCTCCAGCTCAGGACAGCTTGGATGGTCGCTGGGTAAGGTCTATCGCACAGAACTGGGAGAGGAGCGGAGCAGAGCCCAGCGTGGGCCCCAGCCCTAGCACCCTGAATCAGTGAGCTGTGGCAGTTGCCAGACTTCTCAACCCACAAACACCAAAGACAATAGAGAAGGTTAGTGGGAAAAGCTGCGGGGGACAGAGTGAAAGGAGTTCGGGGTTTGCCACTGCCCCAGGGGCAGTGGGGAAGGTGCAGCTACAGAACTACAGCTGCAGTTGCTTCAGGCCCCAGGCCCACCTGGTGGGAGGAATTAAGTGGCAGATCAGAGCGGGAGTGCAGAGCCTGCTTAAGATCTGAGTCTGGTCCAGGCTGGCAGTTCTTGGGGAAGGAGGAGCGCCGATATGGCAGAGCTGGCTGTATAGAAATACCTCTGAAAACAACAGCACATCCCCTCAAGCTTG
>CM053625.1:130202684-130223292 GCA_028646595.1 Phalanger gymnotis | reverse complement strand
ATGTGGCCCATGTTGAATTGCTTGACTTCTTAGGGAGGGTGGATGGGAAGGGAAGAGGGGAGAGAATTTGGAACTCAAGGTTTTAAAAAAATAGATGTTCAAAAGTAAAAAAGTTTTTTTTTCATGCAACTAGAAAATAAGATGCACAGGCAATGGGGCATAGAGATTTATCTTGCCCTACAAGAAAGGAAGGGAAAGGAGGATGGGAGGGGAATGGGGTGATGGAGGGGAGGGCAGACTGGGGAACAGGGCAACCAGAGTGTACGCCATCTTGGAGTGGGGGGGGGGAAATGGGGAGAAAATCTGTAATTCAAACGCCTGTGAAAATCAATGCTGAAAACCAAACATATTAAAAATAAATTAAAAAAAATAAATACCCAAATTAAGTATAAAGGACATATGACGAACAATGATCTCTGCATCCAGAGAAAGAACTGATAAATAGATAAATAGAAGATAAAAGATAAAGAAGATAAAAGATAAAGAAAAAGAAGATAAAAAGAAGATAAATTGATAAATAGAAGTAAGTATAGAATAATTTTACAAGTATATCTACTCGTATCTAACAGTAGCTACCTCTAGGGTGGGGATAGGGAAGGAAAAAAAGAAATTTACATGATAATTTTGTTATACATTTGAAAGGAATAGCAAGTTGTGCGTAGTAGATTTGCAGTTTCATGTACAATCATCTTTTTATTGTACTATATTATGGAAATGTTTATTTTATTCCATATATTAAAAATAAAATTAAAAAAAGAAAAGTACAATTAAAAAAACCCTTTCGTGGTTTTCCCCTACCACAGAATTTCTCTGAACTTTGGCTGTAGTCATCTTTCTTTCTCTCCTGATGGAAAAGTCACTTCCAGGAGCCATAATCTTTTAGAACACAGAACAGCTAGCCAGCTAAATAGTATCTATAAGAATTAAGTCTTTTAACCTTTCTCTTCCTGCTCATCAGGGACAAGGCCTTTGTTCCATGCTTCTATGTCACTTAGGGCTATATAATCTGTATAAGTGGCTTGTTTCAAACTTCAATCCTTCAGAATCTTTTGTTCCTTTTTAGCAAACTATCAAGTGCTTTCTACACTGGGGGCCTCCAAATACTCCTGTTTGATGTCATCAAGCCCAGGAACACCAGGATTGATAATTGATATTTATGTAGCACTTTAAGATTTGCAACAAGCTTTATGTACATTCACTCATTTGAGATTCACAGCAGTCCAATCAAGTAGGTATTATAGGTCCTATAAACCCTTTTCTACAGATCACAAAAGTGAGGCTCACAGAGGTTAATCACATGGCTAGTAAGTGTCAGAGTGTTTGGAATTGGAACCAAGATTTTCTCGACTTCAAGTCCAATGCTTTATCTACATGACCATTCAGAAGAGTTTAGTCTAGTATTCCGCACAGGAGAAATCCAATGGCTGATGAATGTGTATTGCTCAGATGACAACATGTTGTTAGATAGACAGTCCATTGAGTTAGTCTGTCAGGGTAGATATCTTGGCCTGGCTCTGCAGATGGATAATGAGCTGGGTACAGAATTGAATAGGAGGAGGAGGAGAAAGGGCTGGAGTGCATTTGGGAAATTACACATTGCTTTTAACAAAATTCATACGTTTTCCCAGAATGACAAGCATATTTCCCTAAACTCTTCCTGTTGTTTATTTAAATGGACTAATAACCATTGTGCCTCTACCATTTTTCCGTGGAGTCACATGTGACTCATGAGTATTCTCAGGCTGAATTTGCTTTTTCAGAGGACAGACATCAGTTTGTTTTTTAAATTTGCTGTAGTGAATACTAATGTTCCTGCCCTGGTTAATGAAAGAGCCAGGACAGCAATTACACAGGGTGTGTAAGAAGTCAAACACTTAGGGCCCATGGAGCATAAGGGCAAACTCATCCTCACATTCAGGATGAGATCTTGCCACAGGAGGTGAAGTTACCTATGATTCAATCTGAATGAGTCACTCAGCTTATCTGTGCCTTAGTTTCTCCTTCTTTAAAATGCTACATTTTATGAACACAGCATGGTGCGGTAGGAATAGCCATGCCCTTCTTAGAGCCAGGAAGATTTGTATTCATGTCTCCCCTGTGACACGCTCGTGTGACCATGGGTAAGTCACTTACCTTCTCTGAGCCTTAGTTTCCTCATCTCTAAAATGTGGCCCATAGCTATAGCACTAACCTCCCAGGACGATTGTGAAGAGCAATGAGAATATACATAAAGAGTGCTTTATGAGTCTTTAGACACTATGCAAATGTCAGCAGTTATTTGTATTATACCACTGCAGAGATGTGCTGGAGCCAGTTCAGATTGGAGAGCTGATTGTGAAATTTCCATTGTGAATGTTTACACCTCAGATATAGTCAAAGGTTACCAATCAAGGCTTGGTTTATTCTTTTGTTAGTTGTCTAGACTCAAGAACATGCTGGCAGAAAATCTTAATAATGCAGATTAAACCTACAGGTGTCTCATGCCTTTTCAGAAAGCCAGTTGTTAAAACATTTAGCAGCATATCACTGCTCCAATGCCACACCATAGCATGAAGGTAAGCTGGGGTTCTCAAAGGATTAGGCAACAGAATGAAAGGTCGGCTGGAAATGCTGTGGCCATGGTTTCAGTAATGGACGAGATATGTGTTGTCTTGGAGAGCTCTGTTCATCACCACGCTGGTCATTGTGTGATAGATTTTTTTGGCCACAGCATCTCTTCTCAGAGAAGGGCTTCAATACGCAATCATGCTATCAAAATTACAGAAATGCCTCAGAGTAACACTTGAATTCCCTTCCTTATAGATTGCAATGAAAGGGTATTGCAAACTTCAAAGCTGTATAACTACAAACAATAATTGTTGTATACAAACAATAATAAGTTGTATAAATACAACATTATTATTATTATAATAGTCAAGGATTGAAGACAGGGAAAAGGACCTGAGACAATTTGGAGAAAGACTTCTCTCTCTAGTCATAAGCTCAGCAACAATCCTCCCCATCACCATCTCCATCCCCATCCCTCTACCCTTTGTCTTCAATCTCACCATCTCTTCTGGCTCCTTCCTCTTTGCCCATAGAATGCTCAGATATTCCCTATACAACCAAACAAAAAACTTTCACTAACCTTTTTACCTTCTTCAAAACAACCTATATCTGCCCTCCTTTTAACTACTAACATTTGCTGCCTCTACTGTTACCACCCATTCTCTCCTCATCTCCTGCATTATTATCTCTGTCTCAGTAATTTCTGAAACTTCTCTGAGGTTACCAATGACCTCGCAATAGCCAAACCCAATGACCTTTACTCAGTCCTCATTGACCTTGACCTTTCTAAAGTATTTGACATTATTGACTATCACCCATCTTGAGACAGATAGATGACGTAGTTGATAGAGTACTGGACTTGAAGTTAAGAAAATCAGAGTTCAAATCCTGCCTCAAATACTGAATAGCTGGATAATCCCAGGAAGTCATTTACTGTACTATGTCTTGGGTTCTCCAATTGTAAAATGAAGGGCTTGGACTCAATGGCTCCTAAGATCCCTTCCAGCTCTAAATCTATGATCCTTCTGCATCTCTTCTCCCTTGAATTCTAATTAATGCTACTCTTTCCTAGTTATCTTCCCATATATCTTCATATTCTTTCAATGATTGATTATCCTCTTCCTGTCTCGAAGTGGGAATCCCTCAGGCTCCGTCCTTTGCCATCTTCTCACTACACTAATCTACCTTAGTGATCTCAATCACTCCTATTCTTTTAATGATCGCTTCCACACAGAGGACTTTCATATGTGTATCTCTGGCCCTCATTTATCCCTTGGATACTCCAGTCTCACATCTCCAACTGCTTGCTCAACATCTGCACTTAGATATTCTGCCAATACCTCAAATGAAACATGACAAAAGCATCATCTTCATCTCAAAATCTGCTCCTTCTCCGAACATCACTTTTGTTGTTGAGTGCATCACTATCCTCTCAGTTACCTAGGTTCAGAACTTCAGTGTCATTTTTTATTTCTCCTTACACACACACACACACACACACACACACACACACACACACACACACCAGCTCATAACATTCAAGCCCTTGGACTATTGTAATAATCTTCTAATTGGTCTTCCTGTCTACCATCTTTCACCTCTCTACCTCATTCTTTATACAACTGCCAAATTAATTCCCATAATGCACAGGTCTATGTCATTCCTCTACTCAACTAACTTCAATGAGTTCTTATTATTTGTAGGATACAAAGTCTTTAGCTTGATACTTAATTTCTTTCACGTTCTGACTCTAGTTCACTTTTCAAACTCATTTCACCTTGTCATAATTACCAAGAATAAGACATGTTCTGTGCTTTCCATGTAGAAAGGAACACAAAACACTCATACTCAAAAGAGGAAAAGAACGACACCATGTAGTGTGCAAGTGACCAGTGCCAAAGGAATGGTACAGACAGCAAATGCAATGGAAGGTGAGGAAGAAGAGTCCGATGTGGGCTGGAACAGTCAAGAAAGGCAATGTTTGTTTATGTAAAAAAGGGAGAAGACATATAAGGTAAGGGCTTACTGAATTGTACTGAACATGTTCAGGGATGATTTGGCAGCCCATGAAATCATATGGTACAGAATCTTAGAACCATGGAATGGTCTAGTTCACCCCACACTTAGTGCAGAAATCCCTGTGATGATATCCCTCAGAGATGATTGTTCTTCCTTGATTTGACAGCCACTTCACTTCCTCAGGAATCAATCTGTTCCATTGCTAGAAAGCTGTGATTATTAGAAATCACTTCCTGATGTTGAGCTGAAATATGGCTTTCTGAAATGTCTGCTATTTCACCCCAGTTCTATCCTATAAGACTAAGAGGAACAAACTGATTCCTCCAATTCAATGCAACAAGTATTTTTCCCCAAATACTTTCTGAGTGCCCAACTTAAAATTCCAATAGTAACAAAGGATAGAGGGACTGTCATAGTGTTTCGTCCCATTAAACCTCCAATTATAAGATTGGTTTTGAATTATGTCTTTCTCTTAATAAGTGCTATTACATGAATGGGAATAAGAATTAACATTCATGATCTCTGGAAAGAGGAGTCAAGGAAGGAAAATATAATTCAAATTCTGCATGATATAATGACACTTAATTTAATGAATTTTGGATGAATAAATGAATGAATGATACTTTGAGAATGACGGAGCAGGAGATGGTAGTACAGTGTGACTACCTTTCTACATTAGATCTAAATGAAATTTTAAATCTCATAAGGTCATAGGTGCTTGGTTTTAGAAGTGAAGAGATCTCAAAGAAAGAACATTTAGTTCAGCCCCCTTCTCAGGAAGACCTTAAGGCCCAGAGAAAAGAAGTGATTTGTGGAAAGTCACCCAGATAGTTCTGCACAGCTGGAATTCTAACTCAGGCTCTTCACTTCAGGGCTTTTACCTCTCCCCAGCTAAAAATGATGTGTTTCTTTTTGAACTGTCTTATAATACTTTGGATTTGTCCTTTGCCATTATCACATGCTATCTTGTCCATTGTTATTTGTACACATTAGATTAGATGACCTCTAAGGTCTATTCCACATCTAATGTTCTTTGCCATATCCTTTCCACTAAACTGCAAACTCCTTGAAGAAAGGTAATTGTCTTTTCTGATTTCTTTATCTTAATTGCCTATAATGGGGCCTTGCATATAAGAAGTCATGCAATAGATGTTGGTTGAATTTTTTAAATTAAATTTAAATTCTTGCACAAAAATAAAACTGCTGGTCTATACCAGTTGTCCATTTTCCCATTGCAAAGACCGAGATGTTTATCTGAAAGAAGTAGTAAAAGCTAATTGCAAGCTCGAAGGTTTTATATCTACTGAGCGGTTATCATGAAAATCATTCCATCTTAGAGCTAGATGACAGCACAAGGAGCTATCCAGCCTGTCCTATCTTGGTACTGGGAGCTTCATATCATCCAAATTTCTCACTCAGCGCTGTTATGGGCAATTCCAAGTGTCTAAAGAACTATAACAATTTGTTAAATGTGCCTTTAAGAAGAAAATCAGATGTAAACTCACAACCTTTGCAATTGACAAAGAGTGAGGGAACTGCTTAAATGAATAAATAAGAATAATTTATAATCAATATAGCGGTTTAGTATAATTACATATTTTAAAAAGATTAAAAAAGTTATTAAGCTAAATTAAATTTAAAGGTTTAAATTATCAATGTTATACATGGTAAACACTCAATCAATATTGATTGATTGACAATGCCTTTCACAATGAAGGTATTTGATAAATATTGGTTGATTGTTAGGAATTCCAAATTCATGAAATCTGAACTAATGATGTTTTAATCATATTTAGGTATTTTCTAAAGAGTAAAAGACATTTTTGCTTTAGCTCCTAAAAGTGAATGTGCTTTTACCATGAACCTTTTTTTAAAAAGTTTTATTGATATAATTTGTTTTTGCATTTCAAACATTTACAAAATTACAAACATTTTTGCATTACAAACTACAAACATTTACAATCAAACATTTACAGAATTACAGATTACTCCCACTTTGCAAGAGGTCTCTTGAAACAAAGTAAAACTAATAATATGATGACCTCACCTGGAAGTGCATGCCACAATTCACATCTGTAACACTCCCCCCGCAACCTCTCTATTTATTTTACTTAACAATAATCTATTTTCTCATGCTCCCACACCCCTCTTCATTGGGAGAAGAAAAAGAAAAACAAATTTCTTGTAACAAATACATACAAAATGAATTCCTTCAATGGCTGTATGCAAAAATATATGCCCCATTCTGCTTGCTAATTTTGTCACATCTTTGCTATGGATCTAAATTAACTGAGTCATAGGGATGGTTATCCTATTAGGTCGCTTTAAATCAAAGCATCCTTGGGGTAATGTCCAGGAATAAACACTTAGCAGCCTAATCTAAACATCATTACCATGAAGGGGTCTTGACCTTAAGTTAAGAAATCCAAGAAGAGAAGAGAAAGAAGTCATTTCTACTATGAGGCGTTCCATTGTTGCTCACCATTTCCATAGAATCAAAGAACATTAATTAAAACTGAAAAAGAAATTAAGTCAGGAGTTCTTAACCTGGAGTCCAGAAACCTCAGGGGGTCCTTGGGTAGATTTCAGGAGATCTGCGAACTTGTATGGGGAAAAAATAGTTTTATTTCAACATAATCAGTCTCTTTTACAATCCTGCACGTATATTTTATTTTATGCATTTAAAAATCTTAATCTGAGAAGAGGTCCATAGGATTCAGCAGACAGCCAAAGGGGACCATGACACAAAAAAGGCTAAGAACCCTTATCTTAGATGATAGTATTTTAAAACATTTCAAAGAAGACTTGTTGATTAATTGGTATAAGGAACTCCTCTTGAAGTCTATTCTTCTCATGTAGTTCTGGGAACTACTATGCAGCTTACAGTCACAGAGTCACCAGGACACTAAGAAGATCAGGCACTTAGCCAGGGTCATGCAGCTAACATTCTAGAGACAGAATTTGAACCTAGATCTTCCTGACTCCAAGACTGACTCTATCCACTAAAGGAAGCTGCTTCTTAATAATAATAATAATAACAATAATAATGGTAAAAATATACTTAGTATTTTAAGTTTTACCAAAAGCTTTGCATATGCTATCTCTATAGCCCATAAATCCTATCACTTTTGGACCTTGATGGACTTGGGTTCAATTTGTGGGAATTTTTAATGGTAATTTACCAATCTTCACTTGTTTGTTCTCATGAAGTTAAAAATTGAGAATTTCTGAAATTAATTCAAGCCTAGGTACTTAATGCTCACCGTGTAGGTTAACAGACCCATCCAAGGAGGAGCCCTGAAATAGCAAAACATTTAATCAAGGCAAAAAATTACTAATAAAGCAACAGAAAACAACATCAGCCACATTCTCAAATGAGTACAGTACCTAGACCATGAATATAACCTTATGAGATCATCCAAGACTCATGGCCTTAAACAAAAGGAAGGCATGGATTTGATCTTTTGTCATGGCTAGAATATACTCACAGATGGTCTCCTAGGGCTAAAGACTTTAGTAAGATTCCCTGTGTATCTCACCACATGCCTAATGGGCAAGCTCACTCTGTCTAGATCACTCTCAGGCTCTGATGTAGCTCTTGGCTCACCTTATATCAGGTGTCAGTCTTCCTTATATCTTATATCTTACATATCAGGTGCCTTATATCAGATGCCAGTCTTCTTCCTCTCAGTCATGGTTTTCTACATGTTGATAGCTCAGTTTGTCTGTTTCTCCTTGTGGTCATGAACTCTGGCAGAAGTCTTGATTATGAAATCATTCTGATGGGAAAAACTTTTTCTGTCTCCTTGTGCATATGCAGTAAACCTCTCTCCCACTGTGGCAAAGGGGTAGGGGATAGTTTCACAAAGGTAAGTCCTTCTCTGAGGAAATGCTGGCTACATTTTACATGATCTTTACAGTAACTCTATGAGGGAGTTAGTGAAAGTTCTACTATTCCATTTCACAGATGAAGAAACTTGGAGTCATTACAAATTCTTATTAACTCATTTTAACTGAGCTCTCACTGTTTAGACCCTTATCTTCTTCCCTAATAGACTTACTAATCCCTATCCCCTCAACAAACTCTTCTAAATCTTTTCCTCTCTCTTCAAACTCCAAGTGGCTTTCTCTCAGCAAATGGCATTACCTCTATCTTTACTGAGAAAGTGGGGAGACTCCATTGTGAATTCACTCATCTCCCACAATAGACGCTCTGGCATCTATCCCCTACCTCCACTCTTCCCTCCAAACTTCCTTTTATGTGTTGTCTTCCTCCATTAGAATGTAAGCTTCTTGAGAACAAGGACTGTTTTCCTTTCTCTTTGTATTTGTATTTCCAGGGCTTAGCACAGTGCCTGGAACAAAATAAGCAATTAATAAACGCTTGTTCACTTGATTTGACTACTCTCTATAGTGAAATAATAGATTCTTGAAGTATTGAAGTAAATATTGTTTTAATAGGCACATTTGGCAGCATGGAGTTGTGGATAGAGAGCTGGCTTTGGAGCCAGGAAGACTTGGGCTCGAGGCTTGCTTCTGACACATACTACCTGTGTTACCCTGAGTAAGTCATTTAACTTCCCAATACTTTAGACAACCCTCTAAGACTAAATAACTTGCAGAAAATGTTCCAACCTGAATTGATAGAGGCAGTTCCTCAAGGGAAGATTCCTATACCAATAAAATCACAGGTCCTGTCCCTATCCCTCAAGGGACAAATGGACATAGAATTAAAGCTGGAAAGCACCTTACAATTCATCTAGTCTAAACTCCTCATTTTTATACGTGAGCAAGCTAATGTCCAGGTTAGGTGAAAAAACTTGTTCAAAGTCATGGTAGATCTGAGATTTGAATTCAGGTCCTCTGCATTCTTTTACCTACCCCATAGTGCTTCATTATTCAATGACATAGATACAATTTTCCATTTCTCTGCCCCAGTGCCTTAGTGATGAGCACAATTGTAATCATGTTGAAATAAATGAGAAGGGCCACACAGAATTAGATCAAAGGAACCTCTGATCAATTCTAAACTTGAAAGAGAATGCAACCCTACCTCCTCTTAATGAATTTTTTCATGATTTGCATAACAGAGTAAAGAATCACTATTTCCATTCTATCCTTTATCACAATGGGAAGTTAAGACTAATCACTGCTGTTAACTTTAATTTCTTGATAAAAGAGATCTTTGTGAGGCAGCTGGGTGGCACAGTGGTTAGAGTGCTGGGCCTGGAGTCAGGAAAACCTGAATTCACATCCAGCCTCAGACACTGGCTAGATGTATAACCCTGGACAAGTCACTTGTTTGTCTGTTTCCTCAACTTTAAAATGAAGAAAATAATAGTATTTGCCTAATATTGTTGTAAGGACCAAATGAGATAACACCTGTGAAGTGCTTAGGGCCTGGAACATAGTATACGCTTAACAAATGCTTGTTTCCTTCCTTTATTTCAGATTCTACAGACATTATAAGAAATAATTATGTTTGCACAGTATTTGATCATCAAACAAGTGTTTATTGTGCATCTATTATATGCAAAATCTTGCTCCTACTTATAATTAATTTAGAAAGGTGATGACAGGCACAAAAACAACCAAAGGACAAGATAGCCTCCGATAAGAACCATACAAGGACATAAGTTTGGGCTTAAGATCATTAAAAGTGACCAAGCTGGGACTGGAAGTCAATGTGTCCTGAGTCTAAGTTCTGTTCCTCGATTAGCTTATGATATTGGAGAAATCAAGTCACCACCCTCTCAAGTTCCTCATCTCTTTGAGGAATGGGTCAGGCTACATATTGCCTAAGGCCCATCTAGATATTATGAGGACATTACTATTACTTATGAAACTGAGCAGTCCTTCTCTAGCACCCCTTATATTGTACCTCTTTTCTGCTCTGGGTCCCAGCTGAGTTTGGGCTTGGCACGTTAAATTCACATTTAGAGTGCAAAGTCTGCAAAGCACTTTCTTTCTCACCACCTTCTGAAGTAGGTAATACGAGTATTATTAGCTACATCTTTACAAACGATTAAGTGTTTACAACGAATGACTGGTGGAGTGTGTCGGTTGTCATGGCCAATTCTCCATAGATGCCCTCCACTCCATTTCAAGTATCCCATTATGACAAGGGTTCTGAGGTCAGGCAGCACATAGGGCTTCAGAAGGCACCCCCAAAGAGAGGCATAAAGATCAGGGCTAGTCAGGGACATCTCCCCAGAATAGTGCCTGATGCTTAGCCCTGATCACTAGTTTTAGTTCTGACTCCATCACATAAAGGCCATCCTTGAAAACCTGCCATTCCCTCATTATCATTCTATGTCTATCCACTCTATCACTTTCAAAATCCTAGAAAGTCATCGCCGTTTCTGTTCCCATGCTACCCGTTTACTACTCAACTCCTTGCAATCTGACTGCTGACTTCCTCACTTTAATGAAACTACTCTCTCCCAGATTAGCAGTGATCTCAACTGCTTAAAACAATGACCTTTTAACTCACACCTTATACTGTGCTCCCTGACCTGTCTGTATCTTCTGGTTCTCTTCCTACCCATCTGACCACTCTGTCTCAGTCTCCTTTATTGGACCAAAATCCATTTCCCACCTCCACTTAGCATGGGTGTTTCCCAGGACTCTTGAGTCCTCTTCCCTTTCTTGTGGCAATTTCATCATTTGCCATTGGATCAAGTATAATCTCTATACAAATGACTTATATCTCTGAACCCAGCACTAATCTCTCCTCTGAATATTAGTCCACCATGTCATACTGCCCGCCATGTCATACTGCCCACCATGTCATACTGCCCACCATGTCATACTGCCTTGCTACCCACACCAGAAACCATGATGCCTTAGAGGTTTTAATCCTTTTGTCTCTGGAACTTCTGCCCTGGGCTGTTGCTATATGGACTGATGACCACTTTTCCTCCCACTTTTTCGGGAAGGCTCCAGTCATGCTTCAGAACTTCATTCCCTACTCCCTAACTATTTTCCCTAAAATTACCAATTGCCTCACTGCCATGCCTGTACCCTTTCAAACATTTCTTACCATCTCCTTATCCAAATTTTGGAACCTTGATCAAATTAACTCCACCTTTGTTCCTGTAATGGCTGTATCATGTCAGTCCACTCTCCTTTGGATCTACTCACCATCTCAGTAATTTTCTGGACCAAAGGTCTTCTCTGGCCACCACTTCTCTAGGTGTATTGTCTCTCCCTTTTGCAATGTAAACTCCTTGAGGGCCAATCTGTCTTTACTTTTGTATTTTTATCCTTAATGCTTAATACAATGCTTGGTACCTGTAAGCACTTAACAAATTCTTTTTAACAAATTAATTCTTTCCTACTCCAACCCACTCTTTATTCAGATGAGGAAAGTAAGATCTAGAGAAATGACGAACTTGTTTAAATGACTTATGAGTGGTGGCAGAGCTGGGACTAAATTCCTCTTACCTTTCTGATCATTAGCAGTTGTTTCAGATGTTCAAGCCCCAGTGGGGACAGTGTGATGGAGTGACATTTTCCTTCTTTAACCATACATAATTCTAGCTAACACCTCAGCTCTGGAGTATACTCAATCCTTAGTCATCTCATTAGGTACTAACCCTACTGGGTAAACAATAAAAGAGCTCTAAGAATAGAACAGATGGGCTTTGGACTTATTCTCTAGCATCTTCTACTTTTCCATACCAAACTCACCTAAATTCAATTTCCTGAAGGAGATTTTGGTTTAAGTCAAACTTCTCCATTCAGAAATCTTTGGTGGCTCTGTATCAACCACCAAGTAAAGTTCATATTTATTTACTTTGTATCCAAGGTCCTCCACAACGTGGCATCAACCTACCATATTCAGCCTCATGGTCCATAAATCCATTTCATGCACTCTATGCTTCGGCCAAACAGAACTATTTGAAATCCCATATACATGCATTCTATTCTCTTGTCTAGAGACCTCTTGTCAAACTGTTCCTTATGTCTAGAATGTCCTTCTTCCTCCCACTTTACCTGCTGAATTCCTATCCCATCCTTTAAAGACCAATCAAAATTAGTTCATCCATGAATCCTTCCCTGATACCCCAGTTAGTAATGATCTCTCCACCTTACCTAACATAGCATTGTTTGGCAAATCAGTACAAAGTACATGTGCAATATCCTGTATTATTTGTCTTTGATGTCTTATCCCCCTAGCACACTGTAAACCCTGTGGTGGCAAGGACTACGTCTCATCTAAACTCTTTCCTTCCTCATTATCTGACACATTTCTTTGCACACAGTAGGACCCTAATAAATGTTTGTTGGACTGATGCAGCCTCCCTATATCATGACTTTCTTTCATGTCCTTCTCCAAGATGCTGAAACATCTTTTTTTTCAGTAGGGCTTTTTTCTCTACTACTAAAAATTAAGAACCATGTAGAATATTATAGAATCTTGAAGTTCAAGAGATCTTAAAATCTTCTTGATAGGAAACTGGGCCTGAGAGGGAGGAAGACCTGCTTCATCATGTTAACTCAGTCCCTTTCTCCTGGAGGAAAATAAAAGAGAGTAACCTGTGCATAAAACAAAGACAAGAGGTAACAAATTGAGCCAAACTTAAAATTCAATGTTATAGCTCTCAAAGGTGGGTGGTTAATGGAAACTTCGGAAGAACTTTGCAAGCAAAGTAAAAAGGATTTATTCTTACTCTGCCTTCCCTCACTTCTTTCACTTCCATGAAAACCTTCTAGGTTAAATTATAACCATAGCTTAATATAAAGGAAAAATAGGCAACTGCTTACATAATGGAGAATGAGAAGCTCCAAGAAGGCCACAGTAGCTCTTACCTTGGCCAAAGACTAAACCCTAAATCTTGTCAGAGACTGAGTTCTAATTCTGGCAACAAATTTCCTCCTAATTTATGACCACAGACTAACAGTTTACCTTGACCACACGTTGACTGATCCCCCAATTTGGTCAAAGATAGAGTTCTACCTTAATAGAGCCTTAACACTAACAACAAAACTTAAGCTTAGTCCTGGACAACAGACTAAACTATGAAAATTCTGTCCATAGATTGAGTCCCTAATCCTGTCATGGACTGAAACTTTTATCACTGGTCACAGACTGAGCTTTAACCTTGGCCATAGGATTTGACCCCTATCCCTGGTCACTAGGATCTCTGGAACTATAATTCCAGGCTGTTTTGGGCGACTAGACAAAAGGGTGGATAAGGTTAGAAGATGTGAATGGTTCAGCACAATTTCTCCCGACTATTTGGGACAATGCTCTCAGCTCACAGCCTGCTGAGAGTATATAAAGTAGTTCAACACACAGGTGTTACTTGTATGAAATACTAAATGTTCCACCCCTAGTATGATTATTGTTACAGA
Organism: Phalanger gymnotis; assembly: GCA_028646595.1. Classification (NCBI taxonomy): domain Eukaryota; kingdom Metazoa; phylum Chordata; class Mammalia; order Diprotodontia; family Phalangeridae; genus Phalanger; species Phalanger gymnotis. The sequence goes on along the minus strand of CM053625.1, from coordinate 130,209,366 downwards.
AATACTGAAGGAAAATTTTAAAAATCTCCATTTTCTGGGACTCTTTTTGCTTCTGTCCCCTTTCCCATGTTTATTCTCCTCTCCCTCTCCCCTAAGCAATGATATAAATGCTGAAATGGTATTGAGTTGTCCAGTCACATGATAATAGCCTCTGAAGATTTATAAAATAGCCTGTATTTGGAAGCTCTTAATGCAGGGAATGTTTGGCACCATTTCTGGGAACCCAAGGCATTTATGCAATTTCCTTGCTGAATATTTCATGATGGACATTAATGCCTTTCTTGGTGTTTTTAATAACAAAACAGTATAAGTTCTGATAGGTTAAAATGCAGTGATTCTAGAAATACTCAGTACCACACAGAAATGACTATTGTATATTTCCATAGCATTGTAAAGCTGTAAAACTGCATTAACATTATACTTGTGAGCTATTCATAGAGTCACACAATGGCAAAACAGAAAGGACTTTAGGGACAATCTAGTCCAACACACTTTTTTGCAGAGGGAGAAACTGAGGCCCTTGCACCAAATTGAACATTAATTAAAAGTGGCAATAACTCTAGAGGAAAAACATTTTTCCCAATTTATCAATACTCTGTCAGGTCCCAAATAGTCATAGCCCCAGATCCTCCCAATCACCCTGAAAACATTTGTTAGTCCTCAGCATTCACCAGGGTGGATTTCATTGTGATGGATCATGAAAAGTAGGCATATGAAAAGAGAGGAGCCAGATAATAGACTGGGCAAGTATTTTCTCAGATCAAACCGGCCTTGCTGCCAAGTTTGGATGAAAGGATGAAGTGTTTCCCTCTCTGGAGATATTTCTCTCTGTAACATGTTTTGACAATTTAATTTAGAAGTCACTGAGGAACAGAGACAGAATCACCTGAGGGGGGGAGTGAACATCAGAGAGTTCAGTCGCCTTTGTGATGAATTAGTGAGATCACAGAAATGACATGATGACACAGAAGAACGTTGGAGAATGCCCAGCTAGCCAGGCCCCCATGGCAATAGGCACAGGGGAGTTGGAAGATTGTATTTCATTCAATGCTCTCAGACTTCATATACTACCATCACCAGCCCAATCCCTGTCTCTGTAATTAACAAATCATCATAAGCACTTTGCGAGGGGTAGCATGCATGTCATCACTTTGAGGATTTTTTTGGACCCTTCTACAGCTATTGCCACCTTCCTTATTAAGTATAGACAGGGAAAAGACTGTAGTTATCTCAATGCTGCAGATTTTGAGTTTGGTAAAATAATGGATTTCCTTTTGTATAATTTAGGAATAAAAGGATTACTGGATCAAGTAAATAATTTAAGGATACTGCCATCCTTCCCCATTCCCATGGAACTCCCATTCCCACTACACACCAATCAATCTAAGATTTACTATCAGATAGGGAAGTGATCCAGCAGTCATGCAAACTCTGGAGAGAACGACCATATTAAACAATCATTTAATATTATTACCTTTCCAGAGGTATCTACATAATAATAATAATGATAACTAGCATTTATATGTTGCCTACTATGTGCTAGGTACTAAATGCTTTACAAATATTGCTTCATTTGATTCTCACAACAACCCTAGGAGGTAGGTGCTATTATCATCCCCATATTACGATTGAGGACACTGAGGCAAATAGAGGTTAAGTGACTTACCTAAGGTCACACAACAAGTAAGTGTCTGAAGCTGTATTTGAACTCATGTCTTTTTGACTCCAGGTCTAAGGCTATGGTCACTGTGCCACCTAGCTGCCTCACTGAGCTATATTTTAAAAGATGATAAATTAAGTCAAGGGAATCATCTTGGTGATGTAGCAAAGAGCACAGTAATAATTATCAGAAATTCCTTAGAAAATAGTTTCAGAACTGGGATGGACCTTTGAGCTCATCTATATATAGTTTCCTTTTACAGGTGGGTAAACTGAGACTCAGAAAGTGAAAATGATTCAGCCAAGTTCACATAGCATGTTTGGTAATAGAGCTAGGACTAGAAGAACAGAAGCTTCTTGATTCCTACTTCAGTATTCTTTCTACCACAACAAAATGTGTCTCAAAATCCTCACCTCCCACCAGACTGGCCTCACTAACTGTGATCTCATATTTGAAATATATCTTTCCTGTTCCCTTCCTTACTCTCTTCCCTTTTAGTCATGGACTGGGATACTCAATGTTCTTTGCATCTTTCTGTATTTATTGATGTCTTGTTTTGTCTCTGCCAAAAGCTGCCCTGCTAGAGACAGTCATATGAAATTCTCACACTGGGGTGGGGGTGGGGGTAGGAGAGGACCCAAACCTCTCAGCTGGTATCGTCCTGGGTTCTCTGCTGAGAAGAGAACAACCGCTTACACCTTAAAGATAGAAGGTGAGCAGTTTGATTGATTTGGGGATCACATGTCTCAGAATGAATCTAGGATCCACATCGACAGCTCAGTACATAGCTTCTTCCTCTTCCCTTGAATTCCAATTCATTTTGGATTCCTCAGTTTCCTCATTGGTAAAGTGGAGATAATACTACTTACTACATTTAAAAATGGTTTGTTAATTTTAAAGCATGATATAAATGGGAGCTATTACCGTCATTTGAGTTTTCCTGGGGGTTAGGGATAGAGATATATGAAAGGTTAGGATGGGTGGGTGACCCAGATGGATCTATCTGACTGAGGGGGCATAGAACCCACATTGCCATACTCCCAGCTACACAGGGCTGAATGAGACCTCTCACACCTTGTGTGTTGTCCTGGAGCTATTCTTTCCTTAATTTGAAAAACTATATGTATTTGCAATGCAATCTGATCTATATGTTTCTGATTCAATTAGGCTAAAATGACTGGTAAGCACCAGTTAGTGTCTGAGAAGCTTTATCAGCTTCCTCTTATAAGCTTTTTAGAGTATTTTTCCTGTTAGCACACAAAGTCACATGCTGTTGATAGAAAATTGCACTGTAATCCAGAATCCTTCAAAATTAAAAACAAGGACCTGTTCCCCAGCATACCAAAACAGGTGCCAAGATCTTAACCCATCATATCAAATATTTCTCCTTCTTCTCTTTACACATGTCCACATCCCTGAACTGCAATTCATAGGATCCCTTCCACCCCTGCATCATCCCCAGTGTTAAACTAATTGGTTATCACTAACATGTTAGTGTCTTGGCACTCTTGCCCCCAGGAAGATGTGTGTTTTAAAAGAAGAGTGTCGTAGAGAGCAATGCTTTTCCCAGAACAATAAAACTCTAAAGGCAGAAAAACAAAAACCTTATGCTTAGGGTATGGGAGATGATATTTTAGAGTGGGGACTTTTCCAGCATCCCTCAGACCATAGCTTTCTAGAACAATAAAACATTGGAATATATGGTAATTCATATAGCCTTGCCAGGAAAGACACCACTTAGATTCATAATAGATTCACATCACAATAGAAACATTAGTGATGGAAAAGTTCAAGCCCTTAAGTTTACAGATGAAAAAATTGTCCTCAAAGAAATGAAGGTGGTCACATAGCTGCTTTGCAAAAAATGGGACTTGAACTTGGGTCTCTTGGTTCTGAGTTAGTACTTGCTTTTCTACACTCTCCCTAACAGGATTGATTTTGCCATGCACACATACTAAAGGCTTCCTGTTCTGTCACTGGCTCAATGTGAAGCCTTCGTAGTCACTTTTCCTCTCTTGGCCTCATTTTCCCCATTCGTAAAATGTGGAAAGGTTGGCAAGATGATTTTTAGATGCTTTCCAACTCCAACATTCTTCAATTCTATTTTATCCACATGCCCTGTCTGCAATTTGTGTAAGCTAACCCCAGTTGGATGGTAGTGTCTTGGGAAGCCCCATGGCACAAAGAGTGATTATTCTTCCTATTTTTTGTCTTTTGTTTTTTGTTGTTGTTGTCCCAGCCAGGCTAGAACGTTGGGCCGAATCCAAAAGTATGAGATTGAATAGGGATAAATGTAAATAAAGCCTTGCTCTTGGGTTAAAAAAAATCACTACTTTTCTCATCCATAAAATGAGAAAGCAGGACTACATGACCTCTAAGGTTTTTTTATTTGCGTGTATGAACCAATGACATGTGGTTTCAATGATGTAAGAAATTCCCAAAATGGAAATTCTATTCACCAGTGCAGGTTGGCAAGTCATCTGTAATTTAATGTCTTGGCTGCCTGGAACACTGGATGACTGACTCGTGATCACGTAGCTAGCATATATCAGAAGCAGAACTTGAACTCAGGTCCTCCTGACTCTAATGCCAGCCCTCCCAATACTATTCCATGCTGCCTCACAGCCTTCTCATAGGCATGATTAATTGATTCAAAGGATTACTGGGTACCTTTCCACTCATTTTTTCTTAACAAATACAGAAATCTTTATGAAAAAATGGCTACTCAGGGGCAGCTAGATGGATAGAACATTGGCCCTGGAGTCAGGAGGACCTGAGTTCAAATTCGACCTCAGACATTTACTAGATGTGTGACCTGAGCAAGTCACTTAACCCTGACTGCCCTCTCCCCACAAAATAAATAAATAATAGCCAGGCATTAAAAATTACAAACCACTCATTTCTACATTTTAAAAGATGATACATGATTTAGAGCAAGACAAAAAAAATGCAGATTCCTTAACCTGCCCTGGACATTGTTTTCCCTATCTGCAAAATGACAAAGTTGCTCTCTAAGGCACTCCTATATCTTGTCCCTTGGGCCTATTCTGCTTGTGCCGAGATCAGCCCAGGGATTCAATAGATGGTGCTGGCTGATGGGCTAACTCCTGGTTAGGCAGGAGTCCTTCTGTCACAAAGCAAATACATTTTCCTCCCCATATTTAACATTCTATATTGAGATGAAGGCCTCCCATCGTGCTTCTAAACATCCTGCCAGCAGCTATAAATATCCACAGCCCCTTACAGATATTTCCATGAAATTCTCTGGCTGTCTTCTGATGGCTGTAATGGGGTTGTTTATGGATGGCCCTTCTACCTCGATTTCCAGCCTTCATAAAAAGGATGCTAAACTCCTCTTTAACTGCCCCATCAGCAAAGCCCCCACCCTCTAGCAGAGCTATTCCAGAGCGGGGATGGCATTAGATTGTTGGTGGGGGGATGGTGTGGAGGGAATGTTCTCATTCCATGATGTCTTTATTTTAAAATGCATGGAATTTCTAAGCACAGGCTTTTAAGGGGAGGGTGGTAAGGAGCAGAAACAAGGTTTTGTTTTTTAAGTTCCACTTCATTGTATGCCGAATACTAACAAACATATACAAATCATTTTCACATATCCTCTTTCTTCTCTCTCTCTGCTGTGCCTGGTATGGGCCCAATAGAAACCAAAAACAGCAAGTGGCCCTTCCAGTTCAATTCTAGTGGAAGGAACCCTAGACTGAGAGTTGGGAGGCAGAATCAAAGCCTGATTCTGCCATTGACTTACAGTGTGATCTTGAGTAAGTCACTTCAGCTGAAATTTCCTCATCTGCAAAATGGGTATAAATACTATACTTGCCCTCCCTACCACATACTGCTCCTATGACAATATGAAGAATGAATAGATGAGAGTTTAACAGTTTAAAAATACTTTAGAAATTGTGAATCTTTTTTGAGGAGAAAAAATACTGTTTTCATTAAACAATGAGTCTATCTTTCTATGAATTGGGCTTAAAGGCCTAACTGTAGGGAGTAGAGCCAAAATGTCAGTAGGAAAGCAGGGACTTGCTTAAGCTCCCCGCCAAATCCCTCCAAACACCTGTAAAAAATGGCTCTGAACAAATTCTAGAGCTGCAGAATCCACAAAATAGCAGAGGGAAATAGATTTCCAGCCCAGGAGAGCCTAGATGGTTTCTGGGAAGGGTTTATCACAAGGTGCTGATGGCAGAGGGCAGCCCAGTGTGGGCCATGCTGGGATAGACCAGACCCAGGGTCAGCCAGCCAGAAGAGGCCTTGGGGCCATGAAACGGTGAGCTGTGGCAATTACCAGACTTCTCAACCCACAAACACCAAAGAGCAAGTTAGGGGAAAACTTCGAGATCAAGTTCAGAGCAGTCTGGCCACCAGCTCTGGGGACGGAAGAGGCCATGCAGTGGTGGCAGTAGCAGCAGCAGGAAGCTCCTGAGGCTGCCTCCAGAGCACTAGCATCAGTGGCTTCCTGAGTCCCCAGTTCACACGGTGGGAGGAATCTAGCAGCAGATCACAGCGGGGATGCAAAGAGTGCTTTGTGGGCACAAAGACAGATTCTCTTGCTGTGCCCTGGTTGGATCTGAATTGCAGTCCTAGTTGGCAGTTCTTGGGGGAGGAGGAGCACTGCTGTGACAGAGTCTGGGGTGACGGTGGAGTAGAAGTAGCTCTGAAAACAGCAGTGCTTGGATCCTAAAGCTTGGGACAAAATACTCTCTACTCTACAAGCAGTCATATCCTGACAAAAAGCTCAAGGGTCAAGTAGTTGTCTGGGAACATGAACAGGCAGCAAAAACAAATTCAGACTCAAACTCAAACTCTAGATTCCTTTTTCGGTGACAAAGAAGATCAAATCCTACAGCCAGAAGAAGTCAACAAAGTCAAAGAGCCTACATCAAAAGCCTTCAAGAAAGATATGAATTGGGCTCAGGCCATGGAAGAGCTCAAATAGAATTTGGAAAAGCAAGTAAAAGAAGTAGAGGAAAAATTGGGAAGAGAAATGAGAGTGATGCAAGAAAA
>CM053625.1:130156690-130202184 GCA_028646595.1 Phalanger gymnotis | reverse complement strand
TTCGATAAAATAGAGGACCTTCAAGGTTTCTCAATGAAAAGACCAGAGCTGAATAGAAAATTTGACTTTCAAATACAAGAATCAAGAGAAGCGTGAAAAGGTAAACAAGAAAGAGACATCACAAGGGACTTACTAAAGTTGAACTGTTTTGTTTACATTCCTACATGGAAAGATGATGTGTGCAATTCATGAGACCTTTCTCAGTATTAGGGGAGTTGAAGGGAATATAGACAGAGGGCACAGGATGAGTTGAATATGAAGGGATGATATGTAAGAAAATGAAATAAATTTAAGAGGTGAGAGAAGAATATATTGAGAGAGGGAGAGATAGAATGGAGTAAATTATCTCACATAAAAGTGGCAAGAAAAAGCAGTTCTGTTGGAAGGAAGAGGGGGCAGATGAGGGGGAATAAGCAAATCTTATTCTCATCAGATTCAACTTGAGGAGGGAATAACATACACAATCAATTGGGTATCTTACTCCGCAGGAAAGTAAGGGGAAGGGGATAAAAAAAAGGGGGGATGATAGAAGGGAGGACAGATGAGGGAGGAAGTAATTAAAAGCAAACACATTTAAAAAGATACAGGGTCAAGGGAGAAAAATGAATAAAGGGGGACTAGATAGGATGGAAGGAAATATAGTTAGCCTTTTACAACATAAGCATTGTGGAAGTGTTTTACATAATGATACATGTGTGACTTATGTTGAATTGCTTGCCTTTCTAGGGAGGATGGGTGGGAAGGGAAGAGGGGAGAGAATTTAGAACTCAAAGTTTTAAAAGCAGATGCTTAAGAAAATTTTTAAAAAATTTGCATGCAGCTGGGAAATAAGATATATAGAGAATGGGGCATAGAAATCTATCCTGCCCTACAAGAAAGTAAGGGGAAAGGGGATGGGGAAGAGGGAATGGGGTGAAAAAGAGGAGGGCTGACTGGGAAATGAGGCAATCAGAATATATGCCATCTTGGAATGGGGGGGAGGGTAGAAATGGGGAGAAAATTTGTAGCTCAAAATCTGGTGGAAATCAATGTTGAAAACTAAAATATTAAATAAAATATATACAGAAAAAAGGCTTAACTGTAGGCACTGGGACCCTGAGTAAGTGATGGAGACAGTCATAAAGTAAATAATGGTTCTACTTCCAGGTCCAAAAAAGCCCAAAGGGGAACCCTTCTCGAGAATGTATGAACTTGACCACAAATCTCTTGAGTGACTGGCTGTTGCATCATTTATCCTGGAAGGGAAGAGATGGAAGAGTAGTGTTTAGCAGCATCATAGATTTGGGCTAGTCTGCTCCCCTCTCTGGGCCTCAGTTTCATCGCTTGTAAAATGAGGAAATTTGAAATTAATGATCACTGCAAGTTTTCCAAGAAAGGCATATCTGTCTGAGATGGGCCTATCTGCAAACTCTGACTATCTGCCAGAATTGGACCGCATTTCCTCTAAGATCTCTTCCAGCCAAGATTCTAGAATTCTGACTCAAGTTAGATACTCATACACCTTTGGTATGGGCAAAAAAGATGAATAGCTTTTAGCTGGGTAGAGAAGGTGACATTGCCTAGAAACCACAACAAGAAGGGTACTGCTGCACCCCTCCACCTCACACTGGCTCCCTTTTAAAAGTTAGCATGAGGACCAGCTTTGTTCAGTGGTTGGAGATTGGGCCTGGAATTAGGAAAATCTGAGTTCAAATCCTGCCTTAGGACACTTACTAGCTATTTGACCTTGGGCAAGTAACTTAGCTTTTGATTGCTTTAGTTCCTTCTTTTGTAAAATGAGGATAATAATAGCACCTATATCCCAGGGTTGTTGTGAGGATCAAATGAAACCATATTTGCAAAGTGCTTAGCGCAGTGTCTGGCATATAGTAAACGCTATATAAATGTTTTTTATTATTAGTGTCATTAGACGACACCCTGAGCACGGATGTACCTAGATGCTCTCTGAAGAACCAGGGTTATTGAAAACTACCTTGGCAAAGGTAGGTCATTTGGAAGGACAGTTGGTGAACTGGCATCACAGTACCTACTGGGTACAGAGCTCTAAGCATCGTGGGGAGAACCAAAGCAAACTAAAGACTACTAGTCTCTGCCCTCAGAGAATTAATAATCTAGGGAATATAGTGAAAAGAGTATTGCATTTAGAATTAAACAGAATATTAGGACCTAGGTTTGAATTATTGCTCTGTTACTTATGACTTTGTGACCTTGGGCAAGTCAAGTAACCTCTCTGTGCCTCAGTTTTCTCATCAGTTAAAGGAGAAGGTTGAACTCAAGGACTTCCAGCTCTAAATCTATGACCCCTCTTATGTGACAAGTCACTTCTCTCTAGGCTTCAATTCTTTATCTATAAAATGAGGCAGATTGAATCTGAATTATCTGTAAGGTCCCTCCTACCTCTAAATCCTATGACCCTAGCAGAGGCTATTAACATAGAGTTCATGGATTTGCTTTTAAAAAAATATTTTGATGATCATATCATCAAAGGTTTCCTTTGTAATCTTATATATTTTATTTCATGCATTTAAAAATATAATTCTGAGTAGAGGTCCATAATTTTCACCAGGCTGCTAAAAGGGCCTGTGACAGGAAAAAAAAAAAAAAGCAAGAACTCCTGCATAAAATTTCAGATTAGAAAAAGATTATTTTTTGAAGGGGATGGATACCTTTTATTTGTTTAACAAAAATGGTACCATTGGAGTCATTGGGCAGGGGGTACCTCCTTTGCCCAGGGCTCTCCTCCTCTCACCCTCGGCAGGTCATGGTCAAGCCACAGGCCAAGGATATGGGTTGGCCCAGCCAGAGATGCAGGAGGCCACTAGGGTGAAGGCAGCAGCCTAACAATGGTCCAAAAAAAGCAAGCGTTTCCAAAATGTCCTCCAGGTTAAAGCAAACCAGAGTCTGCTGCTCTGTCCTACCTAAGAGGAGCAGAGGAGGGGGTTGAATAAAGGTTTTCTCGTGGTACTTTTTACCATGCCCTTCTGGCCATCAGCATTTTCCGAATGTTGTCTTCTGCATACTTCATATTGTGCTCGAGGTATGATTTTCTCTGTTCCAGCTCCTTAATTTTTTCTTCTGCTGTCTTCTATTTCTCTAACAGCTGGTTACTTCCTTGGACTGAAGAATAAATATTCTCCCTACACCTTCATACATGTGAGTCTCATCTACCAAAGTCATAATTTCTATATCTGTAAGATGTGCATGCTTTTTCGTTCGATTTAGCTGTTCGATCCATACATCTGCAAGCTTCACCTTCTGTCTAGTATCAATAACTTTGGCTTGTAGTTCTGTGAAAGCCTTCTCCAAACCCAGGTCCATGGAGGCAGCCATCTTGGTTAGAACTCTGAGCTTCTAGAAAAAGACTTTAAATAGGAGAAAAGGAAAGGAAATTAGTAACTGTGTAATAAACTAGGACTTAGCATATAGGTAAATATGCTAGGCTGATGATCAGCCTGAGGGGCCAGGTCAGACACAGAAGATATCTCAGAGATATCAAGTCTTGAAGAACCAAGCAATAGACTTAGGTCTTTGGAGCCAATCTGGTTGCTTTCATTAGGCTTAAGGAGAAAAAAATGAGAACTAATTCAGAGGAATGGCTGTGATGATGAATAATATATGAATTAATAAGAAATAAACAATGAAAAATCTGCTTATGCAAATGGCAGAAGCCCCTTGGGAAAACATTGGTTTAGTTTAATGATCTATCGCCACCATCCCCTGGCCCCATTTCCCTTGTCCTTCTCCTCAGATACAATATTGCCTTCTTTTTTGCTTCTATTATACATACAACTACCCGATCCCAATCAGACTCCTAGAATGTCAGAGCCGGAAGAGGCCTTAGAGATCACCTAGACTAGCCTCCCACCCCGTATAGGCAGGCAATGCTTCTACAACATCCATGGAACATGATCAGAGGGTCATAAGATCCTAGAACATTAGAATTGGAAGGAATCTTAACCTAATTTAGCCTAATCCCTAAATTTTCAGGTGTCAACCAGCCTTTGCTTGAATGAAAGAACATGGAACTTAAGACTCACGAGGCCTGGAAATCTAGTCTTAGCTTTGACACTTGATCTTCATACAATCACCACAAAGTCTCTTCATCTTTCTGGGTCTCATTTTCCTTATCTATTCAATGAAAGGTTTGGATTAGATGATGTCTAAATTGCCTCCTGCCCTAACATTCAGTAATTCTGTGGCTTCCTGGGATCACTCTCTCCCACATTTTGTAACTGGAGAAATGGAGCTCTAGTGAGGGAGAGTTACTGTCCTAGACGATAGGCAGTTAGTTAGTGGCAGAGATGAGGCTGGAACACAGGTCTCCTAGCTCCCAGTCTAATGTTCCTTCAAATATACTATTTATCGGTTTCCTTCATTTTAGTCCAATTGTTCATATGCTTTTGATTCTTACCCTATACTCATAGAATCACTGAGCCCTGTGTTTGGAAAAGTATCTTAGAAATCATGTCAGGGTTTGGAGTTTGGGACTCAGTCTCTATCTAAGGTTTGGGTGGTCCAGTCACTCTGGGACTGGGATCACAGCTCAGTCTGCTACTGAGGCAGTGAGGTGGCACAGTGCATATACTGTTAGATCTAGAGTCAGGAAGACCAAAGTTCAAATTTAGGCTCAAACACTTACTAGCTGTGTGACCCTGGGCAAGTCACTTAACCACTATCTGCCTCAGTTTCTTCATCAGTAAAATGGGGATAATGGCACTTATAATAGCACAGAGTTGGTGTGAGGATTTAATGAGGTAATATTTGTAAAGCACTTTGCAAACCTTAAAGTGCTATATCCATCGACCCAATAAACATTTATTAAGTCTCTGCTGTGTGCCAGGCACTAAAAAAGCAGTCTTTGCCCTCAAGGAGCTTATAATCTAATGGGGAGGCTAACACACAAAAGGAGATATATGTGTGTGTATATGTAACTATCCATATATGTATAAGTAGATATGTAGAAGCTTCTTGGTAAGAGATGGGACTTGGGCTGAGCCACAAAGAATGAGGAAGATTTGGATAGGTGTAAGGAGTGGGAGAACATTTCAGAGACAGGAAATAGAATGAATAAAAGCATAGAGCTAGGGTGAGGCTAAGACACTGTGCGACAGTTTTATCTGAGTTCATGCTGGGCATCAGTTGATATAAGGATGGAGGCAGAGCGTCATGACGGTCTGTGCAGGGCTTCAAATACCAGGAGTTTGAATTTTCTCTTGCAGGTAATGTGGAATCAGTGAAAATTTTGGGCAATTGAGTGACGTGGCAGCTAGGTTCAAATCCCAGGATCTGTACTAAGTAGCTATGTGAACTTGGGCAGATAACTAAATTCCTCTGAGCATTCTGAATTTTTTGAACCTATTTGAGTTTTCTCATATGTAAAATAAGGGATAAAAACACTTGTACTCATGAGGTTGAGGAGAGGAAAGTACCTTATAAACCTTAAATCTTAAAGTACCATATCTGTGTGTATATAAAATGGCTCACATTTATATGATGTCTCATAGTTTATAAAGTACTTTCCTCACAAAATCCCTTCGAGGTAGTAATACAAAGAATTATTATTATTATTATCATTATTATTATTATTATTATATCTCCATTTTATACTTAAGGAAACTGAGGTTCAGAGAGGTTAAGTTACATGCCTAAACCCACACAGCTGGGCAAGCTGGGAGTAGAACCAGTCTCCTGAGCATGCATTAAATTAAGGAGAGAGAGCCTAGAGAAAGGAATACTTACATATTTCTCTTCCTTACCCCATCACTTTGAGAGTGGTGCTGTAGCCAGAGGTGGCAGAGAAAAGTGAGTCAGGATTTGGAGGGGAGGGGAGGGGAGCACCATCCCAATTCCTAACTCCTTATTGGTGCACTTTGTAGTTGCAGCTTCCACCCTGAGGGGACTCTTGGTCTTCTCCCCCTAGAGAGGGCAGCTACAACCTCAGTACCTCTAGGAGGGTCCGTCTTTCTCTCCTCATTCTGGCACAATGACACAATTTAATTGCTGGAAACAAGAGCATGAAATATTAACCACTCAGGACAATAGGATTTTAATTTAGCTTCAGGAACCAAAGAGGCTGCAAGCACAATGCCAGACTCCAGCTCTGTCTGGCATCCCAAGGAGCCTGATTTTGCCTAATCATTTGAACTACTGGGACAGCCCATCCAGGGCATGGAAAACTTAATTGAGCTTATGGTGAAATGGTCTCATAATGTGAGGCAAACTGCACTGAGGCCACGGGATTATTAAACCACCCATTATGCTTTTTAATTATCAGCCTCAAAATCTCAGAGAGAGTGTTCATGGATCTTAATACTGCTGTTGATCCAACAAACATGGCAGGGGAGGGAGGAGGGAAGGCCTGGAAGGAGCAGAATGGAGATCTTGCCTGCTGGATGGAAATTCCTTAGAATTCTGGAAGCGCATATGGGAGTAGTAGAAGCAGTACCTGAATGGGTTTCACTGAACCTGACCAAACTTAGAATCCTAGCACATGGACTATGAAAGCTTCAAAGGACCTTAGAGAGGGTATTTTATCTAAAGCACCTTCATTTTACAGAGGGGGAGCTGAGGCTCAGAGAGGAAAAAAGGCTCACTCGTGGTAAGACAGTGAGTTACAAGCTGTGTGAGGGATAGTGCCCAGCCTCCATCCATCCTCCACAGGGGGAGCCCATCACATACGAAATCCCAGCTCTGTGTTTATTCTAATACATTACTCTGCAGTTACTGCCTAAATGCCTTTCTTTCCTTATGATCCCTATTTCACTAGAATAAATCAACCCATTCTCCCAACCCCCATAAATCTGTAAGAGTGACCTAGGCATATAACCTCTGTAAATTCTGACCATGTCAACCAGAGCAGGTAGCACTTTCAGGGTGAGAAAGCTCAACACTGGGGATGAATTCTGTAGAGGGTGGAAAGACAGGACTTCCTGTGTGATGTGCAAGGGATTATTATACCCAGGCATGGCTGATGCCCAGCCTATTCTGGACTTTATCCACTGCCTCCACAGGACAGATGAGAGCTGAACTAAGCTCCCAGGGCTCCAGGCTCCCCTCCCATTCTGACGATCAACTCAGCATCTATTCGGCCTGTGTGCAATCTCAGACAGGGCAGCTGGCTGCATATAAATACAGTTCCAGTTGACTGGAACACCCTGTTCACTTGGTGCTCTGCCAAGCCAGTGACCTGCTCTCTCTTTTTTCCCCTTTTTTTTCAATGTAACTCCTTGTAACTATTCTGTACCATGCCCCTTAACCCCAACCCCTGTCATACCAAGCAGAAATGAACTTGGCATCGAACTTCTTAGGTTTGGTTGATTTTTTTTTAGAGGTTAAGAGACCTTAGAGATCAATTAGTCTAATGCTGCCATTTTACAGATGAGGAAGCTGAAGGCCCCCAAAAGCAGTCAGTCCCACAGTGACTAAGTGGTAGAGCTTATTCTCTGAATTTCCTGCCTCCCAGAGCTCTTCCCACTGTAGTAGTACTACTATATATTATAGTACTACTACTATATTAAATAGTACTATTGCTATATATCATTATATTATATATGTATATTACTATATCATATAACACTATTGGTATGTATTACTATGTTATATTATATATTATGCTACATATTACTGTTATATTATATGACTATGTTAGTATTACTGCATGCTATTCTTATATTGCTATATGCTATGTATTATAGTACTATCACTACATGCCATTGCTATATTATATAGTACTATTACTATATGTTATTCCTATATTTCTATATATTATGCTATATATTACAGTACTATTACTATATATTACTGTTATATAGTACTATTACTGTATGTTATTCCCATATTATTATATATTATACTATATATTATAATACTATTACTATATATTGTTCCTATATTATATACTGCTACCACTATGTATTATTTCTACTGCTAGCCCAAAGGGTGTGACAGGAGTAGGCATTTGCTGGATGGGTCAAACCACTGCTGTCACCTTGACCACCTCAGACCCTGATGAAGACATCTGAGGATCCTGCCCTCAGGAGCCCTGGGAATAGTGGCACTTTGCTTTCTGCTCAGCTTCCAAACCAGTCCCAGAAACCAGAGAAGTAGCCACTGTGGGCATAGGACCTGGCAACTGTCTCAGCAGGTGCTGCCTCCTCAGCAGCCATGGCTACTGAAAAGGTAGAATAGAAAGATCTTGAAACCAAAATTCTTAGCATTGTCAAATGGTTCAACTTCCAAAACAGAGGTGTTTGGGTTTTTTTTTTTATCAATGAAAATGGCACTTCCAAAAGGTGCATTGCCATCTGCTTTACCACTTACCCTAATGACTATGGGGGCCTTTCCATCTGACTTGCAGCTGAAATCCATATATAGTATCTTCCCTTATTAGAAAGTAAACTCCTTGAAATCAAAGACTATCTTATTTTTTTCTATTTTTTGCCCCAGAACTTTTGCACATAATAAACACTTAATAAAAGCTTGTTTTACTCACTTAACCATTCAATTATTTATTCATCCATAGTAATATTAGAATACTGACTAAAGAACAGGGGCTGTGACTCAGTTTCCTCCCACCTTCCAGAAGTCTTAGATACTCATTGAAGTAACATTGAAAAGATTAACAGGGCTCCTGAATAAAGATGATGTACAAACTCATGACTAGTTTTGTATTTCTTAGTCTCCCAGTGTTACTGCTTTAGTTACATGCAATTAATTCCATAAAGCTAAGTTGAAGACTCTGCACACATTGTGAGTTTTTGACCCTCACACTGTTTATGGATCAAGAACTTTAAATGGCTTCTTCTTGACTACTGTGTCAAATCCAAACCCTTCCCCCTGCCCCCCAAAAAGAGTTTCTTGTTTTCCTAGAAGCACTCAGTGGGTGTGGCTCTCCTCAGTATGGCATCACTAGACCTATCTACTTTCTTTCACACACATACCCGTTGCTGTAGACAGGCTTGTTTCTTGTTAGTCTCCTTTATAAATGAGAGACTCTGTCCTCTTTCTGTGCCCTTGTGCATTCTGTTCCCCCACCTAGAATACCCTTCTTTGATCATAGCATATCTGAATTGTAAGAGACCTAAGAGATCTCATTTAGACTAATTTATATCTGAGCACGAATCCCAACAGCATCCTGGATAAGGAGTGGTCATTGAAAACTCCCTTCCATCTAATCAAACCCTATTCAGGCTTCAAGGCCCAGCTCAAGCTCCACTTCCTCCAGGAATTCTTCCTTGGCTATTCTCTGCCCACAGTGGCCTTCCTGTACACACAGCTATTTTGACACACATAGTCAATCAATCTTCTTTGGCCCCAGGTCACTGTAAAGTTGCTCAGGGTGTAGAAGTCCTATCTCCCTGGGGTAGACTGAGAGTCTCTTAAAGATAGGGACTAAATCTTCTATCTCCCTGATATTAAAGTCCGACAGAAGACCAGGAACAGAGGAGGTGTTTAGAAAATACTGGTTGAATTGACTGATGGGTGTAAATTTTTAGAAATGAATGGATTTCTGAAAGTTCACCACATTGGATATGGAGTTAAGGGAGGGGAAGAAGCAATTTACTGGCTGATTTGTTCTTGTAAATATTTTTTTAAAAAAGAAATATTTGTGCAGAAATTCATCTCGCTTCCTCTTATCCTACTCCTCTCCTTTACCTGGGGTATGTATGAAGGGGCGTGGTCTTGTCTTTGCTGACACAGAGTTAAAATATTGGGCAACACTAAATAATTCAGTTGTGAAGGAGGGCTCCGTAGAGGGCCCACAGCTCTTCTGCAGTGTAATTAATAGTCTTTAGATTAAATATGAAATCATTCCCTGCCATTAATAATTTAGCTGCAGCCTTGCGATCATTAGAAAGGGGCACTTCATATTCTCCTCGAGTACGCTGCCTGAAACGCTTGGGTAATGCTGAGTCTCCTTGACCTCTCCTAAAGTTTACCCCTGTCAGGTTCCTCCCTGTGAAACTTTCCATTCTGTATTGCATCTATGCAGGGCCCAAGGTGAAAGCTCATTATCCTCCTAAGACTCCGCTGTACTAATGGCCTAAGGCTAACAGGCCACATATGAAGTAAAACTGGTGCCTTTTCACTAGGACCTCCTATAGATAATGTACCTTTGTTGCCTAACCTTTAAGACTGAATTCTTGGCATTCAGCGCCATGGCAGGTCAGAAAGGAAATATTTTAGATTTTGAAATATCCATCAAACACTACATTGCATCCTTTGGTTTTCCCAGTCAGTGCTTAGGTCCAACCTATCTATCCCCTGAAACAGCTGAAGAACACTTTATGAAATGATGGATCAGGATATACAAATTGAAAGGCAATATGGTGTAATTGAAAGATCAGTGTTCTGAGAGTCAGAGAATTTGAGTTCTAGTCCTGGCTCTACATCACGTAGCTGAGTAGAGATATCTCCAACAAGGCACTTCATCTCCCATGGCATCAATTTCCACATCTAGAAAATAAAAATTATAATGCCTTACCTGCCTTGAAGGCAGAAAACTGGACCATGATATCCCCTGGGTCTCTTTCCTTAGCCAGACTATTCCATCCAACTATCTTCCTATATTATCTAGCTGTCTACCTATCTAGTAGAATGATCAAATTGTCCCAAGAGGGCCACCGTATATAGTGATTAGGACCATCACCAGACCTGAGGGAAAACACCCTTCTAGGAAAGGAAGGTAAGGATTCAAGGGCCCAGTGTGAAGCAGAGGCCAGGCCAGCTTAAAAAGCAGTTTCTCAAGAACACCAAATTCAAGGAACTGAGATGGAAGTGGGATGCTGACAGTCAAGCAGGGGTTTCAATGCAGGAAAGTCTAGATGGAGGTCAAAAGGCATTCTACTGTAAGTGTAGGTGAGATGACTATTTTGTCTGACATGGTTAGGCTCCCTGAGGCTTGACCTTTTTGTTTCAGAGGTGTACATTCCCCACCCCCACCATGCACCGACATCTCAAGGAGGTTTTTGAACCAACAAATATACCATGCCCCTTTCTGACTCAGCCATGTTGGTGAAGCTGTGGGATAAGATACAAAAAGAAGCATCTTAAAACACAAAGGATAATTATATGTGCATACACCCACACAGAAGGAGCTAGTGGATGGCCAGTCCCAGAGAAGTAAGGCAAGTTCCTGGTTCCCTTCTTTAGAGTATACTTTTGAGAGGGAGGAAAGAAGGGAGAATGGACAAAATGCCTTATCGCTCACTCTTTGAGGCACTAAAGAAATCAATTCCTTATTAGCTGGAAGATGAAGCTTTTAGCTCAGTGTTTCCCAATAGGTTCATGACTTAACCTGTGACAAAAGTTTGCCTTTGTGCAAAACTTTTATTACAATAACAGCTAGAATTTACAAAGCACCTTAAGGATTGCAGCATTTTACATATTTTATTATGTCACAACAACCTTGTGAGACAGGTGCTTTTAACCTCTGTTTAGAGATGAGGAATTTTTAGTTTATAGATGAGTTTACCTCTGTCTGCCTTGGTGGTTAAGTGACTTGTGCAGGGTCACATAGCTAGTAAGTGTCTGAGGTGGGATTTGAAATCAGTTATTTCTGACTAAAATCTAGCACTCTATTTACTCTACCAGGTCCTTACTTCTTGAAACATATAAACGTTAACAACAACAAACCACCGAGTCCTCTTCCTAGAAGTAGATAGCAGTTTGTTTAGAACATTGCTATATAGTAATTTATTTGAAAAAAATCTGGGGATTTTGGTGATCTACAAGGTTAATGTGAATCAGTGGTATGATAGCCCAGCCACCCAAAGTCAACGCAATCCTGGGATGCACTCAGAGGGTCCTAGAGTCCTGGACTAGGAAGATGAGAGTCCCACCATATTCTTTCCTGGTCAGACCTCATCTGGAATATCCCATCCAGTTATGGGTCCTGCATTTTAGGGAGGATAATGATAAGCTAGAGATTGTCCACAGAAGGGTATGCCGGATGATGGAGGGGATTAAGGTCATACGGTATATGGGTCAGTTGGAAAAACTGATCATGTTTAGCATGAGAAAAGACCAAGGAAGATGGCATATAGGTTGTTTTCAAGTATTGATGGCTATTGTGTGGAAGACCAAAAGAATTTTTTCTGCTTGATTCCCAAACTAGGAGCAAAGGGTAGAAGCTGCAGAGAAAAAGATGTAAGAAATTTTCCCTCGCACAAAAAGACAAACAATTAGGGCTATTTTAAGAGTAGAGTAGGTTACTTTGGGATGTTGCTGGTTCCCTCCATTGGAAGTCTTCAAGCAAAAACTGGATGACCCCTTGGCCAGCATATTACAGAGAAGATGATTTTTCAGAAATGGGTTGGACAACATGACTTAAATTTCGAGATTAGATTTCTCTTTTTTCCTATATCCTATTCCTCCTGCCCCTGGATCTCCTATACCCTGAGCCTCTGAGAGCTGCTGGACTAAAGATGCAAAGGCCAGAACCACCTGCAGCAGAAACTCGAGATATTTTGCTAGCCTGGAATATAGTTAAATTTGGGAAATACCAGCCTAATCTCAGCTCCACTTCTAACTCCCAGCATGATCTTAGGAAAGTTGTTTCCTTTCTTCTTGGATAGTTTATGGATTCACAATCTCGTTTGAGTGGGGAAACAATTTTTTAAAAAAAATAGTGGCACTGAATGGCCCATGTCCCTCTTTGGCAAGGGACATTTGGGACATGATCTTTCTTCTCCTTTACTCTTCCAAACCCGATCCCAACCTCGAAGCAAAGGTTTTCCTGTTTCCCGGAGACACTCATCAAGTGTGGGCAAAACTATGAGGGAAGACAGCCCCCTTCTTCCCCTTCCTACTAGCCAGGCCAGAGAAGCCTCATTTTCCAAGCCATAGCTATTTGAGTGATATCTGTATTGTAATTCCTAATTAAATAGAACACAAAACGGGGGATTACAGAGCAGATTACCCAAACCTATTTTATTTTGGAGAACAAATATCCCGTTAGCACCACTTCTGCCGAGTACACATGGCCATAAAAACAGGGACATAAGGGAGCATATTAATGAATATGGAAACCTTCTTTTCTGGTATTGCACACTCATAAATGAATCCACTTTATGGAGCTATAGCAGAGGGAAAACGACTGCTCAGAGTCTGATTTATCTGCTAAAACGCTTTGTAGTACTTCAGATTAATAAAAATATTTAATAAAGAATCAAGATGGTTTATCTGTAATGCAAAGCAAATCACATCTCCTGTATTTTTATTACTGAAAAATTGGAACTGGGAAAAAATAATGATATAAGCTACTGTATAAATGACAAAAATACCCATTCTGGTTATATGCATCGCCATACAATCTTTCTCTCTCCTATAAACATAATATATTCTTTTGCCTATTTCAACAGATTCAGTAGTCATATTCTGCATTGTGTAGTTTAATATCATCCTGTCCTCAACAGCTCAGGGAAGTGATTAAATAAGAAATAAATTTGGCTGTCATTGCATTTAAAATCAAATCAAGGATCATTTGTTACCCCAAATGAACCAGTTATCCTTCTCTGCCCATAAGTAGGCTGCTGTTTGCTGAACCATTTAGAAATGTATATATAGTAAACTCTTTGCATAATGGCTTGTACTATAATGTGATCTTTATGAGCCTGCCGCTCCACAGAAGCTTTCGAGAACCAATAAACAGTACATTGCTTTTTTAATTTAAAGTTATAGGTATGAGACTTCCCAGGCTCTCCTTAGATTCATCTGAGTCTCGTTGGTGGAAGCTCATGCAAGGGATGCAGAAGCTGGCTTTCTCTTGTACCTCCTGCCATGGAGGCGTGACCTCAGAGCTATCTTTTCTAGAGCTGACGCTAACATGACTGCTTCCCTGCCTGTACTACTACCCAGTTTTCAAAGGGAAGACTAGGGCAAAAGGCGGTAGAGCCATTTCAATTCAAAGCAATAAGTCTTTGCTACTTACAGAGGGAGCAGTGGATAGAGTGCTGGGCCTGGAGTCAGGAAGACTTATCTCCCTAAGTTCAAATCCAGTCTCAGATACTTACTAGCTGTGTGATCCTGAACAAGTTGCTTAACCCTGTTTGCCTCAGTTTCCTCATCTGTAAAAATACCTGAAACTTTGCCAAGAAAATCCCAAACAGGGTCATGAAGAGCTAGACACAACTAACAACAAGACCTGTAGAGACCTGTAGAGTGCCTATTATATACCCAGCCTTAGGCTAAGTGCTTTTGGGGGAAAACAAGACAAGACTACACTTCCCTATCTAAAACATACCCTGAACCTAGCAGGAGATGAAGAACTTTCAAATCGCAAGAGCTCTGGCTCTTGGCACCAGGATTTTGCTCAGTAAGAAAGGAGAGAAGTCACTTAAGCATTCACTCAATGAACATTTATTAAGTGCCTACTATATGCCAGGCACTGGGCTTAGTAGTGGGGACACCAAAAGGGGCAAAAGATAGTCCCTGCCCTCGGGGAGCTCATAGACTAATGAAGGAGACAAGCAAACAAGTACATACAGAGCAAGCTCTATATATACAGCATAAATAGGAAAGAATTAAAAGAGGGAAAGCACAGGAATTAAAAGGGGTTGGGGAAGGCTTCCAGTAGAAGATAGGATTTTAATTGAGACTTAAAGGAAGCCAAGGAGGTCAATGGTTGGAATGGAGGAGAACATTCCAGGCATGGGGCGGGGGGCGGGTGGTGGTGGGGAAGTAGCCGGGGGCTGAGACACGCAGTGTCCTGTTTGTCGAACAGCCTGGAGGCCTCTGTCATTGGATTGAAAAGTACATGTAAGGCATAAGTAAGACTGGAAAGGTAGGAGGGGGCTAGGTTGTGAAGGGCTTTACATTGCTAAACAGGGCATTCTGTATTTACTCTTGGAGGCAATAGGAAACCACTGGAGTTTATTGAGTGTGTGTGCATGTGCGCATGTGTGTGCATGTGTGCGTGTGTGTGTGTGCGCGTGTGTGTGTGCATGTGTGTGTGTGAGCAAATCTGTATTTTAGGAAAATCACTTTAGTGGCTGAAAAGAGAATAGATTGGAGTGGGGAGAGACTTGAAGTGGGCTCACCCGACAACAATCTGTTACAGTAATCAAGATGTGAGGTGATGAGGGCCCAAACCAAGTGTTTGCAGCATCAGAAAAGAGAAGGGCATATGGGAGAGATGTTACAAAGGTAAAATCAACAGGCCTTGGCAATAGCTTGGATATGGGAGTTGAGAGATAGTGAGGAATCCAGGACGGCTCCTGGGTTAGAGGCCTGCTGTTCATCCTTCTCTCTCAAGGAGGACCAATGGTATCAGCAGAGTAATGACTTGAAAGTGAATTGGATTTAAGTGAGGCAGGGCCATGCAAAGTCATCAGCCTCACTCTCTCCTTCAGAGTCATCGGAATCCAGTGGCATGATGTAGATCAACATAACTGGTGATGGCCCCAAATGTAGTGGGGGACCTTGACCTTTTTAAGCTAAGGTCTTTCCCATTTCTCAATTTGTCTGAGGCAACACCCCTTCAGTAATTAAGGAATATGAGAGACTGGGAGGATGGAGTTGCTCTCTAGAGTAACAGGGAAGGTAGGAGTCAGGGAGAATTTAGGGTGAAAGATAATATGTTGTATAAGACAAGGTTGGGTCACCTTACCAGATTATAAGTTCCATGAGAGCAGGGGCTGCCTTATCTAAACTTTGTGCTAAATTTAGGGCCTTGAATTATTCTCTGCACACATCATATTCTTAATAAACATGTGTGACTCCCATAAATGTGACTCCAATGATGAAGTATGCTACTTATCACCTGACGAAAGGTGATGGAGGGGCAGCTAGGTGGTGCAGTGAGTAGAGCACTGGCCCTGGAGTCAGGAGGACCCGAGTTCAAATTTGACCTCAGACACTTGACACACTTATTAGCTGTGTGACCTTGGGCAAGTCACTTAACCCCAATTGCCTTGCCATCTCCCCTCCAAAAAAACAAAACAAAAAGGAAAAGGTGATGGACTAGAAATACAGAGTGAGAGGAAGAAGTTTAGATATGCATGGTCAATATATATGGATTTGTTTTGTTTGATTTTTGCTTAAATGTTACTAGGGAGGGTCTTTAAGAAAAAATAGGTGAGGGAAGCTTGTGAGTGGAGAAGAAAGAACCTAGTGATTGTGATACCAAAAAAGAAAAGAAAGGAAAAGAGGAACATTGAAGCATTTAAAAAACGCACAGAAGAGTGCAGAAGGAAGTTCAGAGGGAGAGACAAAGGACAGCTTTGAAACCGTGTTCAATTTATTATAATTTGTATGTAATACAGTGTATATAATTTGTATATGATAGATTCCTGATTTCATTTACAATAATTTTTTCTGTATCTTTTGTATATTGAAAGTTCATGCTTATCAAGTTCTGAATAACAAAATTTTTCAAATTATTTTTAAAACGTTTGCTGAAATGAATGGAACTTAGCATAAAGTGAATTGAACTAGTGAAATATCAGAGGCAATGAGGAGACATACGTAGCAACGACAAGTGACAGCTGACAAAGGAGATGGAAGAATCTTAAAATAACTGCAGTGGGGAGTGTCCCAGCTCTGACACGGACTAGCTGTGTGAGCTTGGACCCATCACATCGTGTCTCGAAGACTCAGTTTCCTCATCCATCAAACAGGGATAATGATACTTGTCCTCCCTATCTCAAAGGTTCGATGTGAGCAAAATAATTTGCAAATATTGATGCTAAGGATTGTGTGTTGACCTTAAGTTGAGAAAACCTGAGTTAAAATCCTGTCTCAGACACTTATAAGCCGTGTGATCCTGAGCGAGTACCTTAACAACTCTCAGCCTCAGTTTCCTCATCTGTAAAATGGGTATGATAAGAAGAACACCGACATAGGAGGTTTGCTGTGAGGATCCAATGAGATAACACATGTAAAGCGCTCTGCAAACTTTAAAGTGCTATATAGATCCTAGATATCATATAATTACTGAGAAACTATTATTATGACTTGCCGTTCAGTTGTTTCGGTCATGTCCATCTCTTCTGAAGCCTGTTTGGGGTTCTCTTGGCAGAGATACTGGAATGCTTTGCCATTTCCTTCTCTAGAGCATTTTACAGATGAGGAAACTGAGGCAGACAGAGCTAAATGACTCGCCTAGGGTTTCACAGCTAGTAAGTGTCTAAGGCCAGATTTGAATTCAGGGAGATGAGTCTTCCTGACTCTAGCTAGACCCAGCATTATTATGATTTAGTGTATCAGCAAGCACTGTTTCATGGCATTGGACGGTAAAAGATAGCCAGTATGTGATCCTGATTCATCAAAAAAAAGGTTAAATTGTAGAAAGAGTAAGATACATAGAAGCAACATCAGGTGGTGGGTAGAGTCTTGGAATCAAGAAGACCCGCGTTTAATCTTCTCCTCTGACACACACTAGTTCTGCGACCCTAGGCAAGTGCTTCGTCCCTCAGAGCCCTGGGCAACTCTCTAAGATAAGTTGCTGATTGGTGCAGATAGTTCTTTCTGCTGACTAAATCTCAGGTCTGAATCCCCCTCCCCCTCAAAAGATAGAATTCAGAAAAATTTCTATCAAAGTAATTTAAACAACATTGCATGTTGGCTGCTACTGTTCTCTCTCTAACAGAGCCCTGAGCTCCTCAGAGGCAGGAGCAGTGCTTATATTCATTTCAGAAGGAAAGCCCAGCATAGCCCTGGAAGTATAGTTTCAAAAACTATAGTGTAGGGTCACATCTTCTATTTCTCCTCTATCCCCTGTGAAGCCTGGCACAGGAACTCTTCGAAGGCTGCAAAACTTTCTATAAATGTAAGGTATTATTTTTGTTACAGCAAGAACTCAATAAAGCTGATTGGTTCAAACTACCACTAATCAAGGGTTGCTGAACCCCAGACACAGGAGGCAAAACAAAAAACGATTGGGATGGAGAAGTCGGAGGCACGATTTTTCCTTTGTTCTGGGGAGTGGCTCCCCCTGCCCTCTCCCAGCCTTGCCCTGTTCCAGGTGTTTGCCCTGACTCTGCTTGAGGCAGCATCCCCCCATCCCTTTCATTTCCCTTCTTAGATGTCCTAATGATAGTCATGATATTTCAGGCTCGGCAGCAATCAGCCATATTCTCTGGATCTCTGCAGGACGCTCTCACCTTTCTGTAAGTCGTGTTCCATCACCCACGTGAAGGAAGGACACACGCTGTTACCTCATTACCAGTTGTCTGATCTGTGTGCTGCTTTCCTCTCCCATAAGGATGCCCCAAATTACACTAATGTTCCACTCCGAACTGCCCGGTTATCTCTGGCCTCAGTGGATTCTGGGGCAGCTGCTGTGAGGAGATCTCAGCCCACAACTGGGTTTGTTCCTTAGTAAATGATTCTTCTGTCCTGACCCTAGGAAGACCTGAAAAGCTCCCTGCCTCATCAGCTTCCCAGGAAAAGGCTTCCTCTTTGAATATGTCTTCCAGTTTCTGTCCAAGGAGCCAGCCCAAAGGTAGTTGACTACATGGTGAAATTGGAAGGGATCTGGAGAACCTCGTCCCCAAACAGAATCTCCTCATCCCCAAAACATACCTAGCTACCAGTGAGCCTGAAATTCTATGAGGAAAAATTCATTCCTTTGGGTTAATTCATTCCTTTTTGGTCCAGGTGTAGGATTTCTTTAGCTCCCTAAGAGAAAACTCCCTCCACTAATACATATAGCTAACTGTTCTACAATTTATAACCTTAGAGAGCTACCTGCGGCACTTTGAGGTTTTTTGCCAGGGTTATCAGGCCAATATTAAAGGTAGAACCTGAGTCCAAGTTTTCCTGATTCTGAGGCCAGCTCTCTACTTGCTGTACTAGGCTGCTTCTCAAGCAACCTTCCTTTAAATCCTAGCCAAAGATACATGCTGTTTGCCACATTGCCAGTGGTACCCACATTTGGAGGCAGTGACTTAAAAGAAAAGATAGAGCTGGAGATTTCACTGAAAAGGAGCTAGTTTCATTTGAGTGGACAAGGAGTTGGTAGGGAAGAAGTGGTAAATTGTATATGGCTCTGGATATTGGTTAATGAAACAAAACTTCTTTGAGAAACTTTTTTTTTCTGTATGTCCAGACTCGAAAGGTATTGTTGTGGATCTGCAGCATGTTAGTGCAATGGTTAGAGCATGGATTTGCAAGTACATAGTATAAGCCACAGTAAAAATGTTTTGGGGTTTTTTTTAAATAAATAAGATTGCCTTTCAAATACTTAATTCAGCCTAGAATGTAGAGTCCATTCCCATGAGGGCTAGTAAGGTTCACTCATTCTTTGCTACAGTTTGAACCCCTCAGGATCACAGACTGAGCCCTGAACCTAGCCACAGGTTGAAATCTGAACTTCAACACAGACCTACCCTAACTTAACAACAATCTTAGGTACGTGTCCTACTGGTCAAAACGGGATCACATGTAGTCAGTGTCCATGCCCATCCCCTTGCAGGAGAGCTCATGCTGTATTCTTGATGGACGAACAAGGGCAGGCTATATTTTCCTCTGGATACTTTCAGGCAATTCATCCACCCCTCCCGCCTCCACTTCCTTTGGACCTGATCTTCCATTTCCCTCAACAGCCTCAGAATCATACCAAACACATTTCAAACATTAATCACGCTCCCATTCCCACTGGCTTGAGAATTCTCTCCAGAAATTGTTCATAGTTGCTGGCATTCCTATTGGGTACTTTAGGATGAAGGATGCTTTTTACCCCAAGGAAAGCCTCTCTCCATCTCCAAAGCGTTCAGGACTCCTCAGTGACATCACTATGTCTACAGGCATCATCCCTCCCCAGTCTCCCATTTTGTGGGGAGAGTCCAAAGCTTGATTTGCCAAGTACATTAAATTTAATATCCCCACCTTGTTAATGGCCCACTGTGTTATAACGTGTAATATAAACTTAAAAATTAATTGCATCACCTTCTAAAGCTTCTTTAACTGCTCCTGAAAGGAAATATGGCTAATAACCATAATTTTAAAGTCAATTCTTAATAGAAGATCATGTTTGACCAAATTCCTTTCGTTAGCTCATTATTTCACATTTTCTCCTTCCTCTTACAAATCACCTCTATGCTTTTTTCTCTAAGTTTTAAAAATTACAACAGTGAGAACTATGAAGCTACTGACAAATGTTGAAACACCTGGCATTCTGAACAATAGTTTCTAGGTCTCTAATGAGCATTGTGGGAGCTATCCAAATTATATCCAAGCCTCGTGTATTATCTAGAAGTATTTCACATGCACTTTACAGCTGGGTAGTTTTGCATTTGAAGCATAGGGTTAATGATATCAAAGTCATGGGCCCAGTTTCTGGGCGACAGTCCTTAGTCAGCCCGAGCCCTGACCTTGGCCAAGGAAAGAGCCCCTAACACTGGTCGCTTATTAAATCTCTAACCCCACTTACAGACCGACCCCGGACCCCTGCCATGGACTGAGCCCCAACACTCAATGCACTCTTGCCCTTATCCTGACCCGAGGCGAAGCCACTACTCTGGCCACTGACTGAGCCTTTACCCTGGCCAAAGACGGAAGCCTGACCATTGGGCAGAGAGTGAGTCTCTTACTTCAGCCACACACTGAGCTACTGCAAAAACAGCCCAAAAGGAGCTATTTTAGAATTTTCTATGACCTAACGCAACTAGGAACACCTGGCTTGAGTTCAAATCCAGCCTAAGACACTTCCTAGCTGTATGAGCTGAACAAGTCATTTAGCTTTTGTTGCTTCAGTTTTCTCAACTGTAATAGGAATAATAACAGTATTTACCCCGCCCCCCCCCAGGTTGGTGGGAGGATCAAATGAGCAAGTATTTGTAAGGCATTTGGCACAGTGCCTGGCACCGAGTAGGCACTTCATAAATGTTTCTTTCCTTCCTTTCTCCCTCCCTCCCTTCCTTCCTTCCCTCCCTCCCTTTCTTCCTTCTTTCCTCTCTCCCCTTCCTTCTTTCCCTCTCCATTCCTCCCTTCCTCCTCCCTCCCTCCATCCCCTTCCTTCCTTCCTTCCTTCCTCCCTCCTTCCCTCCTTCTTTCTTTCTTCCCTCTTTCTCTTCCTTCCTTCCTTCCCTGAACTCCACTGGCCCTGCTCCCAAATAGCCTCCCTGAGCCTCTCCACAGCACTGGCTTCAGAGATGTTCTCTCTCCCTGATCCAGGTAAACTCTGAGAATAATTTTTCTCAGCTTCTTCCCACAGCAGCTTCATCTGATCAGATTTCGGGCCCATTATTTAACCAGGTTGATTTTTATTGCCCAAAGCACAACAAATCATGCAGCTGACAATAATGGGGATGAACAGACACTTAATTATGTGGCCACAAGACAGAACAATTATTAATTTTAAATTGCGAAAACCAGTTCTGAAGGTTTGAGCCTGGAGAGTTATCGCAGTATCAGAGTCTACTTCTCTAGATCTATGAGAAGATTCTTCATCAGCAGGAATAAATCAAACAAGCCAGTTTTTTTTTTCAAAATGAAATCCAAATGCATCCCTCACAAGATTCAACCCTAAACCTCTGGATTTGGGGTGAAGATAAGGGTGCCTCTCAGGCTTATGAGATTCCTTAAAAGGTCATTAGATTGGGAGCAGGGAGACCTGGGGTACTTTAGTACCTAAAGCATTAAGATGCTCTGGCAGGTAGTGAGTTCCCTGTCACTGGAAATGCTCTGAAGCTGTGAGACTGTATTCACCCTTAGGATTTAGAGCTGGAAAAGGGCCTTAGAGAAAATCTAGTCCAGCTCTTCATTTTACAGATAAGGAAACGGAATCCCAGAAAAGTTAAATGACTTACTTATTCCAAGTCATACAAGGGATGAAAACTAGAGCTGGAAATATAAACCCAAGTTCTCCAAATCTAGGGTTCTTTCTATCTCAACTCTTAGATTCTGTCACTTTTACTCCTGTGCTTGGCACATAGTAGATGCTTACTGAATGCTTATTGACTGACTGTCACTAAATCAGCACACTCAGTCTCAAAATACATTTTTTTTTCCAAGATGGGGCTTAAGAAACTATTTCCCTAGCTTAAAACTGGTCTAAACAGACATTGATTTGCCTCTTTCCTGCTCTGAATGGAGATGTAAACTCAGAATCAGGAGCAGGATCAGCCAAAGTTATGAAGGTGGCAAAGTTTGTCTCCAGTTACCCTCCCCCACCCTCTTCTGTGGTCCTTACATTCCTAGGACCAAGCACTGTTGCCCTACCATCCATAAACACCTTTTATTGAAGGGGTGTCCTCAGGCTCCTAGTTATTCAGAATCTGCCAGATAAATCGTAGGCCAGATATCTGAACATATAATGGGACTGGGTGAGGGAAGTTGCTGATTAATTTGATTTTAATCATTTTTCAGTCATGTCTGACTCTTTGGCATAGATAGTGGAGTGGTTTGCCATTTCCTTCTCCAGCTCATTTTACAGATGAGGAAACCGAGGCAAACAGGGTTAAATGACTTACCCAGAGTCACAGGTAGTAAGTGTCTCAGTCCACATTTGAACTCAGATCCTCCTGACTCCAGCCAGGTACTCTAACCACTGCCCACTTAGCTGCCTTGATTAACTTGATAAGTTTCTCAGATAAGTCTGATGAGATTGATTAGAGCATGGGTATTTGTTTTGAGATGTCTAAAAGGTACTTCCCACAGAGTTAGTCAGTTAATCAACAAGCATTTATTAAGTTCTTACTGTGTGCAAGGCACTATGCTAAGTGCTGGGAGCACAAATACAAGTCAGAAGAAAACCATCTTTTCCAGAAAGGAGCTTATATTCTAAGGAGGGAAAACTGCACATAAAAAGAAACTGAAAAATGGGGTGGAGGGAGAAATGTACTTGGCATCAGGGTGTGGTGGAGAAGTCCAGCAAGCAGCCTGCTGGGAAATGAGTAAATGAGGGCCAGGTGTTCTCCTTACATGGAGGTTCTGAGAGGAGCCAACCAATGAGAGGGAAGGACCTTAGGGGCAAAGGCCAAGATGTGAATTCCAGGGCCGAAGTGATCTTGCGAGGTGAAGAAGCTTCTGGGGGTATGGTGGAGAAATCTAGAAAGCTTGTTGGAGATGAAGGTGAGGTGTGGATATTACTACTGGTTCATTAATATTAAATTTCAGGGCCTAGGGCTATCTCCAAGATGATTAGTTGTTTGAGACTCAGGAGAATGGACTTTTATCAGAGGAACCATACCCTTTCCATAGACTATAAAAATGATTTTACACAACCATTCATACTCTTGCTTTCCCTTGGACTTTGAGAAGACTAACGTCTAACCCAGTGAATCTGTGCTCAGTGTGGTTTGAGCGTGGGTGGGGCCAGAGTGGAGACCCTCTATCCATGCAAATTCTGCTTCCACCAGGAGAATTTGATGGCAACCTTCAGTGGAAGCACATGGCAGACATAGATATATTCTGGCAAGTGACCTGAGCAAGTAGTTCATGGACAATGAACAGGAATCCCAAAACTCCAGAGTAGTGAAAGTTTGATATGTCTCTTAACCTTTGAATCAGGATTTTGAACCCTAAGTTTTAGTTCTCAAGCTTGGCATTTGTCACGATCAAAAGCATTGACCTTCTAGAGGGAAAAGATAAATCAATCAAAGAATTAGCAAGTATTTATTAAGTGTCTACTATGTTCCAGGCACTCTGCTGGGCACTGGGGATATAAATACAAAGAATGAAACAATCCCTGCTCACAGCAAGCTTCCATTCTAATACAGGAGACAACAATATAAAAATATACCCAGCATAAGTGTAAAGTGAATAAATACAAATATATACAAAGTAGTAAGATATAAAAAGCATATAGCACAAAGTGAATAAATACAAATATACACAAAATAGTAAAACACAAGGTGGTTTGGCATTAGTAGTAGGTGGGGCAGTGGTACAGAGAGGGGAGTGGAATCAGGAAAGGCAGTGCCTAAACTGCACCTTAAGGGAAGAGAGGGACTCCCTGAAGTAAGGAGGGAATGCATTCCAGACATGAGAGATTGTGAGAGCCATGGTAAAGGAACAGCATTGGGAGATGTTCCCCACATACTTGAGGAAGGAATGCAAAGCCAGTTTGACTGGATCACAGAGAGAGGGGCAGTAATGTCCATTGAGGCTGGAAAGATAGCCTGAGTCCAAGTTGTATATGGCTTTAAAGGCTAAAAGAAGTCATTAATAGTTTAATCTTAGAGGCGATAGAAAGACATTAGAGATTTCCTCTTGGATCAATCAATTAAATTATAAACAGTTATTAAGTGCCTACTATGTGCCAGGCACTGTACTAAGCACTAGGAATATAAGAAGAGGCAAAAGGCAATTGCTACTTTCAAGAAGATTACAATCTAGTGGACAAGGAAGAGAATCACTAATGTGCCCCCTGAAGCTGAAACATTGACACTACATCATTCAAGGGTGTGTGCAACAAGACATTTG
Organism: Phalanger gymnotis; assembly: GCA_028646595.1. Classification (NCBI taxonomy): domain Eukaryota; kingdom Metazoa; phylum Chordata; class Mammalia; order Diprotodontia; family Phalangeridae; genus Phalanger; species Phalanger gymnotis. The sequence goes on along the minus strand of CM053625.1, from coordinate 130,177,818 downwards.
GACTTCATCACTTCTTGATATCGGCAGTGGATATAGCACTGAGCTTGGAATCAGAGAGACTCATTCATGAGATCAGATTTAGCCTCTGACATTTACTAGCTGTGTGACCCTGGGCAAGTCTCTTATCCCTAGTTCCCTTAGTTTCCTCATCTGTAAAATGAACTAGAGAAGGAAATGGGCAACCACTCCAGTCTCTTTGCTGAGCAAAACCCACCTGAGATCACAAAGAGTTGGACGTGCCTGAAATAACTGAATAACAGCTTCTCGATATTACCATGAGTTACTCAAACAATATAAATCCAAGAGGAGAGGGATTACTTGCCTAGGAGTTCTTAAAATATGTTTGCCTTTGGGAAGAACTCTAAGTCTCCAGATGATACTATGAGTCTTGGGGAGACTCGTGTAGTGTACTCTATGGGAAAGAGGGACACACTAGAATGTCAAATAATTTCTCTGATAGCAACCATAGGTCCAGTCCCTTCCAAAGGGAACTGATGGGTCATTTGAATGCTTTATATGGTTCCATATCTGATTATAGGCTCCTATGAATCCTTTGCATGTTTTACACTTTTTTTTTGTAGGATGAAGTAAAGGCTGCCCCATGCCCAACATACATTTGCTACTTTGAAGTTTTGGGGGTTTTGTTTTTGTTTTTTATAGAAGACAGAGACTCCTTTTACTAATATCTGGGGAAACCTAGACATGAGCTATAGCCAATTTTTGTTTTAGAGATTTTCTTAAGTAACTCCAGCGGAGGCAATGAGCTAAAGGGCATAAATTACTTGGGGAGGTTCAGCCCCAAAGATCAGACCCAGTCTGTGTCAACCAAGAGTCTAGGGGGAGTCCTCAAAAATCATTTTCTTTAACATAAAATCATTATTGAAAGTTTCACCAAGTGTGAGTAAAAAAAAGTCTTTAGCTCCTGGGTAAGTACTCAAGATAGGACATTCAAATCTAGCTTACTGGGGAATTCATCAAATTGATCAGAGACTCCCTTGATCAGCCCCCTTTACAAATATACCAAATAAGGTTTAGCCAACAGCGACATGAAAAATCTAGGGGATAAAGCTGATAAACACCACTATCCATCAGCAGGCAAAAAACTACCAAACCATTATGTGTCACCGGCTCCAGTTTTTCACCTTGGAGTTGGGCTTGGAGCAACAACAGTATCTAGCCTGGAAGATGTTTTATGGAGAGATAAGGGCCCCCAGGTTTCTCTGGGTCAGGTTGAAGGAATATATCTCAAGGATAATCTACTGTTGGCTCTCTTGTACTATAAGAAGTAAATGAGTTAGTTCAGGGCAAACAACAGTGATTTTAAGTCGTAGGGCAGCACCAAGAACGAAATCGTTGTAGTCCTTTGTACACATGCAGCACCTCAGTTCACACGTCTCAAAGTTCTTTCCTATTTATTCTTTCATTTAATTTTCACAAAAATCTTATGAATAGCTTGGGCACACATCATTATCCCCATACCACAGCTGAAGACACTAAGGCCTTCAGAGAGGAAATGACCTGACTAGCGTCATACAGTGAGTTACTTGGAGAACCCAGACTAGAACCCAGGTCTCAAACATATAACATGTAATAGCTGGAAATTACCTCGGAGACCATAAAACCAACTGGCCTCATTTTACAGATGAGGAAACTTAGAAAAAGAGGGGTGAGATGGCTTGGCCATCTAGCATACCAAAGTGATAAGGTAATTTGTGCTAAGGGGGAAGGGGTTACACCAGAATTTTCTCACTGGGGATTTGAGTGTTGTGACCATACTCCTCCAAAGAAATGATTTGACAATGCAAGCTGTCCAAAAGAGTATTAGATTTGCAGCCAAAAGGTCTGGTTTTAGTACTGGCCCTGGAGTCAGGAAGACCTAAATTCAAATCTGGCCTCAGGCACTTGACAAACTTACTAGCTGTATGACCTTGGGCGTAACCCCAATTGCCTTGCCTTCCTCAAAAAAAAGAACTCACAAAAGGTCTGGTTTTCAGTCCTGGTTCTTTTTCTGACTACCTGTTTGACCTTATACAAGTTACTTGTCTCTGAGACTCAGTATCCAAATAATAAAATGGAGATATTAATGCTTAGGTTGACTACCTGATGGATTGTGGTAAGAAAATTGCTTTGTAAACTGTAAAATCCTCTGTCAACGTGAGCTGTTACCTTATTGGACTGTAAGCTCCAGTGTGCCTAACATAGTGTTCCACAGCGTTGATCAATAAACATTTGTTGTATTGAGTTGAACAATGGAATGAGCTGCCTTGTGAAAGAGTGAGCTGCCTGTTACTACAAGCATTTAAGCAGAAGCTAGCTAACCACTTTTAAGGGTCCATTTAGAAGGGATTTCTACATGGGTTAGAAGTTGACTTGATGACCACTAATCACCCTTTTAACTCTGAGAGTCTATAATTTTAAGATGTAACTAATATTCTCAGATTATAACATTCAGAAGTATATTCGATACTTGTTAGGACATGCAGGACACAACAGGAAGCAGATGAGCAGTAGGCGTTGGTTGATTGGCTCTTACCAATATACAGTGTGTCTTCCTGCCTCAGTCTTCTCTGGAGCTATTCTTTGCTCCAGACAGTCAGGGTCCTGCACACTCCCAGCCTGTGGTGGCTTCTTGGAGGGCTAGTCCCTGTGTCTCCATTCTTGGCTGCAGCTAGCTCCCAGGGCTCCCAGGGAAGCATGGTGGGTGCCAGTCCAGTCCCAGCAGCTTGTGCAAGCCAACTGCAAAGAAAGCTGTTGGAAGTATGAGCTGCTTTTGGCAAGAAACTCTGACAGAGCGGGATCTGGGGATGTTTACAGACTGGCGCCAACAGTTTTTCAGCTGAAATCTCCATGGTTAAAAACATAACAAGTGAGCAGTGCCCAGAGTTGGATTCATAGAAGAGAGGAAGAGAGGAAAAAAGAAGAGAGGGAAAGAGAGACAGAGAGACAGAGACAGACACAGACAGAGACAGAGAAAGAGAGAGACACAGAGACAGAGACACAGAGAGACAGAGAGAGACAGAGAAGCACAGAGAGAGACACAGAGGGACAGAGAGAGAGACAGAGACAGAGACAGAGAAATACAGAGAGATACACAGAGGGACAGACAGAGAAAGACAGAGAGAAGAGAGAAACAGAGACAGACAGACAGAGAGAAAGAAAGAGAGAAAGAGATTGGCTTGCTAAGAATGAGGGTCAGAAGAAGGGAAGGTGGAGAAATAAAACTAAGAAAACTACATCTCTCTAGGGTCAGCTTGATGTTAAACTAAAGTTGATAGGACTGGTCTATGGAATGCTAATATTTTTTCTCTCCTAGTCCTCCTCTCTACCAGTTCCTTTCCTGTGTCCCATTCTAGTAAAGCCTTGTTCTTGATTGGCTGTTAACTGATCTCCACTAAGGATCATAGAATCATAGATTTACAGTTAGAAGGTACCTTAAAAGCCACAGAGTCTGGCCACTATTTCGCAGATAAGGAAACTATGACCCAGGGAGGTTAAGTAATTTGCCCAAGGTCACCCAGGTAGTAAGTGAGAGAGCTGAGATTTGAACCCAGGACCTGTGACTCCAATCCACCATTCTTTCCACTGTAGTAGGCATGGCTGATGATAAATGGGAAAAGGAGGAGGCTTGTTCTGTGTGGTTCCAGAGAGCAAAGCTGGGACCACTGGTAGAAGTTACAGAGAAGCAAGTTTTGATTCAAAATAATGAAAAATTTGTTATCAACTAGAAGCATACAAAAATTAAAACAGGCTGCATTGGTAATGAGTGAGTTCCATCTCATTGGCGATCTTTAAGCCAGGGTCAGATTGCCGTACAGAGGGTTCCTACTTTAGAAAGGGTTGAACTAGATTGCCTTCGAGGTCCCTTCTACCTTTAAGATACTGTTATGTTAGAGTTAGCGACATAGAAAAGGAACTGGTAGGGAGAAGGACCAGGAGAGGAAAAACATTAGCATTCCATAGGTCAATTCTGTCAATTTTAGCTTTCACATCAGGCTGGCCCTATAGAAGATGCAGTTTTCACCATCTAGGTTAATTCTATTTCTCTACCTTCCTTTCTTCTGATTTCCATTCTTAGCAAACCAATCTCTCTCTCTCTCTCTCTCTCTCTCTCTCTCTCTCTCTCTCTCTCTCTCTGTTTCTCTGTCTCTGCGTGTGTGTGTGTGTGTCTGTCTGTCTGTCTGTCTGTCTCTCTCCTTCACTGTCTGTTTCTCTCTAAAATTGTCAGGTTCAACCCTCTGATATTATATAATAAGATCCAGAGAAAGGAAGTGACTGGCTCAAAATGACACAATGGTGAAGCGAGGGCTAGAAGCGTGGTCTTCTGACCCAGTCCCATGGTCTATCCACTACAGCTGGTTATTTTTTCTTCTCTCATAGCCCTGGAGCTCGCCTACTTCTCTGCATCTCTGATCCCTCTGTTTCAACTAGCAAATTCAGAAATGACCCATGAGCATATAGGATAGAAAGGAAAAGGAAATATTTTCCTTTGAATAAAAAAAAAATAGAAAAGAAAAGCTCCTCCAGAGCCTTTGCTTGCTCCCCAATTAAGAGAACAAATACTTTCCAGGGTGTGGATTCCAGGACAGTTTACCTGCCACATGCTGACTTCCCAGTTTGGGGTCTTTCAGCTAGAACACAGCCCCTCTTGTACAAGCCTGGTATTCAATTCATGCCCTTGGGCAAAAAGGGACAGGGTATGTGGATAGCTCTGTGCAGCCTCTCCCCACAACTGCAGGCACAGATAAAAGTATGTGCCCTAATAATGAAACAGCTGGTGTCACCTTCCTATAGACCAGATGGTACCTTAATGGCCCTCCAAATCACCACTGTGGCAGGTAAAGGTGGAAAGGTAAGCACAGAGAGGGGTTGTTCAGTACCCCACTACTACTAGAAATGGACATCTTTACAGAAAATTCCCACTCTGGTGCTGACTATGGAATTGGCACTCACTGGACCTCAAGAACTGAGCCAAGGCCCTTTCTCAGCACCAACAAAAAGGAAGCACTCTGCAAATTGCTGACCCAGGCAAGTAGTTGTATGCAAATCATTTCTTTTCAAGGGAAGAACTCATTGACTTACCTTTGTCAACTCAGGCCCAGCCAGGTTCCTAAGGTATCTTTTTAGCCAGTCCTCTATTTAAAGGGACCTCTGTTTGTCCCAGATAAAGTAATCTCCCGACCACCAATGGGGCACCACCAGGCAGCCATCTAGTTCCTGGGGCGACCTCATTGTTCAGGACTACTGTGGGACAAAAATATTCCTACCGATTTGCTCAATGCAAAGGGTGATCTATAGAAAACTGAAGGGGGCTTCATGTATTAGCCCCAGTCCCATCTCTAGCCCTGAGTGGTCAGCACCCTATGGGGCATTGGTCAGAGAAGGCAATTGTATTTCCTGGCCCCCTTCATGCTAGGACTCCCAAGCCTTGTGCCACTCAGCTCCTCCTGAAGTTGGGTGATAAATGCAAGCTTTTAAGCCAGAATGGATTGATTATTAATAGCTTAGATACCAGTTACAGGAACTGCAATAAAACTAGATTTTAATTCCCCTCTCTATTATGAGAGCTCATGTTTCAGTCAATCTGGAGACCAGAAGACTTTTTTTTTCTTTTTGGAGGGACAAAGTGATTAGATTTATTGCAGCTATAAAAGATCATTGATGCACTATAGCAGGACTTTCTATTTGACTGGTTTTAAAGGAAAGTGGGTATGGTGGGCTTGAAGTGGACTAATGCTGGTACCCATGCTCAGATGGGCACCTCTGCTGAGTGGTCAGCTGCTCTAGGGGCTGGTGCTAGAGAGACATGAGGCAGATTGGCATTCTGGCCGATGTCAGAGACATCCCCCAACCTCACCGTAGGGACTGCTTTCCCCAGCCTGGACAAGAAGGATCAATGGGCTCATAGACTTAGGGCTATAAGGGACTTTAGATGTCATTGAGTCCAACCTCCTCATTTATAAATGAAGAGACTAAAGCCTAGAAAGAGGGTATGCCTTGCTCAGTCTCACACAGGTAGGAAATGTCAAGGGCAGAATTTGAACCCAAGGTCTTTTGAATTCAGATCAACCACTCTTTTAGACTGTACTATGCTGAATTCACACTGGATCCTAGGAGAGAGTGGCATGGATGGCTGATTTCCCCAACCCAAATTCTTATATAAGGGTATGGGGGAGAAGAAAGGGGTAGATTCTCAGACTTTGTCTCAGACAAGAGTCATTGACTTGCATAGTTGTAGAGGCCTTGAGAGAGATCTATTTCAACATCTCCATTTTATAAAGGGGGAAACTTTGGACTATAGCAACAAAGTAACAAGTCTACTTTGTGAAAGAGGTAGAAATAGTAAACCAAGGCACACCATAGACAACCATCCCTGGAGAACTCCTATCGGCCGACTATGCAGACCAGTGGGACCAAAATCTCTCCATGATAGCAGGTGGCACATACCTCTAATCCCTGCAACATCTGGTAGCTCCCTTGAATTGTAGTAGAGCTAAAGCTGATTAGCTGTCTACACCAACTCTGGCACTCACATAGTGAGCCTCCAGGAATGAATGGGGAGCATCAACAGGTTGTGGGAAGGTGGGGCAAACCAACTCAGGTCAGAAGGCATCTGGACCAATCAGCAGTGGGATTTGGTGGCCACTGCATTTCCAGCCGAGGTGAGATAGGGAAATGTAGTTTCTAAGATAAGAAAAAATAAAATAAAATCCCCTGACGGAGCACATGAAACTCATGTACTAAGGAAATAAGAGACAAATTACCTACAACTGCAAGGTCAATACCTTTTGGGTCAGTGTTCTTGCCAAAAAAATCTCACTTCGATCACATTCTAGGCTCAGTGTCAAGACACTAGGCACTGTCAGTAAGCTGAGGAGGCCAGATCCACAAGGGAACAATAACCAGCAATGACTGAGTTTGGCGGGGCAGCCCCCCATCTGCTGGCTCATTTTGTCTCTGCCCCAAGGTAAATGGCTAGGCTCCATTCTCTAGGCTCTGCTGTGTGCTTGTAGTTATGAACTACCTAGGTAGTTTCTGCTCCCAAGGCAACCAGGTGGATTAGCAGAGCTGAGAAAGCAGGCCCAAGCCCACCACTCTATGGACCTGTGGGATAGCCTTACCTGAACGGTGTCAGTGCCAGAGGTGCTGACAGAGACAGAAAGGGAGCCAGTTTCCTTCCTCCTCCTCCTCAGAATCACATTCACAACCTGGCAATGGAACCCTAAGGACCATCTCTCGATACAGCATCACCTTCCTAATTAGCTGGTCTTGCATCAGCAAAAGTCTGAACTGTAGAGTATCTTTATAGACAGGCAGTTTTAGCATTTTGAACTACATACACTACATACGAGTCAGAAATGGGGCTGCAGAAGGGGGAAAGCAAAAGTCCTGCTTTAATGAACAGATAAGAATTGTTATAATTAGCATATCAAAGCCCCAGCCAGAGCAGAGCTGGGGGGGGGAGGGGAAGATGGCCTGCTTACACAGCAGTTGCATTGTTTGGGTGTACAGCTAAAAAGCCTGAAAACAGTTAGTTCTTAGAAACGTTTCCCTTGAAATCTTGTTCATACCATTAACTTGCTTAGCAAACCCTTTTTTCAGAGATAAGCACAAAGGCAAACTTCAGCCTGTTCCCTGGAGGAACACCAGTTCAAATTATTGAGGTTTTTATTATAGGAGGAAAGAGAAATCAAAATTGCAGGTGACCCAGAGGGCAAAGGAAAGACAAATGGGAACCCTCAAACTGTAGCACGTTAGCCACAGTGGCATGTTTACAAGAAATGGTATAAAAGACCTCATCAAAGACATGTATGTCCAGAAAAGGATGGGAGTCAATCATGTAAAGAGATAGAGAGACGTCTCTAGCATGACACTGGTGACCTTGTGATATTAAAGGAAGTAGGAGTGACTTTCAGTGTCCTAGGACCAGAGATTTAGAGCCGGGAAGAACTTTAGGGGTCACCTAATCTAATCCCTTAATTTTACAGATAAAGGAAAAATAGGGCCAAAAAGGTAAAGTGACTTGTTAGCAAAGCCAAGATTCAAATCCATGGCCTCTGACATCAAATCTAGCATTCTTTCCACTGTACTACACATTGTTGCATGGATCCCCCACAGAGCATTTGGGGAGAAGCAGAAAGGCATGAAAGAGATGTGATTTGCTCTGGTGGATGTTATGCTCACACCTCTGAGAGCACAGATCCATCCAAAGGTCTGAGTTAAGGGAAAGGCATCTGGTAGAAGGGGAAGAACACTGAACTGGAAGTCAGAAAACCTGGGTTCTGGTTTTGGCTCTGGCTCTATTCACCGCATGACCTTGGGCAAATCACTGCCTTTCTCCAGGCCTCAGTTTCCCCCTATTCAAAATAACAGTTTAATCAATCCATCAATAAGCATTTATTAAATGCCTACTATGTGCCAGACACTGTGCTATGCACCAGGGACAATAAGGGCAAAAGTGAAATAGTCCCTGCCCTCAAGGACTTTGTATTCTCTAGGGGGAGACAACTTATATACATAGAAGCATGTTCAAAATGTGTGTGCATATATGTATGTATGTGTATATATATATATATATATATATATATGTAAGGGGGGGTGAGGGTTAAGGGAGTAGCTGGCAGGAAATTAGGTAAGGCTTCATGTAGGAGGTGGCCTTTGAGCTGAGCTTTGAAGAAAACTAGGAATTCTAAGAGCAGAGGGGAGGAGGGAGGGCATTCCAGGCATGTGAGATAGTCTGTGTAATGGGAGATGGAATGTTCTTTGTGAGAAGCAACAAGAAGGACAGTTTGGCTGGGTCATGGCATGCACGAAGGGGAGTGATGCAGAAGGCAGCTAGAAAAGTAGATTGAAACTACAGAGGGAAAGCTTTCAATGCCAAACCGTGGAGTTTTTATATTTGATCCTAATAGTAGCAGAAAGTCGCTGGAGTTTATTGAGCAGGAGAATGAGGTGGCAAATACCTTTATTTTAGGAAAATCACTTTGGAAGCTATGTGGAAGATGAATTGGAGAGGGCCAAGATGAGGCACCAGTCAGGAGATTTGTGCGATAGTCCCAGCTTGGGGTGATGAAGACTTGAACGAGGCTGGTGGTGACGTGAGATGGGAAAAGAGGATGGAGGTAAGAGGTCTTTCAGAGGGAGAATGGACGAGACTCGGCAACTGGTTGGAAGAGTGGAAAGTTGAAGGGGACACAGGTTGAGAAATAGCTAAACGAATGATGGCAGAAATAGAGAAATTCAGAACATGAGTGGGTTTGGATGGAGTTGGACTAAATGATGCCTCAAGCTGCCTTCCAGGAAGTCTCTAATTTTAAAAGATCATGCCTTTGACCCACGACAAAGGATGGAAATGGTGATAGATAGCAGGATACACAGGGACGCGGGGTAAACGGGGCAGCAGATTGTAGAAGAAAAGGTATTGGATTTGGTATCACAGGACCTGGGTTTAAATCCTGGTGGTTACTTACTGTCTGTGTCACCCTGGACAAGTAGTTTCTTTTCCGTGAGCCTCAGTTTTCTCATCTGTAAAATGGGCAAGTTGGACTAGATGACCTCCAAGCTCTCTTCCAGCTCTGGCATTCTCTATGGCAAGGTTCCATTCAGGTCTAAATCTGCTGAGGAAGAAGTTGGTTGTTGTTGTTCAGTTGTGTCTGACGCTTCATGACCCCATTTGGGGTTTTCTTGGCAAAGATACTTCATTGGTTTGCTATTTCCTTCTCCAGCTCATTTTACAGATGAGGAAACTGAGGCAAACAGGGTTAAAGTGATTTCCCAGGGTTGTAAAGCTAGTAAGTGTCTGAGGCTGGATTTGAACTCAGGAGGATGAGCCTTCTTGATTCCAAGCCTGGCTCTCTCACCAATGTGCCACCTAGCTGCTGAGCTGAGGGTAAAAGCAAAGCAAAACAAAACGAAACCTCAAAGAAAGGAGAAAAATCTCCACTAGGAATTGATCTTGGCTGCCAGCAGGCCCTGAGTTTCTAACTTCCTGATTCAGGTCTCCAGAATGAATCTTTATGTTCACAATCTCCAACTCGGGCTTCCATGCAGTTTCCTGGATGTGTAAAATCCTTTCCTTCTATTAAACATTATGCCAAAAGTTTCCCTTGTTCTTCTTCTCCCCACTGTAGTTTCCAACGGACTCTCCAGCTCTTCCTCCTTTCCTCTACTTGATTGTTCTGCCAAAATTAAGTGATGATACAACATTATAGCTACTTTCCCAGCGTACGTTGATTAACCTTCCCCCCTGCTTGATGCATAGCATTCTAATGGGCATCCTTAGCATCCCCTCAAACATTCTCCAACCTGCTTTGTCACTCACAGCTGCTCCCACTGACTGGCTTGTTCTCCCTGCCTGTGGTTCTACCCTTATCTAAATCTGTACAGAACCTTTAAGTTCCAGCTCCATGAAGCCTTCCCCTTGTCACCCAACTCCAAAGTCTCTCCCTCCTGCTTACACAGTGCCCGGTGTCACTTAATTTTCCATACATAGGTCCTAGGTAGCCAGGTTGAAGGGGATAGAGCCCTGAGCCTGGAGTCAGGAACGACCTGAATTCAAATCTGGCCTTAGACACTTACTAGCTGTGTGACTCTGGGCAAGTGATTTGGTCTGCCTCAGGTTCCTCCCCTGTAAGACGGAGATAATAACAGCACTCACCTTCCAGGGTTGTTGTGAGGATCAAACAAGGTAATATTTGTAAAACACTTAGCGCAGTGTCTGGTACATAGTAGGTGTTTAATAAATGCTTATTTCCTTCCTTCTTGTTTCCCCAGGTAGACTATAAACATCTCTAGGACAGGGACAAATAAGACAAAGTGTCTTATGTTTCCTCTGAATAGCACCTAATGTGGTGCCTTATACATAGCAGGCATAGTAGGCATTGTTGAATGGAGGGAGTTTGAATATGTGGCGGAAATGGGGCAGAAGCTCACCCAAAGGACAGTAGGGCTATGCTGCTGGGCTGCTAGGGAAGGAAACTTTTAGATAAAGGTGAGGGAATAGCAGTGATATGAGACCCTGGATGCTCTGCTCTGTGGCCTAATCTTCTTTCCATTGTATTCTAGGGCCCTCGAAGCTACCAAATTTGACACCCTCGCTTAATAGATGAATAGTAGTAGCTAGCATTTACATGTCACTTTAAGTCTTAGAAAGCAGTTTACTTGTATCATCTCATTTGATCCTCACAACAACCCTGTGAGAGAGATGCTATTACTGTGTCCATTTTGCAGATGGGGAAACTGAGGCTGGGAGAGGTCAAGTGACTTGCCCAGGGTCATACAGCTAATAAGTGACTAAAGCAGGATTCAATCAGGTCCTCCTGACTCTAAGTCCAGCATTCACTTTATCTGAAGTACCACCTCACCATATAGCCAGTGTCTAAGGGTGCAATTTGAACCAAAGTCTTCCTGACTTCAACCAACTCCAGTTCCCTAGTGGATAAGATTCTCATCCTGGTCCTGAGAGGACTTATCAAGGGCACTTGATCAAATAAGTGCTCCAAAAGAGAAAACAGTTAAAAAGTTCCACCTTAATTACTGATACACATAGGACTCCCCTCCCAGACTCATTGCCTTTGAGAGGTGTGACCTCTACGTTGGAATACTGGAAATCATTGGAGTCTCAGAGTGAGAAAGAGCTCAGGAAGGAGGAGAGGAAGATCCTATAGGTAGTGGTGGATTGGGATTGGCCAGTGAGGACCCAGTTCTTATGAGCACATGCAACATATGCTGAAGCCATCCCTGCATAGTCTGCCTAGAACACACAGTTGCTTTTTCCAGCCTGCTTACTATATGAAGAAGAGAAGCCTTTGGATTGGCTGCTAAGCTGGAACTGAAAATGCTTAGTACTCACCATGGTCTGGCCTTCTTTTCCTGCCTGAGTTCCAGTGAGTAGAGAGGCCTTGGGCCTTTATCTGTCCACCTGGGCTGAGGACATGTGACCCATGAATGTGACCCACCTCTTCTCTTGTTTCTTTCCACTTGTTCCTTCCTTCTCTTATGACACAAAGTATTGGAGTAGGCTATGGCCTTGTGAGCTTTGGAAAGTTGGGAAAGGGAGCCTTCGGATGTTGGGGACCTTGACAGATCTTATGCACATCTGAGCCGCATAAGGAGCTTAACGCGATGTAGAAGTGGATCAAATATGGTCAAGAGGCAGCAGCGGCAGCAGCAGCTCCTTCATTGGCTGGGTGGCATTTGGAAGTGAACTTGGTGAGCCAAATACTGCATAGAGATTGCCTACTCTCCCCAAGGACCAAAGTGGTAAATGGTAGAGTGTGCCCTAATTTCGAGAAATGGGTTATCTCTAGTCTTGTTATATCTTATCAGTAAATATCCTTTCTTAACAACTGATGGCTGTTAATTGGTTAAATGATTTTGGGGGAGGGGGATTAATCACTAATGATCAAAATTGGGGAGAACACACTTTAATGGTAGGGGAGGGTTCAAGCTGGTAGATTAGAGAAAGACTACCATACTGTCCTTCAGAGAGACACTCAGAACCCTAAGGATTAGACTGAGCCTATCTTTGCTCTGGTGGGCCCGATTCATTAAGCAGAGTGGAAACTGAGATAAGGATCCTCAGATGTCCCAGAGTTTCTGAAGAGCTACATAAGACCATAGAAATTAGAGCTGGAAGAGACCTCCAGGATCACGTGATCCAATGTCCTCATTTTATAGATGAGGCAATCGAAACTTTCCTTATAACAAAGACAGTAGTGAGGCAAAACCAGCTGACACACTGACTATATCTGATAGTATGTGCAATACACTGTACCCATAGTCCCCCACCTTTTCAGAGAAAGGAAGAAGGTCAAGGGCAAGATTCAACTTTATATTCTGGAAGCTAGAAGCTGGAAGGCTTTGAATATGGTCTCAATGATAGACTGAAGTTTTTGCCTGAGAACTAACCTAGCTAGTGTGGACAGATTCATCTCAGATTAGTTGTTAGCACTAGGTGATGGAGTCTTTGGTAAAGCAACCCATGAAACAAAAATGAAGAAAAAATGGCCCTTTCTTCTCTACAGCCTCCTTCCACTTCCATAGTGACAATTGTGGAGAGGTAGAAAGAGGGTCAGTGGGCGCTAAGATCAGTTTTTAGACCATCTAGAAATACTCATTAAACTAGTGGTACTCTAAATGTGTGATCTTTATTCAATGATCAGCAAATTGTTGTATTATTGGAAGAACTGAACCACATCAGTAGTGACAGTCTTTCAATAAGGGAAACAATAAGACAGAACAAAACTGTAGCCAAATGGGAAACCGGCTCATATATTTTCCTTGGAGAGACAAATAAAGGAGTTGGCAGAGTCAGTTTTATAGGGTGCCCAAAGGCAATAAAAACATTATTTCATGGGATACTTGGTCTTTATTTTCCTACAATGTTCATGATGCACAGAAGCAAAAAGATTGCCATGACAATCATGGAAGCTTATGCACCAAGGAGGTAAAGAAGTTCTATAAAGAACTTGACAGATTTTTTCAAACTCAAGCCAACATATACTTTTCTATTTCGGTAGCTTAGATACAAAGATGGCCATGGGTAAGCATTGTAAAATCCATGAGAGACAATATAATCCTGGCTTAAGAAATGACGGGGCAACATGGTATAGTAGAGAGTTGTGCTTGAATCCAGAAAGATCTAAAGGTTCAATTTCTGCCTCTGACACCAAACTGTCTCGTGACCCTGAACAAGTCATTTATTTAAATTTTCAATTTAATAGACAACTCTCTAAGACTATAAATTAAAGAAGGGTGTTGACCTGCTCTAATAGAGGAAATTTCCTTACCCAGAAGTTCCCTATACCAATGAAATTATAGATCCAGTAACTTTCTCTACCCCTTAAAAATGAAAAAAAAATGCCAATGGCTTGTAAACTACTCAGAAACACCACACCAAGAGCTGTAGTTGAGAATTCTGGCAGCTGAATCAAGTTCAAGTGAGGTCAGGGACAGGGTGTGAAGGAGGGGTGCTAAGGTATGAACATTCCTGTGCGTAGATGAAGTAGAGTAGAGGGAGAGGGTCACTGAGGAACAAAGTTGAGGAACTGGAAGACCATATTTGAAGGGAACAGGGAGTGGGGTGAAGAAGACTGTGAGCCGGGTATTGAAATTATTGGAGATGAGGGGGAATGACTTGGAATTTACGGGTGATAGCAACAAGGATCTGAATGGAGTAGAGTGAATTTTAAAAGAACTATGGTTGCTGTATGATGATAGAGGGAGGGTCTGAAAATAGTTATAAAGATGAAGGAATATTAAAAGTTCTCCTCCTGACCCTGGGAGTGGGGTGGGTAGGAACAGGATGAATAGAGCAGGCTGTCTTGGAATGATGGCAGAGATGTGTCTGCCTTCAAAAGAAATCTAGGTTTCAGGGAGGACCAGAAGATATAAAGAGTCAGAGAGAAAGAGATCTAAGATCATGGGATCATAAATTCACAAGAATTGGAAAAGACTTTGTATGTCACCCAACAAAATATTTTGCAGATGAGGAAATGAGGCCAAGAGGCATGAAGTGACTTGCCAGAGGCCACATAGGCAGTAAATGGCAGAGTCTAGATTCCAACTCAAATTTTATTCTAAAACCATCCATCTTTCCATGGCACCACAACAGAGGAAGCTTCTCAAAGGCCATAAGAAGAGTCCAGATGGGGCAGCTAGGTGGCGCAGTGATTAGAGCACTGGCCCTGAAGTCAGAAGGACCTGACACTTGACACATTCAGTAGCTGTGTGACCTTGGGCAAGTCACTTAACCCCAATTGCCCTGCCTTCCCCCCTCCAAAAAATTAAAAAAAAACTTTAAAAAAGAGAAGAGGCCAGATGAGAACAGTTAATGGAGAATGGCTAAGACTGAGCTACCAATTCACCTTATCGCTGATCTCTCCAGTTGATACTGTACTCATCCTGGGCATCTCATGTACAGTCAGGCTAGGAGATTCATGGGGTAGAAGACAGCTTAGTCTACCTGGCTTCTAAGGGAAGGCACCTGAGGAGAGGGGCCTGATCGCCATGGAACCACATAAATAGCGATAGTCTTTCAATAAGGGAACCACATCAATGGAACCTTGGGAAGGGAGAATGGGGGGAGGGTACATCTGTGGGCATCTAGTCAAGTGGCTATAGCTGGATGGGGGCAAGTGGTGGGCAGACAGGAAGTATAACCTCCTCCACTCCCAAGGGATCTCATCTCCTGGGATATTAGTATATGAGATTCAGCCCCTGTAGCCCTGTCCTAGATCTGACTGCAGTTATATGCATATACATACATATATATGTGTATACACACACACACACGTGCATATACATATACACATGTGCTTAGATATATGAATACTTTCTTCTATCATTGGAAAAAAAATGAAACTGACTCTATCTAGTATATCTAACAAGAAACAACTGGTTACTGATTTGGGGAACTGTTTCAGCATCAATTGTCCTTGTACAATCTGACCACAGACTAATTAGAGCAAAAGCCAAAATCAACATCAAATTAGAGTGAGTCATGTTACCATGAAATACATTTGGCTATCGCCTTAAATAATTCAAATGCATCTATATGCAGCACCTCACACAGAGCAGAACTTAATAAATATTTGTTGAATTGAATTGCTATTTTCAGATCCAGTTAACTCTCATTATGATGGAGGAAAGTAGGGACACTAGCCAAACAGCAGATAATCCTGCATGAAGCCTTCCACAATCGAAACTGTAAGGAAAGATGTCATCTCTGTGACCTCACACACTCACATAGGACTTTGTATCTCCTTCATGCACATATCATGTAATCCTACATTTCAGTCACCAGTGTTTATGCTTCACTCTCTTACTAGACTGTGAGTTCCATGAGGGCAGAGATTCTATCTTATTTAAACACTGTACTGCTCTTATGGCTTACCATGGTGTTCTACACACAATAAGTGCTGAATAATTATTTCTTGAATGAATAAATGAACTTTTGTGTTCCAGTACCCATCAAAATGCCTTTTAGATTGGAGGAATTTATGACTTCACCCACATCCTTTATTAATTGCTGTCTTGAAATTACCTTGAATTTATTTATATCTCTACAATTATATCTCTCCAGCAGAATGTAAGAAATATGAGCACAAGGACTTTTATTTTTTAAAAAAATATATACCTGAAGTCTACAATGCCTTTTGATTAGTAGGTATTTAACAGAACTCAATCAAATTGAATTGAATAAATAGTGCAGGAGGAAAAGGCATGAATTTGGAGTTAGAAGACCTGGTTAAAATCCTAGCTCTACCCCTTTCTACATCTTATGGTGGTGGTCAAGTCATTTTACCACTCTGGGTCTCAGTTTCCTCCTCTATAAAAGGGCTTGAGATTAAATGGTCACTAGGGTAGCTAGGTGGCCTAGTAGATAAAGTGCTGAGCATGTATTCAGGAAGACTCATTTTCCTGAGTTCAAATCTGGCCTTCAGATACTTACAAGCTGTGTGACTCTGGGCAAGCCATTTAATCCCATTTGCCTCAGTTTCCTCATTTGTAAAATGAACTGAAGAAGGAAATGGCAAACCCTCCAATATCTTTACCAAGAAAACCCTAAATGGGGTCATGAAGAATCTGCCACCACAGAACAACAACGTTCAGCTTCAGGTCTTTTTAAAGATATAGAAGCCTTCTTTTACATCTGAAAGGGATTTCTTTTACATGTCAATGCCTTTTTGTTCCTTAAAAAATTCAAGTCTTCTAGAAAGAATCCTACTAGACATCTTCTCCAATTCTTTCATTTTACATAGATGTGATTTACTCAGGGCCACAGACACAGGTAGTTGGGTACACCACCCAATACCAGAGAACTATCAGGAGACAGTGAATTAGCCTTGTGCCCCAATCCCACTAGGAAAACTGTTTCCCCTTTTCCTGTGTCTATGTATACCCTAATCATGTGACCAGGGTAAAATGGAATCAAGCACACATATGCTTTACTACATATCTTTACTCAGAAGGACTATTCAAGTGAATCTGTTATAATATCAATTTCAGAATTGTGCCTGTCCATCAACCTAGGTGACTCTTATCCATGTTCTCCCAAAAGCTGGTAACACAGGGCTCACTCAACATGCTAGAAACCTCCATTGCTTTCTGCCAACATGAGAGGGTACCAGTGGACCACCCTGCCTGTCTACCTGTCATCCCTCATTCTTGCTATGTGGCCAGACCAATCTTCTTTTCCTATTATACAGTTCATTGATGACATCTTTTACCAAGGACAAAAGAAACAAAAGGAATCCAGTAAGACCAGAGGGTCTACAGTAAAAATGGCTTTTATACGACTGCATCCAAAGCTTCTTTCAGACCTGAATTACCTACAAGCAGTCTACAGGCACACTGAACTCTGGAGTAAATAGAAACATACTTCTGGTGTCTAAACTACCTCCTGGCCACTGCTTCCACGGGTAAGAGGCAATATTCCCATGGCTGTTCCACCTACAGCCTCTAGGAGGGTCATAGCCCATGGAGGGCACTTGTGAAATGAGATACCTTGGAGCTTCTTTATGGCTCAGAGAAACTGGCATGGGAGGCCACTCCAACCTATATTCAACTTCAATGTCTTTCTCCAATTTCTCCTTACTGTAATGTCTCCATTCTGGCCACATACCTCTTAACCCTCCTACCGCTCCACTCTATTCATGAACCAGCCCCTGCCTGGAGGCCCCACAATTTTTATAATAGAAAATTAGCTCTACTGCTAATTCCACCTCTATTGGTGGAATACATTTTGTTCTGATCACCATCTTGCTTTCTCTCTGTCCCTCTGTCTTGAAAAACCTTCCTCCAGTCTCTGCCTTCTTTGTGCTGCATTTACACTATTTCTACCCCCACCCCTCAACTGTGCCTCACCTCTATGGACACCCCCTCTTTGCAGACTCCTGGCATTGTCATCTGATCTATTGATGTAATCTAGGGACACTGAGGCCCTGTATTGAGTACCCTTCCATCCACCTGAAGTTGAGTTTATTTCATGTATTAGCTCCCCTAATTAAAATTATTAAAATAATTTATATTATATTATATTATATTATATTTATTATATTATGTTATATTTACAATATATTATATATTATAAAAATTATTAAAATAATTAAAATGTGAACAAGAGAGTAGGAACTCTCTTGATTTTTTCTGTTAGTATCCCCAGTGCTTAGCATAGTGTTCTATACATAGCATAATAAATATTTACTTATTTATTCATTCATTTATCCTCATAAACTTCATGAGTAGAGAAATGGAGAACATGATTAGGCAGCACATGGATGTACCTCTGTTACATGTCAAGTAAAAATCTGCCTGCGTGATTATAAGATCATGGATTTAGAGCTGGAGATGACTCTGACGTCATCTAATCCAACCTTCTCATTGGATAGATGAAGAACTAAAACCCAGAGGTTAGACTTGCCCAAGGTCACAAAGGTCATGAGTGGCAGAGCAAAGGCTCGAACGTGTATGCTTTGACTCCAAATACAGCATTGTTTCCACTTTGCCGTGCTGTGTTCTACTGTTCCACCACCCTCCCCACCCAGGAGAATGTGAGCTGTATAACTTAGACCATTAGTTTAGTTACAGTGTTAGCGCTGCTTTATTTTGGTCTTGTATCTCTTGCATCTTTCACAGAGCCTGGCACATAGTAGGCATCCATACAATGTTGTTAAACCAAATCGAATGAATTCCAAGGTGACATCTCACTATCCTAAAATTGATGCTAATTGGAGAATGCTAGAAAAAAAACCATCAGGAAATTAATGCCTGAGGTGGGATATTGGACTCAATACCTATTAGGTCCCTTCAAACTCTGGGAGTCTACCATTCCATCTTAGAGTCTGTCCCAGGGTCTAGGGACAGCGACCCATACCTTTGTTGTCTCATCTGTTAGTGATGGTAATGTTGGGCATTCCAGACCAGACAGGGTTGGAGCGGGAAGGGTTGTTGAAGGGAATATCTTGGCTGTTCCCATGTAGACTGTGCCAATGAAACTAAGCTAATAGGTGAAACTGAAGGTAGATAAATGAAAGCAGGACAGCTACTGACTGGCTTCCATTTATCTTAAGATCAGAGCTAGAATTCAAGGCTATAAGATCTTAGCGCTCTAGGGTCAAAGCCCTTTACCCCCCACGTGCAGACCAAGGCATCTAATGCTGAGAATTTAGAAGAAATTGTTATCTCCATGACAAATAGCTCCTAACACTTCTAATAAGTATTATTAATGTAATAAGCAATTTGACACAGTTGTTGCAAAACCTTAATATTTTCTTTAAAAAAATAATCAATTGGTACTTAATTTCCATACAATAACTGTCTTATTAAATCTAAATTTAATGTGTATTTGGAAATCTTAATTTAAAGTGTTACTGCGTTTGCCATCTGCTCTCCTTTTTCAGTACAAATGTAGTAAGAGCATAATTCAGAGTTGTGTCATAAAACTA
Organism: Phalanger gymnotis; assembly: GCA_028646595.1. Taxonomy (NCBI): domain Eukaryota; kingdom Metazoa; phylum Chordata; class Mammalia; order Diprotodontia; family Phalangeridae; genus Phalanger; species Phalanger gymnotis. The sequence goes on along the minus strand of CM053625.1, from coordinate 130,158,373 downwards.
AGATATGAGGGATTAAAATGCACAACTGTGCTGTTCTGTCAGTGCTGGCTGTCTGGGCTGCTCTGCTCCACTCCCAGGTCCAATATGATTCTGGGGTCCATCTATCTCTTGAGTTTTACAGTAGGGAGGGCTGACCTGGACTCCTGAAATTTTGGTTAATGTCAGACAGGGTTGCCAACAAGATAAAATGGAAACGTCTCTATTCTGGCCTTATCGTTTCTCTACTGAAACTTCTTTGGTGCTTCCCTGTTGCCTATCAATTAATGTTGAAACCTTTTTGTCTAACATTTAAGTCCCTCCACAATCTGGCTCCTTCCTATCTTTCTGGCCTTATTTCATATTACCCCACCTCTACATATTCTATATATCAGCTAATTTGGACTACTTTGTCCCTGTCTTGGGGCACCTAGTTGGTACAGAGGATAGCACACTAGACCTGGAGTCAGGAAGATCTGAGTTAAATCTGGCCTCAGACATTTACTAGCTGTGTGACCCTGGGCAAGTTACTTAACCCCTATTTGCCTCAGTTCCTCATCCATAAAATGGGGGCACACTGGAGAAGGAAAAGACAAGCCATTCCAGTACCTTTGCCAAGAAAACCCCACGAGGTCACATAGAGTCGGTCATGACTGAACAGCTGAACAACAAAAAGCTCTTTTTCCCCTACACACTCTATACTCTTCTGCCTCCATGCCTTTGATCAAACTATCTATGTGCCAAGTCCCCACTTTCATCTTTAAAATTCATAATCATCATTGAAGGTCCTTGATATCTTCCACAATTCTACCCCTCCCCCAATATTGTAAGACTTGAGCGTCATCAAATCTTAGCCCCTCATTTTACAGATGAAGAAACTGAGACTCAGAGGAGAAGAGACTAATTCAAGATTAGATGCTTAGTTAACTACTAGTAGAACTGAAATTAGAATTCAATTCTCTTGATTCCTATCCCAAAGCATCTTCCTGTGGATGTGTTGAGTTGTTTAGAAGTGTGAAATAAGGAAGATGGGAAAGCTTACGTTGGATAACATTGATTTTCTCAGTAACATAGGGTTTTCTTTTTCCTTTTTACAAAATTCTGACCTTAACAAACACTAAACAAAATTAACATGTCCATATACATTGTAGAACAGGAGTGGATTATACATGAAAATATGAATTTATTATATAGAGCTTGCTTTTCTTTTTTAAGTATATAATAAATTCAATATGTAACTTTCAAAGCTATCCTGATTATCTGTGATTCCTTCTGGCCTTCTTTCTGTTTTCTTTACATTTCATTTTTTTGGTGGGGGGAGGAACCCTATCCTAACTCACCCTCTCCCTCCCATTTCCTCCTACCAACTGAAAGAAAAAACAAGCCCAATGTAACAAGTGGGCTTAGTCAAGCAAACCAAACTCCTACATTGGCCATGTCCAAAAATCTATCTCTCATTCTGCATCTTGAGTCCATCACCTTTCTCTCAGGAGATTGATAATGTGCTTCATACTCTAGAAGGGAGTTTGTTAACAATAGATTGGGAGGGGGGGCGGAGCCAACATGGTGGCTGGAAAGCAGGGACTAGCGTGAGCTCCCCGCCAAGTCCCTCCAAAAACCTATAAAAAATGGCTCTGAACCAATTCTAGAACTGCAGAACCCACAAAACAGCAGAGGGAAGCAGGGCTCCAGCCCAGGACAGCCTGG
>CM053625.1:130140496-130156190 GCA_028646595.1 Phalanger gymnotis | reverse complement strand
TCGAAAAGGGACAGGGTCAAGGGAGAAAATTCAATAAAGGGGGATTGGTTAGGAAGAAGCAAAATATAGTTAAGTCTTTCACAACATGAGTGATGTGGAAGCGTTATACATAATGATACGCGTGTGGCCCATGTTAAATTGCTTGACTTCTTAGGGAAGGAGAGTGGGTGGGAAGGGAAGAGGAGAGAGAATTTGGAACTCAAAGTTTTAAAAACAGATGTTCAAAAAAAACAAAAAAAAAAGTTTTTGCATGCAACTAGGAAATAAGATACATAGGCAATGGGGCGTAGAAATTTATCTTGCCTTAAAGAAAGGAAGGGAAAAGGGGATTGGAGGGGAGTGAGGTGACAGAAGGGAGGGCAGACTGGGGAACAGGGCAACCAGAATATATGCCATCTTGGAGTGGGGGGGAGGGTAGAAATGGGGAGAAAATTTGTAATTCAAACTCTTGTGCAAATCAATGCTGAAAACTAAATATATTAAATAATAAAAAAAGAAAAAAACAATAGATTGGGAGTTGGAGGGAATCTAGACTTAAATAAAAAAAATTTTAAAGTATTTGCTTAATTAGGGCAAAATGCTTGTTTAAAGGCTCTCCTCCAGTGAGGAGTATCACATACATGTCAAAATTATGCAAGATTATTTAAAAGGTATAGCAACATTCAAGTAGACATTTATGCCAACAAGGGTTCAGGAGTAGCCGATATTTGAAGCTCATTCTCATCTGAACTGGTCAAAAGAAGGAAGAATACACACACTCACACACACACACACACACACACACACACACACACACAGAGTTAGGTACAGAGATACATTTCACTCAACAGGGAAATAGGAGGGAAAGGGGAAGCGAGACAAGGGGGGAATTAGAGGCTATATTAAGATAGGGAATTACTCTTAAACAAAATGAACTTTAAGTATGTACACAAATATTTATAGCTTTTTTTGAGGTGGCAAATAATTGGAATCTGAGGGGACATCCATGAATTAGAGAATGGATGAACAAGTTATGGTATCTAAATGTGATACAATGCTATTGTGTTGAACTCGTATTGTTGTAATAACAAAGATTCCAGAGGTCTAATGAAGAAACATTCCACTCATTTCCTGATAGAGAGATGAAAGACTCAGAACGCAAAATGAGACAAATTTGTTGGGACATAGCCAATGTGGAAATTTGTTTTGATTGGCTATACATATTTGTAATAGGCTTGGTTTTTCTTGTGTTCTCAATTGAGAGTTGCATGGGGTAGGAGAGTGAAACATAGCAACATAGAGTACCCTTCTAAATTAATTATTATAAATACCAAGTGAAGCATAAACAGAGAGAGATATGCTTACCAAAGGTATTTATCGATCCGATTCAAAATCCAAACTGAAGAATTTCCTATAGATGGTGAAGTCCTAGAGATGCATATTTGTGGATGACATTGTATGATGTTTATCAAGATGTGGGAAATTATAAGGCTTTCAAAATAAGAACCATAATCACTCAAAAGTTTCGCTTTCCTATCTACACAGAAAAATAAATAAATGGACCCATTAATCAGACAAATATTTATTAAGTGCTTACAATGTGCCAGGCTTTCTGCTAAGTATTGGGGATTACAAAAAAAAAAAGTAAAATCAGTCTCTGACCTCAAAGAGCTTACATTCTAATGGGGAAAATTTGTACACATGTGTGCATATACATATAAGTATATATCTGTGTGTATGTATGTGTGTGTGTCTGTGTATATATGTCAAGTAGCTATAAGCTACTCTTAGAAGGGAAGGCACTAGAAGCTGGGGGAAGAGGTAAGATAGAGGCAAAAGAAAGGTCTCCTGCAAAGGTCGAAGTTGAGCTGAGACCTGAAGGAAGCCACGAATTCTAAGAGGTCACGGTGAAGAGGGAAAGCATTCCAGGCAGGGGGGGTCATGCAAAAACATGGAGTCAGAAGATGGAATATCTTGTGTGAGAAATGGCAGGTAGGCCACATACTTGGATCATAGAGTGTGTGGATGGGGAGTGTTGTGTAAGAACGCTGAAAAGACAGGAGGTGGCCAAGTTGTGAAGAGATTTAAATATCAAACAGAAAAGCTGACATTTGATCCTAAAAAGAAGTGAGCTATATGTATAGTAGACAGGAGAGAGCTGAGTCAAAGAGACCCATTAGAAGGCTATTACATCCATATGCAGAGAAAGAGCTGATGGAGTCTGAATTGCAGATCAAAGCATACTATTTTCATTTTCTTTATTTTTTCATAGTTTTTTCCCTTTTACTCTGTTTCTTCTTTCATAACATGACTTAGGGAAATATGTCTTACATGATTGCACATATATAACCTATATCAAATTGCTTTACCATCTTAGGGAGGAGGAGGGGGAAGGAGGGAGGGAAAAAACTTAGAACTTAAAATCTTACAAAAATGAATGTTAAAAATTGTCTTTACATGTAATTGGAAAAAATAAAATATTATTTTTTTAAAAAGAAGATTATTGCAATAGTTCAGATGTAAGCTGATGCTGACCTAAATCTCAGCGATAGCTGTGAGAGAAGAAAGAAGGGAAAATATTCAAGAGGGGTTTAGATAGAAATGACAAGACTTGTCAATTGATTGGATAAGTGAGGTGAAAGAAAATAAGAAATAAAAAAAAACACCTACGTTGCCAAACTGGGTGATGAGAAAGATGTCAGTATTCTCAAAAATAACAGGAGAACTTGGAAGAGCGGCAAGCTCTGAGCTTAAGAATGATTATTGTCCAGACTGAAACATGAAGTTGTATCCACAACCCATAGAGTTAACTCATTACTATATACTATATATATATATATATATATATATATATATATATACTATATACATGTGTATACACAAACGGTTATACACACACACATTTCAACAGACGTTGCAGATAGATGGTGAGTTTGGCTCAAAGCTGAGTAGAAGGAGGAGAGTTGGCAGAATTGCCTTTGGGAAATGACCCCAAGGTTCTCCCTAAAACAAATACCATCTCTTTAATATCAATTAAAAGGCAACTGTGTAACACAGTGGAGAGGAACCTGGCCCTGGAGTAAGGAAGACCTGAGTTCAGATCCAGCCTTAGACACTCACTAGCTGTGTGACCTTGGACAAGTCACTTAAACTCTGTTTTCCTCAGTTTCCTCAACTGTAAAATGAGGAAAATAACAGCACCTACCTCCCAAGGTTATTGTGAGTACAAAGTGAAACAATATTTGTAAAGCACTTTGCAAACCTTAAAGTGCTTGCTGTGTTGCTGCTGCTGCTGAATGTGCCTAAAATCTGCAAAGACAGATAGAATAGCTTAGTCTCTTATTCTTCCAGTCCTAGAGTGCCTGAACACTGGCAAGTCACTTCACCTGATTGCCTGAGTTTCCTCATCTGTAAAATGGGGAAAATAACCGCACCTACCTCTGAGGGTTGTTGTGAGGATCAAATGAGAGCATGTAAGGTACTTGGCAAAACCTTAAAGAACTATACAAATGCTAGCTATGGTAGCAGGAATAACCACTCACATTTCTATAGCACTTAAAGAATTACGAAGTGCTTTCCTCCAAACATAAATAGTGCAAATATGTTTGTTATTAGTTTAACGATGAGGAAAATGAGACCCAAAGAGCTTAAATGACCTTCCCCAAGATCGGGGATAAAAAGGGATGGAAATCTGCTCCCCATTGTAGAAAATTAGCTTTTTCTTTCTTTTTTTAAATTTTATTTTTAATTTAAAGAATAAAACAAGAATTTCTATAGCATAATATAATAAAAAAAAGATGAATGCACATGAAACTGAAAATCTACTATGTATAACTTGTGGTTCCTTTTAAATATATAAATTATTGTGTAAATTTCTTTTTTTCTTTTTTTCCCCTCCCCTCTTGCCCTACAGATGGCCACCATTAGACCATATATATGTATATATATATATAGTCTATGTGTATATATGTATATATATATACACACATCTTTCTCTGGATGCAGATAGCATCTTTCTTCATATGTCCTTTCTAGTTAATTTGGGTATTTATAATATTTATAAATGACTTATTCACTCTAAGTCATTCTTAAAACAATGTTGTTACTGTATACAATGTTCTCTGGGTTCAGCTCTTTTTGCTCTTCATTATTTCATGCAAGTCTTTCCATGTTTTCCTAAGATCACTGAGCTCAAAATTTCTTATAGCATAGTAGTATTCCATCACAGTCATATATCACAAGTTGTTCAGCCATTCAGAAAATTAGCTTTTAAGGTAATCTCACTTGATTTAATCATCAGGCAATGAGTCCACTTTCTATCTCTACAATGTGGTACACAGATATTTCCCCCCTGTCATACTCTAGGGCTTCCCTTTTTCCTGGCTCTGCACCGAATGATATATAGACAAGAGCTAATGAAAACAGCAATTTTGTCAATACTCCCCCATTCTTATTTCTCCTCTACAAAGGCATATAGAGTCTGCCATCATCATACAATAGAAAAACTTTCCAAAAAACCTCCACCAATAAAGCATTACTATATCTTCTTTCCCTTTATTTTCTATGCTTTCCTGCCCTGTTTGGTCATTGGTGGGTCAACTTTTGCTAAAACTTGTAACCAACAGATGTCGTTTTTATGAATCCAGATTTATGCATGAGGTCTAGTCACACATTACTATTCCATGTCCACAGCTTGATGAAAAATAGGAATCACTGTCAGTTCATTTATCACAACATTAAAACTGATATAAGAGGACTTTTATATCCCAGATATCTTAACCAAAGAGACAGCATCAATTAGTTCAGACCCCAAATCTTATGTTTCTGCCTGATAATCCAGTGGTTCCCCTATCAGTTAATGTAAAAATAACCTTTGGTTAGAAATACTCAGCCACCACTGCTCTTGCTCTAAGTATCTTAAGCAGTAGGTAGTTTTCTGGAACCTATCAATTGGGATTTAATACTATATACAGAAGAAACAGTCTAGAAAATTGTCTTACTACGAGTGGCAGGAGATGTAGATTAATTACTCAATAATCAGCCAATAATGAGGGGAGACTCTATGTAAAGTCATGGGGCTGATTATTTAACAATCATATCTCCCATTAGATATCCAAATGAATGTTAGTCCCTTTTAAAATTGTACCTTTAAAAGGCTGTATATTCACTTCAATGAAGTGGCTATAGCTAAGAATGTGCCTGGGATTCCACTTTAGGGAATGGAACAGAGAATGTTTTCTAGGGTGTCCACAATGTAAGTAAATCTTTATCCTCTAAAAGCAAATTCAGTTTCTGGAAATAGTCAAAGTACTTAGATTTGGTGAATAAGGTAAGGAGATCACATCGATCACATTGTTTGGGTCACTGAATTCCTTGGCTAATCCATAACCAAGCTCTGTCAACTGAACATCACCTGAACAGCATGAGCTCAGCTGGAATAAGCAAGTGGCCTTCCTGAGGGGACTACTTTGAAAAGAGTGTAAGTGTGGTATAATGGGAGAAAAACAACTGGATTTGGAGTTAGGAGACTTGGGTGAAAATCCCAGCTCTTCCATTTAATACTTTGGTTACCTTGGCCAAGTCATATCCTCTCTAGACTTCAGTTTCTTCATCTGTTGAATGAGGGGAATCTTAATGACTGTAAGGACCTTTCAAACTTACAAATCCTATGAACTGATAAGGACAATACTCATTTGAATAAAAGTAGCACACAGCAACTTATAGTAGGGAAAGAGAAATGGACTTAAGAGTTGGAGGATCTGGCTTTGAATCTTGGCTACCTGTGTGATCTTGTGCAAGACTCTTCCCTTCTCTGGGCCTCAGTTTTCCTCATCTGTAAAACGAGGGGATGGTAGACTAGTTAATCTCTAATGTTCCTTCCAGTACTAAATTCTATGATCCTATAAACCTATATATACATAATATTCTATTCCATTCTCTCATAGTCACACTTACTATTTATTAAACATATACTCTATGTAAAGTCCTAGGAATTGGAAAATACATAAAAATATAAGATTCAGTCTCAGGCTTGAAGAATTTCATACTCTAGCTTGGGAGGTGATAAGTTTACATGAAAATAATAATAATACAATTACTATGTCCTGTCCAGGGCAGCATGGAGGGAGAAGAAATCAGTGTGGTCAAGGATAGTAAGTGAAGTCTTTATGTTTAATGGACAATCCTCCTTGGATGTCAGCTTTGAGAAAGAAAGAGTTAGGAAGCCTTCTTCTGTCCATAGGAGGGAGCTGATTTAACACAGAAAAACTCTTGGGAAAGATGGCATCTCCCATGACCGCGTGGCCATTGTTGAGACTTGCATCACAAACAAGCTTAGGAGACTAGATAAAGGTGAATAGAAGATTAAGGAAAATAGAAGAAGACAAGTTTACCAAAGTATAGGTCCAGCCTTAACAACTGATAGAAAGTTTTTCTATTGTATGATGATGGCAGACTCCATATGCCTTTGTAGAGGAGAAATAAGAATGGGGGAGTATTGACAAAATTGACAAAATCAGGTAAACAGAACAATGGGTTGAGTAGAGAACTTCCATAGATTAGAGTCATCAAGGACTAGAGAGGTGAAGGGAGCATGTGAAAGATCAGTACTGGAGGCTCTGCAGCCCACCATGTTAGCTCCGTTTTTCTGTTCCAGTAATGGTCCCAGGTAAGGAAGCTCCCTTTACCTAGTTCAGTTTGACACCTCTACAACATAGAGTCTTAGAGAGTTTTCTAGAACACCAAGAGGGTGAGCGATTGGCTCAGGGCCATAGAGCCAGTCGGTGCTGGAGGTGGGCCTTGAACCTAGGTCTTCTTGGCTCCAAGGGCAGCTATTTCTCCACTGTCACAATGCCTGTCTCACCTCAGTTTGTAAAGGTTTATTAAACAGGTTGTACTGCACTATGCAATCTAAACACAGATCTGCTAAGATACTCTGTTTCTCCCCATCCTTAAAAACATGATATAATCTTTCCAAATCCTCTCCTTGCCACCCTTCTACCACTCCCCTAAGGCCACCATCCCCTAATTTGCCCTTAATTTTTGTTTTTTGTTCCTTATGCATGGGAAATGTCCTACCATTTTGTCAGGGTCAGGCTGCCTGAGAAATAGCTTGACAGAAGTTGTATAGTTTGTTGGCCACTACAAGGAAGTGTTGGACAATTGAAAAAAAAGTCTGCCCTAGATTTGGTGCCAAAGATTGTTGTTGTTCAATTGTGTCTGACTCTTTGTGACCCCATTTGGTGTTTTCGTTGGCAAAGATACTGGAGTGGTTTGTCATTTCCTTCTCCAGCTCATTTTTGCAGATGTGGAAACTGAGGCAAACAGGGTTAAGAGACTTGCCCAAGGTCACAAAGTATCTGAGACTGGATTTGCACTCAGGGCTTTCTTACTCCAGGACCAGTGCTCTATCCACTGGGCCACCTACTTGCTCAGTACGTCAGAGTACTGGGATTCAAATCCAGTTCTTTCTATTTACTATTTGTGTGACTTTGGGCAAGTCACTTAACTCTGGACCTTAATTCCCTTATGTATAAAAGAAGGGGGTTGATATTCTGGAGAGCAATTTGGAACTATGCCCAAAAGGCTACAAAACTATGCATACCCATTGACCCAGCAATACCACTACTAGGTCTATACCCCAAAGAAATCAAAGAAAAAGGAAAAGTATCCATATGTACCAAAATATTTATAGCAGCTCTTTTGGTAGTGACTAAGGAGATGCCCATCAATTAGGGAATGGCTGAACAAGTTATGGTATATGAACATGGTAGAATCCTTTTATGCTATAAGAAATGATGAAGGAGATGGTTTCAGAAAAACCTGGGAAGACTTATATGAAATCATGCAAAGTGAAGTGAGCAGAACCAGAAGACTATACACAATAATAGCAATATTATAATGAAAATCAACTGTGAAAGACTTAGCAACTTCGATCATACAATTATCCATAACAATTCCAAAGGATTCATGATGAAAAATGCCATCTGCCTCCAGAGAGAGATAGAACTGATGCATTTTCAGTGCTTATTGGAGAATATCTTTTTCTCTTCATTTTTCTTGCTTCCCCCTACCCCCACCTCCCACAACATGGCTAATGTGTTAACATGTTTTGCATGACTTAGTATATATAATAGGCATTGTATTTCTTGCTTTCTCCGTGAGTAGGGGAGAGGGTGGAGGAAGAGAATTTGGAACTCAAAAATAATTTTTAAAAGAGAAATTAAATTAGAATTTTTTTTAAAGAAGGGGGTTGAACTAGATGCCGTCTAGGTCCCTTCCGGCTCTAAATCTATTACCCTTGTACAAGAGCCCATGACTTAATTGGGCTAGTTTACTTTTCATTAGTCTTGATTGACACTGGTCCTTCCACAAGAACAGATGTATCCTGTTGACCTAAACATTCCTACAATTTCCTACACTAAACATATGTTGTGTTTAGCACAATACAACATAAACATTAATGAGCCACAATGGAGAGGAAACGTTGGCTTGATGTGAAATATAAAGTAAAAGCCTAACGTGCAATAATATCACATGAATGTTAGCTAAAAACGCATTCCCTTATAACTATTGGTTTGATGCATAATTGAGTTCCCTTAAGCAAATCCTTCAAGTTTTATATTAATAGTTACACAGAAACTAAGCCTCCTTGTATCCTTTCCCATCAAGCATTATAGCACAAATATTAGCTTAATGCACAACACAACCTTTAAAACAAGTACTATCCCCTCCAAAGGGACTAAATTTTTGCAATAGCCTTCTGTTTGGTCTCCCTGCTTCAGCTATCAAAGTGATCTTTGTAAAGCTCAAGTTTGACCATGTCATCCTCATATTTAATAAAAGTAGTAACTCCCCATCACTTTCAGGATCAGATATGAAATCCTCTGTTCAGAGTATAAATCCCTTCTTAACATGGTTCCTTAACTACCTTTTCAGTCTTCTTGCATCTTACTCCCTCCATTGTCCCCATGTACTCTGTGATTTACTGTTCCACACGTAAGGCACTCCAACTCCCGAGTCCATGAATTTTCTTTTTTTCTTTTTTTCACTTTTAGAAAAACAGAAAATTCCAGAAATTTTCACTGAGTGTCTCCCATCCCTAGATCTTCTCATCTCCTTCCTCATCTCCACTCCTTGGCTCCCCTGGCTTCCTTCTGCTATCAGTTAAACTTCCACCTTCTCCTAGAAACCTTTCCTTTCTTTCCCCCCTTAATGCTAGTGCCTTCCCTCTGTTGATTATTTTCAGTCTATCCTGTATATATCCTGTTTGTCCATAGCTATTTGCATGTTATCTCTCCTGTTAGACTGTGAGCTCCTTGAGAGCAGGGACTGGTTTTTTTTTGCCTTTGTAACCCCAGTGCTTAGCACAGTGCCTGCCACAAACTAGATACTTAATGAATGCTTGTTGGTTTGACTCCAAAGTAGACTCCATTATATTTAACAAAGGGAAGGAATCTTAGGGATGCAGAAAGGAGTAGGCCTTCTTCCTTCAGGGGTCCATGGACAGAGATAGAGCCGGCACAGAGCCAAGGTGACCACATGACAGCCCTCACCCAAAGACTAGGATGTAAGTTTTGGGAGAATTTGAAGCTCCCCTTAGACCTAGTAGCCCTGCCAACCTAAACCTATCTCAGACCAGAACACTAAATATCTTTGTTTAGCCTTGAGACTGACCACACTTAGTAAAGAACTTCCATTTACTCACAGGTCATTCTTTGCCTGATGTTCCTGGTGCTCTGTTTGCCAGAGATTCTTAGTCAAATTCCCTTCAAATTTTTTTGTGGGATTTTCAGGGACTTACTCAGCAAAAAGAGGAAGAGCAAGGTACCCCCAGAGGCTGGTGGACCAGACCAGATCTTGGGGCCAAAAAATAGAATAAGGGAATTAAGGAGGGAGATAGTGCCAGCTGTAAACCCTGCTTCCCTCCCTTCTTGGCTTCCTCCCACTCCTCTCCATGAGGCCAAATATACAGCAGCGAAATTCTAGCCTATTCCTCACTCTTCATTTGCCTTTGAAATAGCTTGTTCATCAGGGCACTGTGCCTGACGCATGTTTATTTTGAGACTCCTTTCCCTCCAAAGTCAGTATTTCCTCTTAAAAGTTTAACATATTTTGCAGGAGTTGGTTTTAAACCCGAACCACAATTCGCTGCTCCTTCCACTCAAGGTAATTTACTTCTCTCTAATCAAATTGATTTCCATTCAAATGAATTCTCATGTCCGTCTCCATTCCAGGAATGGTATTTTAAGCATAGGCAGGGCTGGCTACAGATGTATAATCAAACACTGAGATGCACAGGGTATTGTGGGGGCTCTGTGGCCAATCGAATAGAAGTTAAATTACCCAAGCTTTTAGGCCTAATAATTTATGTATTCCCACTTCTATGTGGGTCTCCGGCAAAACTGATCGTATCAGCCCCTGAATTTATCTGTCATCTAAATTTAAGACTCTTCCACTGCTTTGGTATCAGATCAGAGTGATCTAATTTCTTTCACAACCTGCAGTTACTGTGAATCTAGCTTAGGTTGGAATGCTGTTGCTGCTGGCCTAGACAAAGAGCAAATTCAGAGTAAACGCCACCATCTTTTTTAGTCTTTCCTTGGTTGACAAAGTTGTTAACCGGGTGAGGATAACTTCATTGGATTATTGGATTTGGAACTTAAAGAGCCTTTTAGAGATCGCTGGATTCACTCCTTCATTTTTACAGATGAGAAAGCTGAGTCTCCAAAAGGTTAAATGACTGGACCAAGATCTCACAACTAGCCAGTGACAGAATGTGGACTAGAACCCAGTGCTTCTCTATCTCCAGACACAGGGGTCTTTCCATCCTGACTCTCCTTTTCCTAGAGTACTTCAGATGTCTTCTTTACCCCTATCACACCCAACTTGCATTCCATTTATTTGTGTACCTTTGAGTAGCCCTTTTAGCAAATTGTAAACTCATTGAGGGCAGGGACTACATCATTTTTCATCTTTGTATCCCTGACACTTAACACTTTGGACATATTAGGTACTTAATAAATACTGGTTGAATTAAAGCAAATTGGTGAACTCCTCTCCTGGACATATCTACCAATTAGGTGATTGGGTTTGAATCTGGCTTAGATTTCCACACTCCAGCTCTGCACATTGTCCCAAGGCAAGACTTTCCTTCAGAGAAGTAACTTATGTGCCATTCTTTGTATAGGAAAATACAGTCCAAGGTTCCTGCCTGCAGTTCATGGGATATGATGCGTGTGGATTGGCTGAACTGGGTCATCTTTCTCTCTTTATTTTTCTTACTCAGTTCTCCTTATTACCAACAGCATTTCTAAGGTAATTGCTGAAGGGAGTGCATTAAATTATCTCTAAAAGTCTCTTCAAGTCTCTCCATCTATGGCCAAGGTTTGGGTTCATTCCACCTAGTCAATCCATGGATGTCTAGCCATTTCAGTCATGTCTGAGTGTTAATGACCCCATTTGGGGTTTTCTTGGCAGAGATAATGGAGTGGTTGCCATTTCCTTCTGCAGCTCATTTTACAGATGAGGAAACTGAGGCAAAATAGGGTTAAGTGACTTGCCCAGGGTCAAACATCTAGTGAGTATCTGAGGTCCATTTTGAATTCAGGTCTTCTGACTCCAGGCCTGGTACTCTATCCACTGCACCCTCTAGCTGCCCAGTCCAAAGGTAGAGAATAGCAAAGTGAAGAAGTGGTAGGCCATAATGGATTCATTACCATTGCAGTCTAATTGCCAAACTAACCAACCAATCAAGATTTCAGAGCTCAGCTAGGGATTCTGTTCTGTCTCAGGAGAAGACCTAAAGAAAAGAGTCTAGCCTACTGGATTGTGACTCTGAGGACCTGGATTCAGATCCCATCTCTGCCACTTACTATGTGACTTTAGGTAAGTCTCTAGGCCACTGTTTCCTCATATATAAAACAAGAGGGGTGGACTAGATGTCCTTTGTAGTACTTTTTAGCTTTAAAACTATGTTTAATTATCTAGCAAACCAGGAGCTTTAGAAGAGCAGACCTTTTGCATGGCTCCAATCCTAATGAGCTCAGTCAGTGAATTTTGAAGTTCAATGGATGAGAAGAAGCAGGCAAAAGATCCTAACCCTAATATTAGAAAGCAGATGGACTCTGTCTTCCATTCACAATATATGGCATGCATGCTAGTCAGGAGCTCAGACTCTACTGGGTATCCCACCAGCAAAGGAATAGACATGCACTGTGAGACAGAGGAGATCAGACACTTTTCCCATGTGTCGTCATTCACCAGGAGCCTTGAGTACAATACCTGTGAACTCTATCTCTGGAATTTCACAGACACCTGCCATTATGGCAGAGATAGAAAACTGCAGAAACAATAACACCTTTCTTCTAAAGAGCTACCAATGCTGCAGCTAGATCTTTCTCCTGCTTTCTAGCCAGCCAAGGGATATAACTAATGTGCTGGTAAATATTATCAATTGGTTGGGGGAGGATATGCATGACAAAATTTTCAGTTTAATCTATGTCGTTAACATTTTCTTTATCACTTCCTTAAGTCTAGACCCTAGACTTGCTTCTCTAGACTCTAGATAATCAACAAAATAATAAATCCAGCCTTAATCTGCAGCATTTGCTGGTTCCTGAGGTATAAACACTCACAATGAAAATTGAACAATCGGGGCTTTAGCAAACCCCAAATATAAATAAGAATTATTATCCCAATTTTACAAATGGAGTGGTTGAGTGAATTGCTTACGGGGTCATCCAGTGAGTGGTGGAGCCAGATACTGAGCTCAAGTCTACTGAGGCCTCCACTTCACCTATTGAATCTAACCCCTTCTCTCTTTTCCTTCTGTCACCACCCTACTAAGCCCTCATTACCACCTGCCTGGATTATTTCAGTAGCTTCCTAATGGATCTTCCTGCATCCTTTGACCCCTACTTCTGCTGCATTTTTCCTTGCTGTACTACTTGGTAAACTGCCATTTTCTCACATTGCTCCTGAAATCTCTCCTCTTCTAGGAAGCCTTTTTGGATGGGTTAAAGGAAGGAGGACAGCTCTCCTAGTCACCACCCTGAGCACCCTCGAAACATCCCACCAGCCTCCCTTACAAACTCTGTGCTTGGTATCTCTGACCAGGTGTGGAGAGGTACTTCAGATTCTCTATCTGCTAAATGAGGGTTTGCACCAGATGATTTCTAATGTTACTTTCAGGTCAAAATTCTATTACCTTAAGCAAAGGTAGGGATAGGGATAGGAAAACAAAATAATGATAACACAAATATTACGAGATTAGAATATTAGAGATATGCAAAACAAGGTGCTATATGAGGTCTGAAGAAGTATGTTGCCAAAGGGGGAATCAGGGAAGGCTTCATGGAGGAGGAGACATTTGAATTTGGCTCTAAGTGATAGGTAAGATGTCATCAGGTAAACAGGGGAGGTCAGCCATTTAAGGGAAAGGAAAGAAAATGTACATTTTGTATCGATTAGTGGAAGGAAAACAACTCTCCCTGCAGCCTCAAAATTTCTATAGCCTCTCCTCCCAACATTCCTTGCAAACTAAACACTCATTCTCTCTCTATCTCTTTCTGTTTCTCTGTCTCTTTCTGTCTCTGACTCTGGCCTTTCTCTCTGTCTCTCTCTATGTCTTTCTGTCTGTGTGTGTGTGTGTTTCTCTCCACCTCTCTCTTTCTATCTCTGTTTCTTCTCTGTTGCTCTGTCGCTGTGTCTCTATCTCTCTCTGTCTCTCAGTCTCTCTCTCTGTCTCTCTGTCTCTCTCTCTCTCTCTCTCTCTCTCTCTCTCTCTCTCTCACACACACACACACACACACACACACACACACACACACACACACACACACACACACTTCTTGCTTCCACAGTTGCCACCCATTGTGCCTCCCCTTTACCTGTTGAATCTAACCCTGTCTCTCTTTTCCTACTGTCACCACCCTACTAAGCCCTCATTACCTTACCACCCACCTGAATTATTTCAGTAGTTTCCTAATGGGTCTTCTGGCATCCTTTGACCCCTACTTCCACTCCATTTTTTCATGCTATTGCAAGAATAATCTTTTTTCCATATAGATTGAGTCATGATACTCTTCTAACCATAAATCTTCAGTGGTTTCCTATTACCTACTGAGCAAAGTCCAGACTCCTTTGCCATTTAAGGCCCTCCAGTATCTGATACTACCTTGTTTTCTTACTATGCTACAGTTAGACTAAACCATTCTGTCCCACTCTCCTTGCTCCCCCACAATATCCTCTGCTTTTTCCTGCCCCTCCAGCCTTGTACATTATATTCCCTTTGCCTCAAATGCCCTCCCTGTCTTTTGTTTGATAAATCTCACCTATTACAGGCATATCTCAGAGATATTGTGAGTTTGGTTCTAGACTACTGCAACAAAAGCGAATATCGCAATAAAGTAAGTCACAAGAATTTTTCTGGTTTCCCAGTGTATATAAAAGTTATGTTTACACTATACTGCAGTCTATTAAGTATGCAATAGTATTATGTCTAAAAAAACCCAAACTAGAAGGGGCAGCTATGTGGCACAGTAGATAGAGCACCAGCCCTGAAGTCAGGAAGACCTAAGTTCAAATCCAGCCTCAGACACATGACACTTATTAAGGGTGTGACCCTGGGCAAGTCACTTAACCCTGATTGCCTTACAAAAACAACGAAGTACAAGCCTTAATGAAAAAATCTTAAAATGCTAACCATCATCCGAGCTTTCAGCGAGTCATGATCTTTTTGCTGGCGGAGGATCTTGCCTTGATGTGATGGCTGCTGAGCGATCAGGGTGGTGGTTGTTGAAGGCTGGGGTGGCTGTGGCAATTTCTTAACATAAGATGACAATGAAGTTTGCCACATCAATTGATTCTTCCTTTCACTTGAACACTTAGAGGCCATTGTAGAGTTATGAATTGGTCTAATTTCAATATTGGTGTGTCTCAGAGTATAGGGATACCCAAGGAGAGGAAGAGAGATGGGGGAATGGCCAATTGGTGGAGTCAGAACACACATAACACGTATTGATTAAGTTCACAGTCTTACTGGGGTGTGGTTTGGGGCTCCCCAAAACAATTAAAATAATAACATTAAAGATCACTCTTCACAGATCACCAGAACAGATACAAAAATAATGAAAAAGTTGGAAACATTGTGAGAATTACCAAATGTGACACAGAGACAGGATGTGAGCACATGGTGTTGAAAAAATGGCACAGACAGACTTGCTCCATGCAAGCTTGCCCCAAACCTTCAACTTGTTTGTTTTTCTTTTTTAAAAAGGCAAAATCTTCAAACGGCAATAAAGTAAGGCACAATAAACTGAGGCATGCTGGTACTTAAAGCCAAATTCAAATGCCTTCTCCTTCATGAAGTCTGCCATGATTCCCCCTTTCAGAAACATCCTTGAGACCTCAGATAGCACTTTGCTTTGCTCATCTCTAATATACCTATCTTGCAATATTTGTATTATAGTTATTTTGTTTCTCTAATGCTATCCTTACCTTTGTTTAGGATAATAGATCTGGAAAGGACATTAGAAACCATCTAATCCAACTCACTCATTTTTAAAATGAGTAAATTGAGGTTCATAGAGGCAGTGACTTTCCCAGGATCGAAAATCAAGTGCTAGAGCCAAGGCTCAAACCCATGTCTTTTGACTCTAAATTCAATGCTGTTTTCACTAGGGTATATGTCTTATACCCTAGTCAGAGATGAAAC
>CM053625.1:130122302-130139996 GCA_028646595.1 Phalanger gymnotis | reverse complement strand
AATTCCAAGCCCTTTGATCTCTTAGTGTAGAAGCTGCTAGATCTTGGGTTATTCTGATTGTGTTTCCACAATACTCAAATTGTTTCTTTCTGGCTGCTTGTAGTATTTTCTCCTTCACCTGGAGTTACACTCATTTTGACAAAGCATATGCTTCTGTTTGTATATTAATAACTGAATTTAACACATAATTAGCAATAATTCATTAAAATAGGAAGTTTATAGGTGGCTACTTCCTTACTCCTCCTCCCCCACCTGCCACTTACATTCAAGTGGTTTTCTTCCTGACCCAGCCTGTCCCAACTTTGCTTTCCCCTCTTCCCCCCACCCCAGCCCAGCTTGACCAGTAGTAGCCTTCATATGTCTTAGGGTCTCTCCCTATGGGCCTTGTTTTCAGGAGTCTCTCTTCCCATGCATCTGAATTTGTGTCAATTATTTCTTGTATTATTTTCACATCATGAATTACAAAGTTGATTTGGAGACTTTTTTTGTCTCCTTGCCCCAGGCACCAAAATCTCTGCATCTTTGCCACACTCTCCTTCCCTCCCTCCTCCCTCCTTCAAGTAGGGTGTGGTTCCCTAGAAAGAGACAAGGGGTAGGAATTTACTCTGCCCCTTACCAGACTGTAAACTCCATGAGGGCAAAGATTATGTCTTAGCTATATGTTGCATCTTCTCTAAGACTTGACATAGCATTTTACACTCTTAAAAAATGACCATTAAATAGTCAGTCAATAAATGTTTGTTGAATGAACAAGATTGTGTGGTTTTATGAATCTGCAGTGGCCAAGTATCCTGGAATTTCTGCTCTCTAGCCTGGGCCAGAGCACACACTCAGAGACACTCCAGAGAGCAGATCCGAGGGTCTCATCACACCACTCTTCCATTCGGGAGCACACAGGGTTAATACATAAAGAATCACCTGTATTCAGCAGTCTTTGTCTTCTTGGAGGGCAGGAATCAGAACGGTGACACAGAGAAGCTGGCGCCTGGGGGGCCGGTGATTTATCCTTAACGCCAGCTGGCAACAGTAAGCAGCAGTGTAAAGACTAAGGGACCATGCATTTTCTCTGCAGGGGAGAGACCCAGGAGCAGAGGAGTTGTCCCTGAAAGCGCTGGTAGCTGGAAGAGTTTGCTCTAAGGCCTCAATCCTCTATGCCAGAGGGAAGCCACTATTTAATTACCTTCGTTCTGACTGCAGACACACTTCATAAATTGGATAATTGTTGCTGGCCCCTACCCGTGCCAACATTCCTGGGCTCTGGTTACGCCTCTGGACCCCACCAGATGGTCACCCCACCCCCTGGCCCCCTACCCAAGAAAGCTTCCTCATCAATGTGTTTATCTTCCAGTAGGGGATCGATCTGTAAGATTGCAGCAACCCCCATGCTGACTTTTGATCGAGATCCCAGAAACTACTTCCCCTCCCAGCGTTGGTTGAAGGCCTCATAATAACCCCAAAGTCCTATTAAGCATCCCATACTGCTTCTCAGGCTACAGGCCTTGGTCTCTGCTCCACTCCCTCCCTCTCCCTTTCCCTCTCTCCTTCCCCTTCAGCATTTCCTCTTTTGCGGAGAGCATCCTATTAGACTAAGAAAAGTTTCTGAGTATATGAGTGCTAGCCCTCCAGGCCTGGGATTGTGGTTTTACCCTTCAGGGAGCCAGAGGTCTCAGGGACACTCTAGGCTTTGCTAAGAGCATGAAACCCTATAAGCCTCCCTTAGAGCTAGAAGGAAACGTAACAACTAGTCCAAACTTCATGTTACAGATGAGGAACCTGAACTCCAGGCCGGCTCAGCAACTCATCCAAATATAGCTGGTCAGCGACAGAGACCGAGATAGAACTCGGGTCTTTTGACTCCCAGTCCCCGACGTCGGCTGTATTTTAGCCCATGATCTCAGCTTGTTAGCCCATTTCCTATCAAAAAACCATGTTCTTATGAAGAGCACATTTATAGAAGACACTTGGCTGTGAGTTACAGCTGAGCCCCAGCCTGCCATCCTAGCCATAAATCCTGTTTCCTTCATGCAATCAGAAATCAGGTGGAGAAGATCGGCCATTCTAAGTCCCCAGACTATGGCCAGCATTTGCCTAGGAGTAGCTTTGGCCGTTTCTATTTCCCTGAGCCCTTAGGTCACAAGCCAGCCAGTCTTACCTGCAATGAGAAAAGGCAATGTGATTTGAAGAGAAATCAATGAGTCCCTGCAGGCTCCCAAATCACACTCACCACCCCCAGCCTGCTTCAGTGGCTAAAATTCCACCCTTTTAACTGGTTTCTTTAAAGCCCAATAAGAGAGAGGGCTGGGACATAGATTCTTGTCTCCTTTCCAACCTTATCTCCTCTTGCTCCTCTACACGTATCCCCTACTCTGGCCAAATTAATGTCCAATCTCTCTCACACACAGTTTGCCCCTTCTTGCCTCTTTGTCCCCCACCCCTTGCCTCTTTACTCTCTCATCTCTGATATTTTTTTCTGCCTGTCTGATCCCATCCATCCCAGCTGGGGAGACTTCCTGGATTCTGACCTGGCCCAACCTCCAACCCATCAGCACACCCTCAAAACCCTTTGATAATTTTGCAGCTCTGTCATTTCAGTGATTATTAACTGGCTTCTCTTGTTTTGCTCAGACTGTCAGCCTCCCCCAAAAGGCAGGGACTGTGCCAAATATTTAGCACTGAAGACAGGGCTTTGTACTCAAAAGGCCTCTGAGAACTCTAACAGGTAAACTGACCAATTTCTTAGCCACTGTTTCTCTTCCCTTCCTGATACATTGAAGCCCCTTTTCACCAGGAAACCCATGAAGTCCCTTGGACAGGTGTAGTAGATATCGAATCATAGATTGAGAACTGGAAGGGGCCTTAAAGCACTGAGTCCAACCCCCTCATTTTGTAAATGAAAAAACTGAGACAAGTTAAGTCCCTTGCCCAGGGTCACATAATGAGTAATTCTACAGCAGAATTTGAACTCCAATCTTCCTGATTTCGTGAATTCTATCCACTATACTACCCGATTCAAGGCAGGAAGGTTGAGAAGAACATGGCGGGCTATGTGTGGTGGCATGAACATTTAATCCCTGCTATAGGGGAGGCTGAAGCTGGCAGATTGCTTGAGTTTGGAGTTCTGAGCTGTGTTAGTATTAGCTGATAGGAGTACTCTAGCACAAATATGGTGAACTCTCCCCAACATACACACACACACACACTCCTGGCAGGGATCAGGTTGTCTAAGGAGGACCAAACTGGCCCAGGTTGGAAGTGAAGCAGGTCAAAGGTCTCATTCTAAGTAGTAGCGGGATCTGGTCCATGAGCAGCTATTGTACTTCCAGCCAGAGGAAGGAGAGGAAAGAGAAGGAGAAGAAAGAAAAAGAGGAAGAAAAGAAGTAGGAAAAGGGAGAAAAAAAGGAAGAGGAAGAAGAAGAGAAGGATAAGTAGGAGAAGGAAGAGGAAAATGAAGAAGAGGAGTAGAAGGAAGAGGAAGAGGAAGCTGAGGGGAAGGAGGAGGAGAAGGAGAAAGAGGAGGAGGAGGAGGAGGAGAAGTACTGTATCTTTTTCTCCTAGTTCCTATCTGCCTGGTTTTTTATTCTCCATGGATGCCCTGACCCTCAGCAGGCTTCCCTGTTCTGTTAATAATCACTCGTTATATGGCATTCTAAGGTTTACAAAGGGGCAGCATGGTGGATAGAGTACCAGGCCTGGAGTCAGGATGACCTGAGTTCAAATGTGACCTCAGACACTTACTCGCTGTGTGACCTTGGGCAATCCACTTAAACGTGTTTGCCTCAGTTTCCTCATCTATAAAATGAGTTGGAGAAGGAAATGCCAGGCCCAGCTTGTTAGAATGTTAGAGCTGAGAAACATATCCAGGGCTCCTGACATCAAGGCCACTGTGCCCTCCATCATACCACTCTGCCTCTTTTGGAACATGGTCTTATCCTATATTGAATACCTACCTGTCTACACCTTCAAGCCAGTCCCATGGGCTTGGTTCTTCATCCCAAATCAACAAGTTGATTCCATCCACATCCTAGGGTGACATCCAGATTGTGAGGGGAAGGGAATCACAGGTGCCAGTTTTGTGGACAATCTCTCTTAGGCAGAGTGAAGCAGAAGAAGAATATGAGAGCAAGAGAGAAATAGACTCAAATTCAGACAAGAGATTTCAAATTAATTCTCCAACATGCCATCAGCCAGCCTAGAAAAGACAATGCTGTTCAGCAAGCTTTCAGAAAGTAAAAATTGTTTCTCTTAATTTTTCTCTGCTATTTTTCAAGCAAGCTATTTCCCATCCCTCACAGGTAACAGCATTTTAAAGTTTCCTCTGCGGTTTTTTTAAATTTTTTTGTGGGAGACTGTGTTCTAATTTCTTTTACTCCCTGGGACTAGGCTGGGGAAATAAAAGGGCCATCATTCTGGGCTCTGAAATGACATTCAAGGCCAATTTGGGACTGTAAAGTTTTGCCATAATTTGGACAGATTTTTTCCACTTGTAGAAGTTGGATTTTAATCTTTGGTTTTCTCTTTTTATACATCATGACTCTAAAACAGCATTTATTTTTACCCTTCCAATTCTTATCTTTAGATCTATGGGATGAGACTGGGTTGGAATGCATCTGTGCTTAACCATTTCTCCACTGACAGGGCCAACTAAGAGTATAGATGGGACTATTGGAAATATCTCTAAAATACTTAGAAGCAAGCTCTTTCTGAAAACAATTCTGAAGCACTGGTTTGCATCTAAATAAAGGAAATGCCAATTATAGAACATTCTTATTAATTCTTTAAAGGTAGGTCTTCTAAGGAATTCCATTGAGTAAAACTCTGGGTGATTCTTGCTTGGACTTAAAAGTAACAGCTTTTTTAAAAAAATCTATTTTAATCTTATGATCCTTTTCCTGAATGAGTCTGAATTAGTGATGTATGTAACTATATTTTATTTAAACACCATGCTTTCAAAATTCATTCAAAAATGTTTATTCGAAGCTTACTATGTGGAAGACACTCCATTATGGACTAAGGGAGATCCAAAGATGAATGTGATGGTCAGATAAAGAGAAGACATGTCCACATACAAATATAACACAAATTGGAATGGATTCGTGTATAAGGTTGAGAAACAGCATCAAGTAGTAAATAAAGAATTGGTTCTAGATTCAAGAAGACCTGGGGTTCAGGTCCTGTCTCTAACATAGACTTGCCGTGCAATCTTGGGCAAACCATTTAACATATCAGTGCCTGCAAGGCAACTCTCTAAGACTATAAGCTCCAGGTGGATTATGGATCTGCATGGAGAGGTAGGGAGTGGAGTAAATTAGTAAGTTAAGCAAGTAAGTTAAGTGACTTGTCCAGGGTCACACAGCCAATGAGTGCCTGAACCTGTATTGGAATGCAGGTCTTCCTGATTTCAGACCCAGCACTTTATCCATTGTGTAATCTGGCTCCCTCGAGGAAGGAGAGAGGGAAAGAAGGGAAAAGAATGAGGGAGAGAGGAAGAGAGGAGGAAAGAGGAGGAAAAGAAAAAAGGAAAAGAGAGAAGGGGAGAGGGAGGAGAGAGAGAGAGAAAGAGAGAGAGAGAGAGAGAGAGAGAGAGAGAGAGAGAGAGAGAGCACATAAAAAATCTAAAGTGCTATGAGATGTATTCAAAGTGTAGTCTACCAATTATCACTTGGCACTTCCAAGTGGAGTGGCCTCAATAACATTTTTTAAAAGCGTGCTTAGGAATATCTCTCAACCTTTTCCTGAATCTCTTGAGAGCCTAGGGCAGGCCAGCTAACATTCTGTATTCTCTATGTCAGAATCAGGATCACAAAAGATCTTGACAAGCTAGAATGATGGATTTAGTCTAATAAAAAGAACTTTGGTAGGGGTACGTGTAAAGTCCAACACTTGGGGTTAACTGAACAATGACACAGGCGTAGGATTGGAGAGTAGTGACTAGATGACAGTCCCTGTGGAAAATGTCTAGGGATTTTAGCAGACAGCGAGCTCAATATGAGTCAACAGTTTAACACTGCAGTTAAGAAAATGCTATTTACATCCTAGGCTACATTAGGAAAGGCATAGTGTTCAGAATGAGCATGGAAATGGTTCTGCAGAATTCTGGTTCTGGTCAGACCACATCTGGAGCATTTTATTTAGTCTGGGGCATCTTTCCTTGGCTTCCTGGTCCCTACTATCTGCTGCCTTTGCACCAACATTTCTACTGCTGAACAAAGGTGGAGAAAAATCACACAACATCTCTGACTTGGGTCTACTACAAAGTCATATTACCTAACCTCAACTGGGCAACTGTTGATGCAGGGCAGTCCTTCTATTTCCTCACCAACTCATACCCCACTCTGTAAAATAGCTATTCTAAACCTTTTAAGCCTGTTTAAAACTTTCCATGGCTCCCCTTCCCCGCCCCCTCTCAAATGAGAACCTTGCCTCATAATTTACTGAAAAAATTGAGGCCATTCACTGAGAGCTCCCTCTTTTTCCCTCCTCCTCATCTCATTTCATTCAGATCCCTTCTGCCCCATCTCTTCCTTTACCCCTGTCTCACATGGAGGAGTAGGCTACTCCTAGCCAAGGAAAAAACCCCTCTACCTGTACAAGTGGTCCCATTCCATCTCTTCTCCTCCAATATATTGGACCCTCTGTCATCCCCAATCAATCAATCAACCACCCAACCAATAAATATTACTAAGCACCTACTATGCTTTCATTTATTTCCAATCTTGCCTTCTCTGCTGATTCATTTTCTACTCTCTATAAACATGCCCATGTCTCCTCCATTCAGAAAAAAAAAATCCTCACTTGATCTTTCCATTCCTGCCATTTATTGTCTTTTATCTGTCCTTTGTGTCTAAATTCCTTGAGAAGGCCTTTTACTTCCTCTCCCCTTACTCTCTTAACTTTCTACAGTCTGGCTTCCAACCTCTTCATTCAACCAAAACTGCTCTTTCTAAAGCTACTAATGATTAAATTGCCAAAACCAATGGCCTGTTCTCAGTCCTCATCCTTCTTGCCTCTCTGCAACCTTTGAGATGTTCAGGACACCACTCTCTCCTGGGTCTTTTCCTACCTATCTCACTGCTCCTTCTCCACCTCCTTCACTTGATCACAATTCACATCATGCCCATTAACCATGAGTGTCCCATAGGACTCCATACTGAGCCCTCTTCTCTTCTCCCTCTATACTACTTTATTTGTTTTTCATCAGCTCCTATGGATTTAGTTATCATCTCTGTGTTGATGATTTTCAAATATATTTACACAGCCCTATTCTCTCTGCTTACCTCCAGTCTCGCATCTCCAACTGTCTTTCAGACATTTCAAACTGAATGGCTACTAGACATTTTAAACTTAATATGTCCAAAATGGAATTCATTATTTTTCCCTCAAAATAAAAGCACATCTCAGATGCCACCTGCTATATGAGACTTGTCTCTCCCTCCCATTACTAGTGTTCTCATACCCATTAAACTATTTTTTAAAATTTACTCTGTGTATTTTGTGTGTGCTTATCTATGTACCTGTTATTGTCCCCAACAGAAGTTCATAAACTCCTTGAGGTTAGGACAGAGAATATTTCATTTTTGACTTTGTATCTCCTTTGCCCAGAATGGTGCCTAGAACATAGTAGGTACTCAAATGCTTATGGAATCAATCCAATTCAACTAGCATGATAATAGTTCTGGAGGTTATGCCATATCAGTCGGTCAATCAATAAACACTTATTATGTACCTACTATGTGCCAGGCACTGTGCCAAGTCTTGGGGATACAAACAGAAGCAAAAGATAGTCCCCGCTCTAGAGGATCTGGCAATCTAACAAGCAAACAAATGTAAACAAACAAGCTTTATACAGGATAAATAGGAAATAATTAAGACAGGGAAGGCACTAGATTAAGAGGGATTGGGAAAGACTTCCTGTAGAAGATGGGATTTTAGCTGAGACATGAAGGAAACCAGGCAAGTAGAGAGGAGGGGATAAAGGAGAACATTTCAGGCATGGGAACAGCCATAGAGCTCCATCTAAGGAATGATGGAGAGAATTTGGGGAAGGAGTTAAACCTGGTAAAGAAAACACAGAGGAGGGAAATGATGCTGTCTTCAAGTATTTGAAGAACTGTCCTGTGCAAAGGTATCCTTTGCCAAAATGCAAAAGTGGCAGCAATGGACAGGGGTTGCAGAGAGACAGAGTTTGCCTTAATGTAAGGAAAAACGTCCTAACAATTAGTGTCCCCAAGTAGAACAGGCTGTCTTGGAAGGTAGTGGGTTCTTCTTCACTGGAAGTCTTTGAATTCCACTTGTTGATGTGGTTAAGAAGCTTTCTATTCAGGCATACAATAAATTAGATGGCCCCTGAGGTATCTTCCAACTCTGGGGTTCTATAATCTCCTCTGACTCAGCGAAGAACAGTCTTTGCTTAGAGAGGCAATTGGCCAACCCACTGAAGCTGACAGTTAATAATTAGAACTTTGGTGCTGAGGGTGTTTGCTATAGAGAGAACCCTCCTCTAACCCAGAGAAACAAGAGCTCAGGGAAGGCGAGGCAGGTACTTGCTGTCCCTAGACAAGATGTTCTGTGAAGCCGAGATTTTGGGATAATTGATAGAGGCCTAAATGGGATTATTTTAAACCCAGACTAACTCTCTAGATTTTCCAGGGGGAAGAAAGGTGAAGTCTGCTCTCTGAGTGAAGTCAGTCAGCTTGCTGAGGGTTAATTCCTCAGCAACCTCCGGCCTTCCCACAGAAGCTGCCAAGAGTGTTGGAAAGGAGAGTCGGAGCCAAAGAGAAGGCCCCAGACCAGCTGCCTTATCTGTCTTTCTTTCTCCCTCAGCTAAGTTTACATATCATCCCTGTAATCCCCCTGATGAGGGCAACTTGAAGAGTGGATGATTTTGCCATTAATCAAGGAGGAGGTTGTCATTTGGAGACCTGGGATGTCTACTTACACACTCCCTCCCTGAATTTCTTTAAAGGAAAATCACTTGGGAGAAAATTTCAGGAAGACGAATCTTTAGGATGTTTTAAAAAGAAGTCACTTAGATGATGAAGGGGAGGGAGGGATATTTACATGAACGAGACCTATTTACTGAGACATTCACAAGAATAAATGGCATAAAGGTTATCAATGCTTGTGCTTCTGGGCATCAATTGATTGTTATCTAGGGTTGGGAAATATTCCCACCATTACCTTATCATCTTAAACTGTAGGATGAATGACAGGAGGGAGTTCGATGAGGTTGCAGATGTAGCTTCAGTGCTGTGAGTGGCTCATAGTGCTAATATTCTGTGACTCAGACATTATCCTACTCAGGCCTGTAAACGTTCTGCATAGGTAACCTGATCTAGCTCTGGTGTTCTAAACAGGACTGTTGTTCAATCGTTTCCGTCATGTCTGGCTCTTTGTGACCCTGTTTGGGGTTTTCTTGGAAAAGATGCTGGATTTGTTTGCCATTTCCTTCTCCATTTCATTTTATAGATGAGGAAACTGAGGCAAACAAGGTTAAGTGAATTGTCCAGGGTTACACAGCCAGTAAGTATCCGAGGCCATATTTGAACTCAGATCTTCCTGACTCTAGGCCTGGTACTCTATCCAGTGCACCACCTAGCCGCCCCTCAAAACAAGTCTGTACCCAAACCATTGAAGGAAAGGAGCAAGGGCATTTACTCATCTCTTGTTGATGAAAAGATCATAGGATCTAGGCAAAGATTCTTAACCTCTTTTCTATCAAGGACCCCTTTGGCAGTCTAATGAAGCCTATGGACTTTAATGGGAAGGAGTTAAATGGGAAGTGAGAGAGGCATAAAAATGAAAGGCCTCAGTAAAAATTATTTTAATTGTATGGGACCACAAGGAAGCTAGGTTCAATCCTGGCTCTGATACACATTAGCCATATGACATTGGCTAAGTCACGTAATTGCTCTAATTCTCAGTTTCCTAACCCATAAAATGGGAGTATTTATACTACCTACCTAATAGGGTTCGTTTGAGGAAAGAGCTTTGTAAACATTAAAGCACCCTAGAAATGTGAATTATCATTATTATTTAAGCCAGAAGCCCATTTTTAATGGAATGGCATTTGGAAACCCCATGACCCTGAATGCCTGTATCCTTGCTCTTTCCTCTAAGCCAAGCTGTGGGCCAGCAGCCAGCATGCCACGTGCTTGCCCAGACCATGGAGGGGGCTTCTCCATCCATTAGACAGGCCACAATAACTTGCCCCCAATTCTGCAGAGTAGCTGATGTTTGCCTGAGGCAAAGTCATTATGGGAGATGTGCTGCTTGGAAAAGACAGATTTGAAAACAAGGCATCACTAGCCAGCCAGGAAGCACTGTTTTCTTGCTCCCTAATGGTGCTAACTAAATTATCAGGATTTGCACACGCAGCAATCTGAGCACAAATAGGGTCACAGAATTAAAGTGCACAGTTAACTTCTCTCAGGCTCTAATGTACTTTTTTACACTGAGCCAGAGAAGAAGGTCTCTAAAAAAGCATTGATATTTTCAGGGTGGTGAAAATCACACCTTCCAAAATGCTGTCAAACAGTTCAGCTGGGAAGTGAAGAGGGGGGAAAAAAGAGTTTCTGTTGGTTGAAAACTTTCCTCTCAGACACTTTGGGCTAGAGAAGGTCTCTGACATCATCAGAAAGCAGCTAATGGAGTGGGCATCTTACTTGGTTTTGCTCACTCTTTTTCAGATTAGGAGATAAATGCCTCTCAACTCATTGGGACGAATGAGGTTTACAGAAGAGATTCCCCCTTTGCAGCCATGTACCTATTTGGTCATCTTTTGGAGGGTAATATATTTAGCAATAAAAGGGAGCTCAGAGATCATCTTACAGATGAGGAAACTGAGGCTCAGAAAGGTTGAGATATTTCTAGGGTCACACAGATAATATTCGACAGCATCATGATTTCAATCCAAGCTCTTCTGATTATAGCTATAATGCTATTTCCACTGTTCATCCATACCCCGGTACCATATGGCAAATATACATAGAACCATGTCCTAGTGATCCTATTTCCTCTTTCCAACATTGTCATTGCCACCTCTAACCAAAAGTGGCCGTTGGTGATGAAGGAGCCCAGGACATTCCAGTGTACATACCAATAACTTTTATAGCAACATGCTAGGAGATGCAGAACAAACTGGGTAGGAAGCACTGGTCTAGTCCATATTGAGGACATTGGTTTAGTGCCTTCTACAAATCTAACCCAGCAAATTTAGACCTTGAATGAATGTTCCCCGAGACCAAAAGAATCTGTCTGCTCTCACAAAACACCCTAGGTTTTGAAGAGCTGAAAATGAATTTCACACAGAGGGCAATGGAGAGGCACATGGTAGGTGTGAGCAGACTGCAACATACGACAAATGAGGAACTTCAAAGAATAACAGGAGTAAAATATGTCACCAGGGAAGTATATGATATAAAAAGAAGATGGGCTGGTCTCATGGCAAGGCCGAGAAATGACAAGTGGACACCTAGGTTCTCATTGCATCCTCAGGAGAAAGTGAGGAAGGCCTTCAGCACTTTGAGTACAACCCCCTGTGGCAAACTAACAGAGAGAACTGGACAAGAGTGGCACAAGATAGGCCAAGGTGTATAGACTGAGATGGAACATTACTTTGTTGGAGGGAATATTCAGTTTAATGAGATCCAAGTCCATTTGAGTATTCAGGGGGGCGGTGAACAAATGAGAGGGAGGAGAGAGTGAGAGAGAGAGACAGAGAGAGAGAGAGAGAGAGAGAGAGAGAAACAGAGATGGAGAAAAATAGAGGAAGAGAGATAGAGATAAAAACAGATAAGTATCCACCTATTCTCCCTAGCCCAATGGATTAGTATTAGAGTTCATGTAAGAATAGCTAGCTATAAAAATAGCTAGCATTTATATAGCACCTACTACGTACCAGAAACTGTGCTCAACGCTTTACAAATACTATCTCATTTTACCTTCCCAACAACCCCAAGAATTAGAAGCTATTAGTAGTAGTATGAGTTCATCATTTCTCAGCCTTGCCATGAGACCAGCCCATCTTCTTTTTATATCATATACTTCCCTGGTGACATATTTTACTCCTGTTATTCTTTGAAGTTCCGCGTTCGTCATATGTTGCAGTCTGCTCACACCTACCATGTGTCCCATTTTACAGATGAAGAAACTGAGGCAAACAGAGGTTAAGTTACTTGCACATAGCTAGTAAGTGTCTGAGGCTAGATTTGAACTCAGGTCTTCCTGATTCCAGGCCTAGGGCTCAGCCACTATCCTTAGTTTCCTTAATCTTAAAATACACTCCCCTTATGTGACAGTTAAGGAAATGAAAATGCAGAAAGGGAAAATGATTTGATGAAGATTACACAGCTAATCAATGGCAGACCTAGGACTAGATCCCTATACTGGGCTCTGCCTACTACAACCCAGTTTTGGGGAATCATATCACAACCTCATATTTATCAAAGTGTTTTTTTTTTAATTTTCCAGGCACGTCTGCATTTCTCTCTTAGATAAATAACCAATGTTTCCATCCATTAGGCAAGGTTTTGTTAACATTTTTACTTGACTCTCTTCTTGTTCATTCAATTTGGTCCAAATTGTTGGTCTGGGATTCTGCTGCCTGAAAATGACAATTTTGAAATTTAAATTATTTTCAACATGCTTCCTATTGTTCAAATTCTTTCAGGTGAAGTTATTTTAGCCTTGAAAGAACTCAAGGAAACAAGTGAGGCAAGAACTATGATCCCCATTTTAGAGATGAGGAAATTAAGGAACAGAGAGGTAAAGTGATTTGCCTTATGTCACACAGGTCTCCTGGATTCCAACCCAGGGTTCTTTCCATTCCTAAGGAAGCTATGAGCACCTGAAGATACCTGCTTATGTTTATCAATCCTGCTGGAAACCAAGTAGGAAAAGGAACAAGAGAAGGGAACTGTTTCAATCAGTCACCAATGCTGATGCCTTAGCGCCTATCTGTAGCTTCACTATATCCAGAAATATTTTTTAAAAAGACTATTACTGGGAAAAGAAGTTTTAGGAAATTGGGCTAGCCTCCCCTCTCCTGATCACAGTTGCTACAATCTCAACAAATATTTCATTTCAGCAAACACTTATTAAATACCTATTGTATGTAAGACTTTGTTTTGGGCTCTGAGGACACATAGATACCACACACTCTATTCTGAAGGAGCATTCGAATAACTATGATATAAGGGAAAGTGAAGTAAATGTAAAGAGAGGTTTCAACAAAGTGGTAGAAAAAATTTGAGAGGAGAAGAGATCACTTTCGCTCAAGTGGGAAGAGGGTCAAGGAGGAGATGACATCTAAATTGGGCTGTGAAGGAAGGAAGAGACTTCAACAAATAGAGATGCCAACGGAGCCCTAGGGGTTAGTGAACACACAGGCACAGAAATGTGTCTCATCATCAAAAATATTGAATGGATCTCCAATTGATATCCAAAGGATATGAAGAAGTAGTTTTCAGAGGAAGAAATTCAAGCCATCAATAGCCATATGAAAAAAGTTCTAAATTACTAATAATTAGAGAAATCAAAAGTTAAAACAATTCTGAGGTACCACCTCAAGCTTATCACACTGGCAAAGTGGACCAAAAAAAGGAAAAATGACAAATGCTGGAGATATGGGAAAATAGGCACACTGATGCACTGTTGGTAGAGCTGTGAACAAGTCCAACCATTCTGGAAAGCAATTTGGTACTATGCCCAAAAAGCTATTAAACTGTGTGAATACTCTTTGACCTGTTGATATTGCTTCTAGGTCCATAACCCAAAGAGATCAAAGAAAGAGGAAAAAGATCTACATGTACACTAATATTTATAGCAGCTCTTTTTGTGATGGCAAAAATTTGGAAACTGAGGGTATGCTTATCATTTGGGGAATGGACAAATAAGTTATGGTATCTGAATGTGATAGAACACTATTATGTTGTGAGAAATGATAAAAGGAATGATTTCAGAAAAACCTGGGAAAACTTGTATGTACAGATACAAAATTGAGTGAGCAAAATCAAGAGAAAAATTTATACAATAACAAATTGGGGGTGGTGTTGGTTTTTTTTTTTCACAAACAACTCTGAAAGACTTAGGAACTCTGATTAACACAATGGTAAACACCATTCCAAAATATTCCTGATGAAATGTCTTTTATTGCCAGATAGTGAAACGATATATCCAAAGTGAAAATCAAAGTATGTTTTTTCTTCCTTCCTTCCTTCCTTCCTTCCTTCCTTCCTTCCTTCCTTCCTTCCTTCCTTCCTTCCTTCCTTCCTTCCTTCCTTCCTTTCTTCCTTCCTTCCTTCCTTCCTTTCTTCTTCTTTCTTCGTTTGTTTGTTTCTTTCCTTCCTTTTTTTTTCTTTCTTACTTTTGGACATGGCTAATGGAGAATTTGTTTTTCACAATTATACATATTTGTAATGGGCTTTGTTTTTTCTTGCCTTCTCAGTGGGTAGGAGAGGGGAAGGGGAAAGGAGGGAATTTGTAACTGAAAATAAAATTGAATTTAAAAAATAAGATAAAATTAATTGAAAAGAAAATAGTGAATGGACAGCTGTCCAGGTTGGCTGAGATGCAGTATATATGAAGTAGAGTAGTATGAGATAAACCTGGTAAAGTTGGTTTGCAGCCAGACCCTAGAAAGAGGCAGTTTGGCAAAGAGGAAAGATCCCTAAGAATCTGGATTTTAATCCCAACTCTGTCATTCAGTACCTATATTAACTTGGGAAAGTCATTTAATTCCTCTGACCCTCAGCTTTATCATGTCTAAAACAAGGGAGTTGAGTTAGATAAACTCCTAAAATCCCTTCCAGCTCGAAATCAATGACCCTAAGTTCTTATCGACAACAGGATCGGGAGCTTAACCTTTATTCACTGGGGAACTACTTATGGTTTTTGAGCTGTGGAGATACATGGTTAGGAAGATACATTAGAAATATGACCCAGGCAATAGTTTTGATGATGGACTAGAGAGAGTCAGACTGGAGGCAGGGGGATCAGATGTGAGGCTACTATAGTAGTCAAGGCAGAAGGTCATGAGAGTCTGAACTGCAGTGGTGACAGTGGGATTGGAATGGTGGGAGAATGAGAAGAATTATTGAGGGGGATTTGATAGGATGAAGCAACTCATTGAATTGGAGAATAAGGGAAAGGGGGGAAAATCAAAGATGATTGAAGTCATAAAGCTGGGCAACTGGGAAGATGGAAGTGCCATTATTATAAATAGGGTAGTTTAGCTGGGAAGGGAATTCTGAATTCAATTCAAGACATATTGAGTTTTAGGTGTTGGTAGGACATCAAGGTGGAGATATCCAGGAGGCAACTGGAAATATAAAACTCAGGTTCAGGGAAGAAAAGGGGGTTAGAGAAATAGATGTAGGAGTCATCAATACAGAAGGGATCATGAAAGTTATGGGAATAGATGGAATTGTTAAGGAAGACAGTAGAGGGAGACAGGTTGTTGTGTTTGTCCTTCATTTTCGAAGAGGACCATGGCATCAGGGAAATGATGACATGACTTGCAGTTGACTTTGATTTGACTGAGGGAGGGCTGTGCAAGGTCACCAACCTCACTTTCTCCTCCAGAGCCATCTGGGTCCAGTGACCAGATATTCATCAGGATGACTGGAGATGACCCAGGATGCAGTGGGAGACCCTGGCCCTTTTAGGCTAAGGCCTTTTCATGGAACAGTGTATCTGCAGCACCTAGCATAGTACCTGGCATATAAATAGGTATATAGCCTATATTTGTCGACTGGTTGTTAGAACCCTGGGGGAACAGCTACATTATTTAAGGTTTGGGAGGACAATATGGATCCAGCAAACAAGACAGAATAGTGGTCAGAGAGGTAGGAGAGTGGAGCATATTGTTTAAGACTTAGTTCAATTGCCACAACTTCCCACCTCAGGGTCTTTAGCAAGAATTTTCTAAGAGCATTGAGAATCAATTTAAGTCAATTTAACAAAAATTTATTCAATTTAATTCAACAAACATTCATTACACGCCAAAGTACAAGCCACTAGACTGGTTGGGGAGGTGGGCCCAGGTGGGTGGGTGTTGGGGGTGGAGGAAGGGGGGGGCAGCAGCTAAGCTGAGACTTGAAGATAAAACCAAAACAGTTCACGCCCTTAAAAAGCTTACCCAAATCGATGTAATTAACCCTCCAAAAGGTCTCTCTAGGTTTAAACTTTGAGGAATTATTTTCCTCTGGAAAGAAGTAGATGTTTACACAAAACACATAATCTCATTTGGTCACTCACCCTAATAGGCCTGTGAGGTGTTTAAGGTAGGGATCGCTATCCAGGTTTTACAGATGAGGAAATAAAGTTCTCAGAGGGTAGAAGTTACTTCCTGAAGGTCACACAGTGAGTTATTGGATATCTCCGGCCTGGGGCTGGAACCTAGACCCTCCCAATGATTGTCACGGTTTCTCTTCCTTTCACTCCTCTCCCCTCCCCCCAACACGCACAGAGCACCAAAGAGCTTCCTCCCACCACAAGGCTAGAGCAGTTCAGAGCATCACCTAGTCCTGACACAGACTCTGACAAAGGGGGACAACAGGAGCTGGAGTCAGATGCTGGGCCATGGGCTTGAAGGCTTCCTTCTCCTCCCCCAACTGCTGCCAGCTCTTGAGAAATGGGATTCCTTTCCTGGAAATTCAAGAGGATTTTTCTTCCCCTCCCCCCCCCCCCCAAGCATCAGTGCAATCCATCTCTGGGTGTCAAGCCTGAATCTTCTCATCTTCTGTCTTAAGTTGTTAGTCAATTACTCTAGTCCCAGGGGAGGCTAGAGTATAATCATGACCTCAGAGGCTCTTCTAGCATCACTTCAAGATTTAATGTCTATAATAGGGGCCATTGACTCATCCTGGGAAGCTGCCTAGGTAGATGAAAAGAGCCCTGGACTGAGAGTCAGAAGACCTGGGTTCGGATCTTGTCTGCCACTGTCTGCGATTTTGGGTAAGTCCGTTCTCTCCTCTGGAACTCAGTTGCCTCATATGTAAAATGAGGGGATTGGGCTAGATCATTTCTAACATCCCCTCCATTTCTAATATTTTATAACTTCATATGCTAGAATACCTTTTCGACCTCATCAAACATTTCTGTTCTGCCAAACCAGTCTATTCTTGATCTTTTCCTGTCTAGAGGCAGCTAGGTGGCACACTGCATCTGGAGTCAAGAAGGCCTGAGTTCAAATTCAGCCTCAGAAACTTAATAGCTGTGTGACCCCAGAGCAAATCGCTTAAACCTCAGCCTCAGTTTCCTCAACTGTAAAATGAAGATACTAATAGTATATCAAGGCAGCAGCTAGGTGACTCTGTAGATAGAGTACTAGGTCTGAAGTCAGGAAGACCTGAGTTCAAATACAGCCTCAGTCACTTACTAGTAGTATGACCCTGAGCAAGTCATATAACTTCCATTTGCCTTAATCCACTGGAGAAGGAAAAGGCAAACCATTACAGTATCTTTGCCAAGAAAACTCCATGGATAGTATTGGTGTGCTGTGGTCCATGGGATCATGGAAAGTGGAATACGACTGAAAAACTAAAACAGCAACAGCAACAGCAACAGCACCACCCTCTCAAGGTTGTTAGCAAGTGCCTGGCACATAGCGAGTACTTAATAAATGTGTCCTTCTTTCCTTCTTTCCTTCCTTCCTTCCTTCCTTTCTTCATTCCCTCCTTCCCTCCTTCCCTCCTT
>CM053625.1:130099547-130121802 GCA_028646595.1 Phalanger gymnotis | reverse complement strand
TCCTTCCTTCCTTCCTTCCTTCCTTCCTTCCTTCCTTCCTTCCTTCCTTCCTTCCTTCCTTCCTTCCTTCCCTCCTGTCGGCCTTCCCTTCCCTTTATGCATTTACATAGGCTGCCCACTCCCCATGTCTGGAAATGCATTCTCTTCTCTCTTTTCTCTTCTCTTCTCCTCTCCTCTCCTCTGAAATTCATCTCTTCCCTCATGGTATGGCTCAGATGCCACCTTGGAGGTGAAGACTCCCCTGATTCCTGCAGATAAAAGTGATCTCTTCCTCCTCAAATCTTCCTATCAATTAACAAGCATTTATTAAGCTCCTACTACATGCCAGGAGGGGCGGCTAGGTGGCAGGGGGATAGAGTACTGGGCCTGGAATCAGGAACACCTGAGTTCAAATCCACCTCAGACACTTACTAGCTGGGTGACCAGCTAGCAACTAGCTAGTTAAGTCACTTAACCTTGATTGCCTCAGTTTCTTCATCTGTAAAATGAGCTGGAGAAGGAAATGGCAAGTCACTCTCATTTTGGCAAGAAAACCCCAAATGGGTCATGAAGAGTCAGACAAGACTGAAAAGACTGAACAACAGTGCTAGGTGCCAAGTATGCAAATTAAAAAACAAAACAGTCTCTGCTCTCAAGAAGCTGACCTTATGTAAAGGAGATAATATTTATGTATAGAAGTATATAGCAAATAAATAGATGCAGAATAAATTTTTAAAAAAAGGTAGCCTATCTTCTCAGCAATACAATGATCTAAGACAAATCTGAAAGAACTCATGTAGAAAAATGCTATCCACTTCCAGAGAAAAAACTAATGGAGTCTGAGTGCAGATCAAATCCCACTTTTAAAACTTTTGTCATTTTTCTTAGTGTTTTTGGAGGGAGGTCTGTGTTTTCTTTTACAACATAATTAATATGGAAATAGGTTTTGCATGACCACATGTATAATCTATGTCAATTGCTTGCCTTCTCGATGAGGGGGAGGAGAGGGAGGGTAGGAGAGAATTTGAAATTCAAAACATTTTTTAAAACTGTTAAAAATTGTTTTAACATGTAATTGGTGGAAAAAAAAGATTTTTTTAAAAAGTAGCTCATGAGATCACAGATCACAGAATATATTTCCAGGACGTTAAGGAAGGGACCTTAGAGACCATTAAATCCAATCCTATCATTTTACAGATGGGGACACTCTGAGGTGTGGAGAAGTTAAGTAATTGTCCAAGGTCACACAGCAGAAAGCATCTCAGATGGTATTTGAAACAGGTCTTCCTGACTCTATGTCCTAATCTCTATCTACCATGCAACACTGCCTAGAATTAAACAGATGGGGTGAAGGAGACTATTACTAGTTGGGAATTCCTTGGGCATTTTATCCATATCTTTCCTTTTTTCTTATTATAGTCTGCCTTATGTTATATTTATTTTTCATATACACGTCATACAACTACCCTTGCTATCTCCCACCCCCAAGAATGTAAGCTCCTTGAAGGCAGGGAGTATATCATGCTCAACTTTTGTTTGTCCATAGTGGATGCTTAATAAGTATTTATTTAACTGAATTATTGAACTCCCTTATTTCACAGAAGAGGAAACAGGCCCAGAGAACTTAAATGGCTTTCCCAAAGCCACATAGCAAGGGACAGAATCAGGACTAGAACCCAAGGCTTCAGATTCTAAGACCAGTTCTCCTTCCAGAATTCTGCAAGGATTCAAATCCCAAGCTCCATCCAGTTGGGTTCTCCTAATAAGCCTTCAAGCCTACTAAAACAATAAGGAACTGAGGTAATGAATGGTAGAACCATGCAGGAGAGCTTTCTTCCCCTGCCTCCAATTTAGTCGTTTTCCTAAATTCAGATCTCTTCCTTCCCTCCCATCCCCACTCCCACCCCACCCCCTCTCCATTAGTCACCAAAATTAATCACAAATAATGTTGCAGCTGAATTTAGTGTTGCTGACAGCAAGGGCCTAGACTGGTGTAGAGCATGAGTCACCAGCTTGGGTTGGTCTGTCAGAGATTCTGCCCACCTATAATTTTCTCTTGGGTCTAAAGTAGGCCCACTCACTCTCCTTGTCCTCAACACTATTGACCTCACCTCTATAGGGGTCTCGCTTACCCCATACTCCCAGGCCTTTGTCCAGCAAAGGCCTGATCTCGGGGGCAATAAAGAGGCAGGAGGCAAAGATGGTGAACAGCTCCGTTTAATCAAGTCAGTGACCAGATTTTTATAGCCTTTATTACGTAGTACTAGGGCTGCCTTGGTCCGCCTACTCTCCACCTATTCTCTTCCCCTTTCCTTCAGGCGCTCTCCCCATGATTCACCTGTGCACAGGTAAATCCGGAAAAGAACCCGGCACTACGTTGCCAACAAGGGCGAGACCCTTCCTCCTGACTCCATCTTGTTCCTCCCATACCTCAGAGCCCTGAGGCTATCTCAGCTGGCATCCGGGCGCGGAGGTCCAACGAGGGCAGGGGTTGGCTCTAACTCGTCCCATTACACACCTCCATCTACAGTGTCTGAGGTTGACAGGCCTAGATGAGATTCTTGCTTTTTGAAGAAAAGTTTTCTTTGGAGTAGAAAAGCCAACTCAGGATGGACCATCTCTAAAAAAGTATTAAATGAGGCAAAACATTTGCAACGGGGCTAATTCTCAGAACAGAAGATCAAAAATTGGTAGCATAAACTAGCATAAAGAATTTTTTGAAGAGCTGAGAAAAGCTATGGATGAAGGAAACCATTCCGAACTTCTTTTTGACATTTCTAGTATGACTAACCATTCACTTAAGGCAATAAGAATACAACCTTACTGACCTCAAAGGTGGTACACAGAGATTTGGGTATACAAATGTGTGTTCCAACATATCTCTCAGGGTAGGAATCCCTCTGCATCCTCCTTCACAAAGCATCCCGTAGCCTCTACTTGAACACTTACAGTGACATAATCCTCTGAAGCAGCCAATTCCTTTGCTGCTTAATTGTTAGGAAGGTCTTCCTTGTATTGATCTCAAATCCTCCTCCCTCTAGCTTATACTCATTGATCTTAGCTCCACCTTTCTGGAGTCACATATATCTGTTCTTTCTTATGAATGATGATCCTTCAAATATGTGAAGACAGCCATCATGTCCCTCCTGGGCTCTCTTCTCCAGGCTGAACTTTCCCAGGTCCTTCAACAATTGTTATATAGCAAATTTGAGTTCTCACCTACCTCCCGAGGTTATTGTAAGGATTAAATGAAATAATAATTATAAAGCACAGCACAGTGCCTGGTACATAAGTGCTACATACATGTTAGTTATCATCATTGTTATCACTATTATTATGATTTTAGTTGCCTAACACCTTGTCAGTACCCCTTCTAAAATATGACATCTCAAAGTAGTTCAGTTGTCATCTGAGAAGGGCAGGGGGGAATCCCTTCCCCTATTCTGGATACGACACTAAAATTAATGTAGCTTGAAATTGTACTACCTTTGGCCTTGGTTGTCACACCTGGCTTATGTTGAATTTTTGTGGTCAACTAAAGAACCTCTTGCCCCTCCCCTAACTTTTTCATTTGCATCAATCAACAAGGGAAGATATTTGGTGTCAAGGTATTGCTTTCTGAGTCCATCACAGGATGCCGTGTTTATAAAAGAACTCATTATTTCCCACCTCCAACTCATCCCTTTTCTAAACTTCCCCAGTTGTACCCGAGGCAGTCACCCAAATATACAACTTTGGAGTCATTCTTGACTCTTCTCTCTCTTGTGCCCCATCCCCCTTTCCCATCTCCAATCAAACACCAAGTCTTAGAGAAGCTGCCTCCACAGCATCTTTCTTGTTTTTCCCCATCTCCCCATCCACACAGACACCACCCTAGTTCAGGCCCTCATCACTTCTCACTGGGACTATTGCAATAGCTTTCAAATTGTTCTCTGTCCCTACCAGTTCCTACTCTTTCTAATTCATCCTTCCTACGGTAGCCAAATGGCTATTCTTAAAATGCAGGTCTGATCAAATCACCCCCTCATCAGAAATCTTTAATGACCTCTAAACACCTCTAGGATAAAAACATGAAGTCTTCAGCTTGGCATTTAACTTCCTCCTTCCAGAATCCAACTTATCCTTACCTTTCCATTCTTTTTTCATTACAGCTGTCCCTTCTACATCACAGGAGTTAGGGGCATGGTGCCTCTGCAATCTGGAAAATCCACATAAAATTTTTTGGCCCTCCTTTTGCACCAGAGAAGTCTGAACTATTATGGCATTAAAAGGTAAAATATGTTGATATTATATAATACTATACATGTATTCTATGCATTTCTGAGTTTCTAACCTTTTTTGTGTCATCTACTGGCCTTCACATGTCATCTGCAGCTTCCACAAAACTCCTCCCAAATTCCCATTTAATTTCTTATGCCAACCTTCCACATATGCAACTGCAATGGAGAAAGTCGTGATGTGGAAGGGATAACTGTACTCCTTCTTCCAGCTGACTGTACTTTTCCTCTCCATGGAATGTGCCCTCCTACCTTCTTGCCTTTGGATAAGTCATTTCCCATGTCTGAAAAGCATGCCCTACTTGTGTCTGTCTCATAGAATTCCTAACTTCCTCTGAAACACAGCTCAGGTACCACCTCCTACATGGAACCTCATTTATTTGTGCTTCAAACTTATTGAAATTATTTTGAATTACATTGTCTATACTTGACTTACTTGGTACATACTGTATGTATCCATGCTCCCTTCCTCCAGTATTAACGTAATGCACAGGGACTTTTATTTTTGTCATTGTATCTCCAGCACCTAGCACATTGCCTGTTATATAGCAGGTGCTTAAATGAATGTGTGTTGAATTGAATTTTTATTGAATAATGTGTGTAAGATTCATTTCTATCCCTTAAAGCTGCATCATCAAAACCCAAGAGACATTATAGATCTTACTCCCTGGCTTGGCTGCCTGGGTCGGGGAAGAGGTGGAGAATGGAACATCTGAGAGCACAGACTTCCCAGAAAGTCATTTCCAGTTAAATATCTTATGTATATACAAACATATTCAAAGAAACTGATTGTATTGTTTTGTTTCTTGTTTTTTAAAAAAGCTTCCTTGCTCAGGGAAAATAAAGAGGGCAGCATGATGTAGTAAAGAATAGAAGACCTGGGTTCAAATATGGCCTCTGATGATTCCTATCCATGTAACCCTGGGCAATAATAGGCACAATAAAAATGATGATGATATTAATAATAATAGCTAGCATTTATATGGCACTTTAAGGTTTGCTTTATAAATATTATCTCATTTGATCCTCACAACAGCCCTAGGAGGTAGGCGTCATTTTTATCCCCATTTTTTTAGATGATAAAACTGAGGGCAACAGAGTTTATTTGCCTGGAGTTACAAATCTATTAAGTACTGAAGCTGGATTTGAATTTGTGTTCCTGACTCCAGGCCCAGTGATCTCTCTATTGTGTCACCTTGCTGCCTAGGCCAAATCACTTAGACTAGACAGTCTCTGAGATCCTTTCCAGCTGTAGGTGTATAATCCTATGAGTTGGGAGCTGCAATAACCAGGGGAATCCTCTAAGCTGGGAACTGTCCCAAAGTCTCCTCTCCTCCTTATTTATTCTCCTTCACAGTAGAAGATGTATTAACAAAGATGACCCTGGAAGGGAAGGCGAGCAAGGAGGACCAGGGAGCTGGAGGGAAGGAGAGATGGCCAAGTAGGGGAATGCCAACCAGGGTCACATACAGAAGAGACTTTGTGTTTCCTGAGGTCTCCGTAGGAGTTGTGAAGGTCTAGCACTGATTGACCTTGACCAGCGTGATAAACTGCTCCTATGAGTTTAAGACATAGAAGGGACGGTTGTTATTGTTGTTCAGTCATTTCAGTTGTGTTCAATTCTTTGTGACTCCCATTTGGGGTTTTCTTGGCAAAGATACTAGAGCAGTTTGCCATTTCCTTCTCCAGCTCATTTTACAGATGAAGAAACTGAGGCAAATAGGTTTCAGTAATATGCCCAGGATCACACAACTAGTAAGTGTCTGAGGCAGGATATGAACTCATTAATATGAGTCTTCCTGACTCCAGGCCCAGCACTCTAACCCCTGCACCACCTAGCTGCCCCACCAGGGTCAGTATAGTATTGTACAATATTATAAACTGACCCTATTTGAAACTGTCATGATGCTTAACTTGACATAGAGGACAGTGATGGTCCTTTATGTTCTGGTGCCACAAGAAAGCAAGATACATCAGAATAAATCAGAAATACCAGTATCCCACCTGATGGAAATGCTTCAGTACATGTGGTACTGATCGCCACAATTGTTCATTAAATGGACTGAAGAAATGAATGCTTCTATTGTGCACCAGTACTATATAATGACAAAATTGGAAACAGATCTTACTGCTTACAGGCAAGGGCTTTCGATTGCTTTTTTTCAATACAATCTTCAGCTCCAAATTACACAACAGTGTACTGCAGATCAATCCAGGGCAATTGTAAGAAATGACTTCACTCCCACACCCAGATCTGAGGACAGAAGAGTGCAAATTGAAGAGTTACTTGAGTCTAGAGAGGGAAAAGCTGAAGAATCTGAAGACACTGGGAATCTGCAATTAACACAAACTCTAGGAGTGCTAGAGAATGATGAAATGGATGGCAAAAAATAATGTCTTTCTCTTGAATGCTTTTTTGAAAAGATAATCATACTTAGAATGGAATTTTGAAAAGTTCTTTTGTGAGTTTGATGGCATGGATTCAACTAATAGACCAACTATACCAAAACAGAATAATTCAAAAAATTGATATCTTCTGTAACATTATGATAAAAATAATAACAAATAATAACCAGCATCGATATACTACTTTAAGGTTTATAAAGTTCTTTACAGATACTACCTCATTTGATTTCTACAATAACCCTAGGAGGTAGGCTCTATTATTATCTCTATTTTACAGATAAGGAAGGTTAAGTGACTTGCCCAGCGTCACACAGCTAGTCAGTGTCTGAGATAGGATTGGAACTCATTTCTTCCTGATTCTAGGTCCAATGCTATCCGCTACAGCACGTAGCTGTTGAATAAACTCCTCCAAAAATGTTGGATAGAGTAAAAAACATTTCAGAATTTGGATACAACAGCACATGATGTAGTTGTTGACATGGTAAGGTCCATAGGAGAAAAGGTGGAGTTAGCTAAGAATGCTGCTGAAGATGGGCACCAAATACCACCATGGCAGAAGCATCTGGAGAAAACTGTTGAAGACTTGTGGAAAGACATTGGAAGATTATCTCAATATGCAATTGGTACAGGTGGTACAGTGGATAGAGTACTGGCCTTGGAATCAGGAAGACTCATCTTCATGAGCTCAAATCTCGCCTTAGACATTTATTAGCTGTGTGATCCTGGACAAGTCATTTAACCTTCTTTGCCTCCATTCCCCATTTGTAAAATGAGCTGGAGGAGGAAATGACAAACCACTCCAGTATCTTTGCCAAGAAAACCCCAAATGGGGTCACAAAGAGTTGGACACAACTGAAAAATGACTGACTTAAACTGACACAATAGAAACCTTTAATGCCATAACACCCAGTTAAAGGTAGCAGAAAAGAAACACAAGGAAAAATATCCAGAAAATAAAGGCATATCAGAAGATTTTGCTACCCTTAATCAGCAATCAAACATGAAGGCCAAAAGGCTAATGTTTCAATGAGTCAAAGAAGCATAAAGAATAAAATAAACAATTTAATATCAACTCAGAATTCTACTACATAGGCTTAAGGAGCAAAGAAATCAGAGGAGAGAGAAAACTCCTCAAGAAATGAGGTTTGCTCCAACTGCCTCACAAAAAAAAAAAGAAAAAGAAAGAAAGAAGATGTGGAAAATTTAAAGTCCAACACAATAAAAACACAAGTTGGATCAAACAAAAAAGCAAACATTTGAGCACTATTAATATATAATAGCTCTTGTGTCATTTGTTAAAGGAGATGATGGAAACTTGCTTCTCTGAAAAAGAGGAAAGCAATTGAATTGGATCAGGTCCAGAATTATTGGCTCCAAAGCTTCGCAGTGGTACATGAATTGTTAGCAAAGCATTTGACCATCTTCCTCTCCCATATAAGTCTGATCCTGCCTTTCTAAACAGAAGGTATTACATATCTACTACTCAAAGTTGAGAAAACTGATGGCCCCTCAAAATATAGGCCAATTATATGTGTATGTATCTCGTTTCGTTAAAAACAAAACCAAAAACAAATTTTTTAAAAAATCTATAAACACATATGAGAATGTATTGGCTGAGGAGTAAAAACATGTGCCAAAAAGTCTCACAGGTATAAAGAGCAACATATTATTAATTCCATGATTATTGAAA
Source organism: Phalanger gymnotis (assembly GCA_028646595.1). Taxonomy (NCBI): domain Eukaryota; kingdom Metazoa; phylum Chordata; class Mammalia; order Diprotodontia; family Phalangeridae; genus Phalanger; species Phalanger gymnotis. The sequence continues at coordinate 130,113,450 of CM053625.1, read as the reverse complement.
AAGCCAGCTGAAAGTGATAACACACCTACACTGCCATTTTCCATGGAGATGGTTTTTACCCAGTATAGTTCTGTTTTAAATACATTATTATCTCTTCTAAATCAAAATAAGCATGGCTTCCAAGTTAAATAGTGAATGGGATCAAAACATCTTATTAAGCACTTGATGTACATGTCCATATGACTTTCCTGAAAAACATATCAAAAAGCTTCTTTATCTCGTGGAATCTTTCTACAATGAAACCAACATGTCATCTGGGATGAATAATTGATAAGAATTGATTGAGCTTAAATCTGGAGGTCACATTAGATCAATGGAGGAAAGTTGTATCTACCAATACCTTGGTCTCTTCCAGCAAAGACACATTGAGCATAAAGATAATAAGAGGAGGCCGTAGCTTAATATGTTAGGGAAAAAATATTTACTGGAATCCTGAAATCAAAGCTAAAAGGGGAGACTTTTAGAGAAGTTAAATCCTGGTCCAAAGGTGTCAAACTCCCCCTGGGAACCAGATTGAACTGTAATTGGGAAATGTCTGACAAAAATCAATAAAAATGCAACATAGATAATGTTACTTTGTGGTTTTCTAAGTCAGTGTGCAACTTGAGGGATCCATTTCTATTTGAGTCTGACACCACTGACATGTGCAATACCAGGATTAATATATACTTTCAGATCTGTAAAATGGATCATAATGGATTTGGGAAGTAAATTACAAAAACATGTGCAATATTAGTGAAATACAAGAACCATCATCTGAAGATAACTATAGAAAGACTAACACTTCCTCGTTAAAAGGAAGAAGACATTGTTAGAACACCGGATAACCAGATCTTAAACCTACAGAAATATTTTTGGAAGAAGCAGATATCACTTTACCAGGCAATAGTGTGGACAGGTACATATTACTGAATTTGGCAAATATAAATAGAAGTAATTTTTTTTTTGCCAGATGGAGTTTCTGAAACAGCTATGGATCAAGAATAAAACAAAAGGGAATTGCATGATGTCACATGTATAATTAATATAAAACTTTTCCTTCTCAAGGAGGGGGGAGGGGCAAGAGGGAGGGACTCATCCATATGTCAACAAGTAAGCATTAAACAAATGACTGTCCTGTAGATTTGTGAAAACAGAGGGGTTAATGATGGTGCTCCAAGACCAGATAATTTATCCTTAATCCCACCAAATAGGTTATCCTTAAGGAGCCTGGACTTAGTGACCCATGTAGATTATGCAAAGAAATTAGAAACAAGACAGCACATTGCCAGTAGGTTGCAAACATCTAGCATTTACCAAATACCCAGCAAGATATGACCTGGTGGCCAGAATTACATTTTGGAAATTCAATATCTTTCATGGACTTACAGATGACAAATTCCTATAAACAAATATAGAACTCAAAATAACCTGGAGAATTATACTAATAAACTGAATAAGACCATTATCATAGATCAGACTTTTGCCCACAATCCCTCAGATAATACTGATTCAAAAAACTTAGGAACAATATTTTTAACGAATGTCAACACAGTAACATACGTTTTCCAACCTACATCAAATGAAAAACTTTCAAAATATAGAGACCTAGCAGAGAAGATCAAAATCCCATGGTACAAGACAAGGTGCATGTCAACCTATTTGTCCTATCTGCTAAAGTTCAGTACAACTTCAGAGCTGTCCTGAAGGTAATGTCAGGAATCCTACAGAAGACGAATTTAATCCTTAATACTTGTATTCAACCACAGAAGTTAATTTATCTACCTGTGCAATAATCCATAGAACATTATAACAGCAAGACAGTGATATGTGCCAGTACTCTTCCTATCCGAACTCCATCAAAAAAGTCAGTCAACAAGCATTTATTAAGTGGCTATGTGTAAGACACTGTGCTGGGTATACAAAGCAAAGTGCTGGGTATACAAAGAAAGGCAAATATATAAATAAATAATGATAAAATCACATAAATGAAATTTGTAAAAATAAAAGCATTAACAAATGCTTGCTAACTGACTGAAAAACATAGTTGCTACCTTCCTGGAACTCACAGCCTATTGAGGAAAACAATATGTAAATAACAATGTATATACATATATTCCATCCATCTATCTGCCTGTCTCTGTCTGTCTATATCTATCTATCTATCTATCTATCTATCTATCTATCTATCTATCTATCTATCTATCTATCTATCTATCTATCTGTCTATCTATCTATCTAGTTATTTACTAAAAGCATATATACACAGTGTAGATGAAAGGTAAGCCAGAGGAAAGGTACTATCATTGGGGGACAGAACTAGAAGGTGCAGAAGGTGGGATTTGACCTGAGTCTTGAAGGGAGCCAGGGAATTTAGGAGACAGAAGTGAAGAGGGGGTTATGCTAGGCATGGGGAGCAACCATTGCAAAACCATAAGGATTGGGAGGTGAAGTGTTGTGTTTAAGGAACAGCAAGAAAGGCAGTATACCTGGGTCATAGAATATATGAAGGGAAGTGGTGTGAGAATTCTAAAAAAATGACATGGAGGAGGAGGAAAGGAAGAAGTAGGAGATGCTGCTGCTGCTGCTGCTGCTGCTGCAGATGATGATGATGAAGATGAAGATGATGAAGATGATGGATGATGATGATGATGGAGATAATGAAGACAATCACAATAATAGTACTTCAGTGGATCTACAGTCTTAACAATATGAGTACCCTCTCTAATGGTACAGGTCACAGCACATCCATACTTTGTCATCCTGCGTCCCTCTTGTTTGTGTCTTCTCATAAATTCTCCATAGAGGGTCTATCCAGCATTCCATGTAGGTGTCCTACCATTTCACAGGTACAAACACAGGATGTGTTATCCTTGTGCTTCCTAAACAACTTGCCCAATTCTTTCTGTGATCATACTTTGGTCTGTGTCCTTTTGGGCCATTTCTTCCTTGATGGTCTCCTTTACAATGCTTCTACTGTGCAATTCCTCGTTGGTGACGTACTGCAGCTCCATATATGCCCACCATGTATCTCTCTGTTGTCAGTGGTATGACTCAAAAATTCTGAATCTTTATTATGGTGGTTCCATGATTTGTAGCTATATAGCATCACTGGGAGAGTGTGGTGTTAAAATAAGTGGTTTTTTTTTACTCTGAATGCAGATTTTTCTTATTTTATTTTTGTCTGTTTTCTTTTGCAACATGGCTAATATGGAAATATATTTTGCATGATGTCACATGTATAATTAATATAAAACTGCTTTCCTTCTCAAGGAGGGGAGAGGGGCAAGAGGGAGGGAGAGAATTTGAGACTCAAAAAATTTTAAAATGTTTTACATACAATTATGAAATATTTAATGAAATAAATAAAAAAATATATATTAAAACAATGAAGATTAAGCTTCCCACAAAAAGCGTTTTTATTTTATCGAGAAGTTTGGGATCATTAAAGGAGCTATGTAGTTTGGAAAATGACCATGATCTACTTTTTGAAGGACTTTCACACCCATTATTTTATTGTCTCCCAAGCCTCCCAAGTAGTGCTTTGGAAAGAGCACTGGGCTAGCAGTGAGGAGACAAGGCTTCTGATCTTTATTCTCTTTCTAGTATAACTGTGGACAAGTCAGGCCCCCTCTCTGGGCTTCAGTTTCCTCTTCCGTAAGATGAAGTCATTAGAAAAGATGATCTCAAAGCACCTTCCTTTCTACAACCATCTGAATATATGATTCTATCCTCATTTAATAGATTGCAAACAACTTGCCAAAGATAGAGCTAGTTAACGTTAAGGCCAAGTTCATAACATAGGTCTCCCATCTCCTAGTCTGGCTCTCTTTCCAATTGTTTTGTGTAGGGAGAAGGGAATGTGGATGAAAAGGTTTGGAGTGTATACTTCTCTGCTTACCCATCCAACGTAAGATAAGCCCTGACTATGAAAATGAAGACGTTTTAAGCCCAGTAACATACTGAACACTTTCTTCTTTGTCAAATTAAACTCTGCCTTTGTCTTTGATCAGACTTTAGGATCCCAGTTCGTTGTGATAGTCAGAACCTCCTAGCCACATTTAACCAATTTTCAAGAGCCCTTTCCCTTTCCTCTTTCCATGTCACCTAGCTCCCTCATTCATATCTGGAATGACTTTCCCATCTTGTTCTCTCCTTAGTAGCTCATAATGAAGCTCTTCTTCCAAAGTTGCACACCATGGCCCTAATTTTAGAAATAATGGTTATAAGTCATTGGTTTGAAATATTGACACAACCCTCTGATGGTTTTCCTGAAACATTGATGTTTGCAAGAAAACTACTCACAATGATACCTCTGATTGAGATGACTCTTTCAGAACTTAACAAGCTAGAATGCTCTCTAACACAATGACCTAGACTTCAAAGAGAGGACAGCTTGAGATATGGCTCTCTTTTGGCAATGAGTCAACCAGCCTCTCAATGAAGTTATGGGCTGAGCCTGATTATGGAGATCAAAGGTATAGGTCTTGTACTTCCCAGGCCAACTCCCAAATGTTCTTAGGGAACATCTTTCTCCCCACCACTCCTTGATTCCCGCCCCCCCCCCGATCTTCCTTCTCTTGCCCTTCCCTTTTCTTGATCACTGCCCTGCTCTCTCTTCCTATCATTCCTTCCTTTTGTCTTTTTTTTTTTTTAGTAAGAGTCCCATTTATTCACTAAATCTAGAGCAAATAGTGTATATTCTTCTTTGAAATGCTATGAATGTTTACCTGTCAGATTTATGGAGAATGGAAGAATTTACGACCAAACAAGTCATAGAGAACATTATGAAATGCAAAATGGATAATTTCAATTACATTAAATGGAAAAGTTTTTGTACAAACAAAGCCAATGCAACCAAGATTAGGAGGGAAGCAGAAAAATGAGAAAGAATTTTTACAACCAATATCTCTGACAAAGGCCTCATTTCTAAAATATGTGGAGAATTGAGTCAAATTTATAAGAATACAAGTCATTCCCCAATTGATAAATGTTCAAAAGATATGAACAGGCAGTTTTCAGAGGAAGAAATTAAAGATAGCTATAGTCATATGAAAAAAATGCTCTAAATCACCATTGATTAGAGAAATACAAATCAAAACAACTCTTAGGTACCGCATCACACCTGTCAGATGGGCTAACATGACAAAATGGGAAAATTATAAATGCTGGAGCAGATGTGGGAAAATTGGAACACCAATGCATTGTTGGTGGAGTTGTGAACTGATCTAACCGTTTTGGAGAGCAATTTGGAATTATGCTTAAAGGGCTATACAAATGTGCATATCCTTTGACCCAGCACTACTACTTCTAGGGTTGTATCCCAAAGAGATCATACAAATGGGAAAAGGACACACATGTACAAAAATGTTTATAGCAACTCTTTTTGTGGAGGCCAAGAATTGGAAATTGAGGGGATGCCCATCAATTGGGGAATGGCTAAACAAGCTGTGGTATATGAATGCAGTGGAGTACCATTGTGCTATAAGAAATGATGAGCAGGTAGACTTCAGAAAAACCTGGAAAGACTTACATGAAATGATGCTGAGTGAAGGGAGCAGAACCAGGAAAACATTGTACGTAGTTACAGCCAAATTGTGTGATGACTACTCTTGATAGACTTGGCTCTACTCAGCAATGTAAGGTTCTAAGACACCTCCAAAAGGCTCATGATAGAAAATGCTATCCACATCCAGAGAAAGAATTATGGTATCTGAATGCAGATCAAAGCATACTATTTGCTCTCTCTCTTTCTTGTTTTGTTTTGTTTCTTCTTTCTCATGGTCCATTCCATTAGTTATAATTCTTCTTTACAACATGATTAATGTGAAAATATGTTTAATATAAATGTATACGTAGAGCTTTTATCAGATTGCATGCTGTCTTGGGGAGGAGGTTAGGGAGAAAATTTAACACTCAAAAGCTTTGGAACTGAATGTTGCAAACTAAAAATAAATAAAATTTTTAAATGCTATGAATGTGATTATTATTATTATTATTAATTTCACTAAGTCTTTATCCAGTGCCTCATTATTCTGTGGAGGTGATCCTAGGTTCTCTAAGACTATGCTATCAAAGTATAAGCTCTGGCCATTTCTACCAACCTGAAAAAGACTAGATGATGGGCTACATAACTATCACTTGAGGATCAGCCTAGCTAAGAGAGTTTCATTGCTAGGATGCTGGCCACTATTTGACTTATTTTTATGGCCCCCATCATCTCATGAAAGTAATCTACAATAAGATATAGAGGTGGGTCCACATTCATTGCTGAAAGAATGGCAACAAAATTGAAGATTTTTGGAAGAACTATTTTTATTACTCTGGGGCACTAAAGGGAGAGGTTTAACTTTGGTCTCCATGGAAAAGTTCCCCCACTCCCAACATTCTGTCCCCTGGTTAACTTAGGGAACTGATGCATTATGGACTGATGAAAGGAATGGTCTAGGCAGAGGAAAGATGAATAGAAAAGATAAGAGAGGTGTTTGTGGAGGGGGGAGATGAATTCAAAAGTTCAGGGAGGTGGGAAAGGAAGATCAGCATGAAGGAAGAAGGTGAATGGAGAGGGAAGATAAGTGTGAAAGAGCAGGAAACCAAAAAAAGAAGGTGAATAGGGAGGGATAGGAAGTTGAGAAGGAAAGTTGTAGGAAGAGGGACAGAGAGGTGTGCGAGAAGCTGGAGAGAGAAGGTGAGTGGAGAAGAGTAGTTAGCTGGAGGTGGCAAGATGAGTAGAGAAGGAAAGAAAGTGGGGTGGGTAGGTGAGTAGGGAAATACTAGGAGAAGGGGAGAGAAGCTGAGTTGAGAGAAACAGGGACATGCAGATGGACTGGTCATATTAAAGGATAATAGCATATTGAGGTGTCTATGTAGTACTTGGAATTTGACTAAATATGACGGGATGTCTCTCTCTACTCCTCTCTCTGTGAAGGCTCTTGAAAACCATCAGAAGAGGAAATTCAATACTCTGATCCCCATCTTGTTTGACCACAAAAACCCATGAAAGAAAGAAAAATACAAAATGGCCCTCAATCTCGTATGACCTTTTCTACACCAGCAATGATGGTAGCAGAGCAGTAGAAAATGGCTAAGGATACTAAGAATGACACAATTTTTAGATTGTATGTGCTTTAACTAAAATTTAACAATCAGTCCTCCAAAATGTGAGATATTTGTCCAATGACCAACAAGTGGCCACGCTACTAGAAGAACTGAATCATATCAATCTTGATGTTTTCACTAAAAAAAAAAAACCTGAAGGAAGAAGGGAGTTGCAACTACATAGAAGGATGGTTCATGGATTCTTCTTGAGGAGTAAATAAAAATATTTATGGAACTAGTTTTTGTCATGCACCTAAAGGCAGTAAGAAACAACATATCTGGGACATGTCATCTTCAACAAGTACTTATTAAGGGTCTGCCAGGTGCCTGGCACTGGGAATACAAAGAAAACCATGAAACGGGTCCTATCCTCATAGACCTAATATTAGAAGAAAAAATCTGTATACACATATGAAATATATATAAAGCAAATAAAGACATATTGTGATGCTTGTGATAAGTATGTGCAAAAAATCTACCATGAAAGTAATTACATTTTATGCACCAACATCTAATATGGAGAATGAAAAGATAAAGAAAATTTTGCAAAGAACTCAATGAAGTCTTTTGAATTAAATCAATATATTCTTTTGATATTGACTGACTTCAATGGTGAAGAGATGAGGATGGTGAAAAGTATGTTGGAAAATACAGATCAGAAATAAAAGAATAAGAGACTAAAGAATTATAGATTGTACAGAAACATCATGACCATATATCATGAATTCTTCTGCTGAGAGAAAAAAAAAAGCAATTACTCCCTAGACATGGAAAGTACCAAATAATGTCACAAAAATGAAAGTGATCTTACTTTAATCAACGAGAAATCACTCCTAACTGATGTGGGAGTCATTCCTAGATCAGATGTCTGTATATAGTCTGACCACTAATTTGTTTGAGCAAAGATCAAAATTAATACAAAGCCAGAAGAGAATTAAAATAAGAAAAGACACGGTAAACAACTAAAACAACACCTTCTGACCTGTTCAAACAAGTTGTTGATGATGAAGAATGTGATATGGATAAAAGAAAGGTCATAGACATTGACTACAATAATAAAAGACACTGAGTAGGCAGCTAAGGTGACTTAGTGGAACGCTCTCCACCGGTATCCTTTTGAGTTCAAGAGAAAGTGAAGATGACCCTCCTCTCCTCTTGACTCCTCCCTTTCTTCTCTTGCCCAATATAGGGTAGATGTTCTGTGGTGAATTTATAGGGGAACATAGACAATTGTTGCATAGGAGGAGAAGGTATAGACAGATAATAATAGGCATCACTGGAGGAAACATCTGCACCAATGCAATTATAGTTCCCTTTGAGTAGTATCCTATCCCTTCTTTCTTTGGAATGGGTCCCTAACACTTTCCCGAGGAAATACAGGCATTTCCAGCTCCACATTGGCCTATTATGAGCATAGATTCTTTGGGATTTCTACAGCTTGATTTCTTAGGGCCATATTTGCTTAATCAAGGCCCTTGTCCCCAAATTGTTAGTGTCTTCCAGACTGTCCCTGGCTGTCCTCTTTTTTCTTCTATATTTTCTTTTGAGAATCAGCATTTCATAGAAGCCTGAGATGGGGGGTGGTGGGAGAGGGGAGGAACAGCCCATCAACAATCCAGGTCAGGAAATCTGCGATTTCAAACTGGCTGCTTCCCCTTGAGCTAGGCTATAACTGGAGAAGTTGTAAGCCTAGGGGGATATAAGCTCCTTGAGAGCAGGGACTGTTTCATTTTAGCTTTTGTCTCACTTGCTCCTAGTACATGGTATTGTACTCCTCAAACACTTCTTGAACTGAATGTACTCTATCTTCAACCAGATGCTTTTAGTTCTTTTTGTGTCCAGGTAGAATAAGTCTGATCCTTCTTTCTCAAGACAACGCCCTGCCACCTCACCCCCCACGCCCCATCTTCTCTAAGCTAAATATCCCCAGTTGCTTCAATTGATATTTTTATGGCATGGTGTCCCCTCACGATCCTGGTTGTCTGGATCACAGTTTGTCAATGTCCTCCCTAAAATGTGACACCCAGAGCTGGACCAAGTCCAATTTCAATCACTTTTTCTAAGGCTTTAGCTCCCAGATGGGAACATAGAATTGAGTCAGATGAGAACTTAATGACAAATTAGTACAACTCCCTCCTTTTACAGAGGAAGAAACAGGTCTAGAGAACTCAAGTGACTTGGAAAGTCACAAAGATATTTGAAATAGCAGGGCCAGGATTCAAACCCAGGCCTGACCCCAAATCCAATGTTTTCTCCACGATGGCACATTCTGCCATGGACTCCCCTAGTCTACATCTTCAGCACTACCTTTTTCTCAAAGCTCCAGACCAACGTCTCAGGTTGCCTGCAGGTTATCTTCAACTAAATATTCTCCTACAACCTCTCAAACTCAACGTACACCATGCTAAACCGGGATGTCCTCCTCCATAATTCACACCTGCCCTGTATTTCCCGATGATTTCTCTCTGTGATATCACCATTATCTCCATTCTCTAAGCCATCTTTGACCGCTCTCCCCCTTTCACCTACTACATCATCAGTTGCCAAGTCCTGTTGTTTCTTCTTTTGAAATCTCTCTCACTTTCATCCCTTTTTCATGCCCTGTAATTCTCACTGCCACCCTCTTGTCCAGGTTTCATCATCTCATTCTTGTACGATTGCTGTAGTCCTAACTGACCTTTCTCCACCCAAGTCAGTCCATCACAGGCTGCTGGATCCAGCTCTGCTACGCTCAATGAAGTGACCTCAGCCAACCAGCTTAACTTCTCAAACTGAAATGTAATACAAGGGAATTGAGCCAGATTTCCAAAGATGCTTCTAGTTCTTAACTACTGAAATGGCGTTTCCACCATGGCGTGGCTTTGCTCAAGGTCTGTCAATGGTTCCATAATGCCATCCCCAGTCTCTGTTCTGGTTAAGGCCTTTTATTGTTGTTCATCATTCTGGAAAAGGACCAATAACATCACAAGGAAATGTCTTAACTTGCCTGTGAATTGGATTTAAGTGAGGCGGAGCTGCTTGGTCACCAGCCTCACACTCTCCTCCAGAATCATAGGAGTCTTAGTGGCAAGACAAAGTCAAGACTAAGCTGATGGCCTCAGGCTTTTTGTATAATACTAGCTCTACCATCCACATTCCCACCCTTATCAAATCACCTTGAAAGCTTAGGCCAGGGGTGGGAAACCTGCAGCCTCCAGGCCACGTGTGGCTCTCTAGGTCCTCAAGTGTGGCCCTTTGACTAAATCCAAACTTCACAGAACAAATCCCCTTAATAAAAGGATTTGTTCTGTGAAGCTTGGATTTAGTCAAAAGGCTTGACTCAAGGACCTAGAAGGCCACAAGTGGCCTCTAAGCCACAGGTTCTCCACCCCTGACCTAGGCCATTCTCCTCTAAGTCCCTTCTCAGCCCCAACACCATTCCCCTACCATTCTCGTGTAGCAGCTAATAATGTACTTGGCAGATAGAAAGACCTGAGTTTGAATCCTACCTCAAAGTAACTTTGGGCAAGTCACAACTTCTCCCAGCTTCAATTTCTTCATCTGCAAATCGGGATTAATGATAGCATCTTCTTCACAAGATTATTTCAAGGATCCAACAAAAAATGTGTAGAGTACTTTGTAAATCTTAAAATTCTATATAGATGTTCACTATTATTTTCCCCTAAGAATGTTCTCCATCCATATTCATATCTTTCAAGATCCTGTCCATGGCACCCCTCCTCCATGAAGCCCTCCCTAATCCAGTCCACACTGATTTAGCTCAATCTCTAGTGTCATTTGCCTTCCAATTCACAATATATTATGGCGTCGTGGATAGAGAACGTCATTAGATCCAGGTAGACATGTCTGAAGTCTTACTGACCATTTGCCTCTGGATAAGTCATTTAACCCTTTAGTGCTCCAGGTAGAGAAGATGCTGTTCTGCATTGGCAGAGAAAGTTTCCTCATTGGGAGTTGCTTATATTAGAGAAATCAGAGGCCTAGACCCACAACTCCCAAAATGCCACAAATAATTTTTCTGCAATTAATATGTTTCAGTCTTGCTTCTTCCAGCTACTGTGAATTTTGGGAGGATGAGAATATATTTTTGTGCCTTTAAAGAACAATTCCTCACCAGCACATGGCACATAATAGCCAAAAATTTACAATGCATCTCCAAATCCTAAGAGCCTCCACATATAGGGTAGCCAGAAGGGCCTTCTGGATTGTCTAGTTTGACTCTTTCATCTTACAGCTGAGGAAATGGAAAGTCATGCTTTCTGTATGACACAGGCAGTAAAAGGCAGAGCAGGGGCTTACTTAAATAGAAGTCTTTCCCCTCCAAATTCAATGCACTTTCTATGGTACTACTCATGGCTCTTGGATTATCTCATTGGTGATTATCTGTGCTCTTCTTTCTGCCTTCCATTCTTACAAGTGACTTTTTCCTTTCACCCCAGGACAGGTGAGTTATTTGCTAGAAAGGTACTTATTTTAAGATTTCATTGTAGCCATGTCTCCATGATGTGTGTACTCTCTCTAGGGATTCAGATCCCCAGTCCACTCCTAGGCAAATTTGTGCCCATGTCAAACTCCATGAAGCTTCTACACACCACATAACACTTTGTGGGTATGAATGCAGCACCAGGGCTCTTATCCCTCTTTCATTCTCAACACTTGGCAAAACCACCACCTCCTTTTCTTATCATCCACTTTCTGGATGATATCACTTCTCAGGAGGAGAATCTTTGGCAACATTCTGTAACCCCCTTAAACCTCTAAGTATAGTAAAGCATCTGACTCAACAAAATCAAAGAAACCCTCCCCTCCCTGCCACACCTTTCCTTGGTAACAGTGCTCACTTTTGTATGTGCGTGTGGGGTGGGGCAGAGTGCAGAGCTTAGCTCTCCCTTCACTCCAAGGGGCTAGAAACTGGATCACTAAGAGGGAGTCAGTAAGGATGCCCTAGGCATTTTATTCAAGAGGCTCCGAAGGTCCAACCTTCAGCCCAAGGCTAATTTACACAAGGACCTAGAGGAGGTGAGAGAGTGGCGCATTTCTTCTTGTGAATAAACACCAAGTACTCAGGCAAGGTGAGGTTAGAGCTTAGCATCTGCTCTGAACTCTGAGATAAAAGCGACCAAAAGGCATTTGTGCACTTGATTTCAGTGTTCCTGAAACTTCAAATGTTGACCATCAAAGGTGGCCAAGACATAACAAGAGAAAGGAGATTATTTATCTTTCAGAAAAAAGGGACAGTGGGAAGTCTGATATTAATATAATTGGAAATAATTTTTCCCCCTCACTGAACCCTTGGGGAAACAAAAAACAGAAGTGGCCTACCTAACTTATTCTAAACAACTTCAAACAAGAACCTGAATCTTGACAGCACATAGACATACACACAAACACCCACAAGCAGACTCTGCCTCCCTTAAGGGGGGATGGATTTTTAATACCAGTGCTATTTATTATAAGCTCACTGTGTGATTTTGGGCCCTTAAGTCACTTCATTGTCAATGGGTATAACAGGGGTTGTGTGTGAAGGTCAAATGAGATATTCATAGCAGTATTGGTTTTTTTTTAAAAGACAAAACTGAAAATATTTCATGAGTCTAATCATTGAGGAATGGCTGAGCAAATTGACATACGAATATTTTGCATAAATGACACATTACACACAAAAAAGATATACAGAAGTGGGGGGAGGGCCACCCAGTCAAATGCACAGGGGGGAAAAGGTTGGGTAGGATATAGAAATAGGACATGAGTTTTAAAAGTCCTGTTATATCTTTTACCACTTGCTGATTGTATTCTCATGTTAGTTTTTATGCACATTAAAAACCTAACCATTTCATGAGTATTATTTTCAATTCTTTTTGAATGTGTTCGTTGTGGTGACTAATGATAATCATTTAATATCATTTTAGTAACTTCAGTAAGTGTCAGAGCCTGAACTAATAATCAACCAGAAGAGCCTGAACCTAAGCCTCTTTGTTCTGAGTTTACTTAGAGAATACCTCTTCCTATGTCAACAAGGCCAGATGGGGCTGACTTAAAAGCATTCATTTCTTTATCTATGGCCATTAAGGATGAGATCCTTAACCTGAGATGCTGTCTTGAATAATATGACTTTCTTATCTCAATATTTTATGGACATACACTACGTTGTGACATGTTAATGGTAAATTAAACACAGATCCTGGGTTGTAATTTCAATTGACACTTCATCAACTCTCTTAGTGTATTTACAACCTATTCAATTAAGAAAAGTCCTTTTCTTGCATCATGGTTAAACATACATGGAGATCATAAAATTGAGCAACACAGACATGCCAAGTTGGGACTAAAAATGTATTTAAACCTCATTCCTTTGCTCAGTCAGATTTTATCTGGCTCCACACATGTATGTATGCTGCTAGCTTTAAGGGAATAAACAATATGAATTTAACATATCACCTAGCTAGTTTGCCTCCTTTAACCAAACTTTCAGGTCGACACTAACATACACAACTAAATGAGTTGAAAAAGTAGAAGCACAGGATATAACAGGTGGCCCATGATTCCAAAGCCCACAGCTACAGAGTAACCAGGAGGGCTGCTCAGTGGCCACTTAGGCTGTTGACGTTTGCAGTGATTCTCCTGTGTTGCAAAATGATGGTCATGAAGGCTGCCTTGCAGTAATGGGCAGTGACAGCATTTAAGAACTTGCCTATTCTGGGCATCTTTGGTTTTACAAGATCAACACATTCAACAGACCTTCTCCTGTTCAAGAAAAGGTCTCATTTGTTCTTCTGAACAATCTGGAAAAACAGGTGGAGCAAGATTATTTTCATTAGGAGGGGAG
>CM053625.1:130085778-130099047 GCA_028646595.1 Phalanger gymnotis | reverse complement strand
TTTTTTTTTAATTTTAAGAACAACCATCTACTTTTGAAAGTCTCTTCCAAACATTCTGTCCAAAGGATTAATGTTCTATTTGAGTCAAGTGCCATCCAAATCTTCAAGTCAAAAATATTTATACATTTATACTTAAGGTTTCTTATTTTGTCTGCTAAAAATAGTATTGCAAGTTTTGGCCTTTTTTGACATAAAAATCACAATTATGTGCAAAACGCTGACAATGGAAGCGACTGATCAGAACATGAAAAGGTTTTCCAATTTGAGTGCTTTAGATTTCTGCATAATATTTTTTTCTTTTTTATTAAAAGAAAAAAAAAACCCTTTTCAATTTTAGAAACATCTTGTACCCAGCCTTGAATATCTCTGGTATGGTAATACACACATTTGGGGCTTGCTCACTGACATAATGACAAATTTATACAGCAGGGACATTTTGAAACAGTAGTTAAAGCCCAAGACAGCTATGAACTCTCAATTCTGTGTTTACGATTTACTGCCAGTGGAAGCAAACAGAGGTTGTCTCTGCGTTTTCAGTTGGTTAATGGGCCATAGGCCCTTCCCCACTTGCAGCAAGCGATTTCCATAAAAATAATCCATCTGAACAGAACCTGGAACGATAAAATGACTGGGGAGAGGCAGCAGGGCCTCATAGAGTAACCTATCTAGAAGGCTATGGTCCTTTAAACATGGGTTAAATAGGGAAGCAATTCCAAATATGATGGGCTGTCAAAAAGCCTGAGCCCTATCACCGTTCACCTTTAACACTCCCCCAGATGGATTGACAAGCCTAGGACTAAGAGCATGTGCCTTGCTTAAACACCCCAGAGGGTTAGAAATACTTGGTCTCAGTGGGTCAACACCAAGGCTGTGCATGTAAGGTTCTCTAATCCCTCAGAGGAACTAGGAGAGGAGGGCTTTGTCACTGTCCTTGTGTTGCTCTCCTTCATCCCCAGTCTCTTTGATCTTAGAATTTTTACCCAGCACCTTCATCACAGCGCTAAATATGAATAATGAAGAAAAGAGAATCCAGGAAAGAAAAATAAAATAAACACACACTCAATAAGTTATGACCCAAAAGCCAGGTTATTTTTTTTAATCCCAACCCAGGCCTTTGACGATATAACAGAGGAATCACAAAAGAGAGGATAGGCTGATGGAAAATATTTCCATCAAACATAGTTAAAGAGAACAGATGGGGGGAGGCCCAGAGTACTGTCCTGCCTCCTGCCTCTATATCTCACACACACACACACACACACACACACACTCTTTCTCTTTCTCTCTCTCTCTCTCTCTCTCTCTCTCTCTCTCTCTCTCTCTCTCTCTCTCTCTCTCACACACACACACGTAGAGCTCCAAAGACTGGCGTTCCCACTTTCATTTGCCCCCTTTTTTCACAGATCCTACACCATAGTTAAGGGGGGAAAAAACAACCCAAGAAAAAACACAAACGGACCTCTCAGGCAAGACCAGAGACAGGGCAGAAAACAATACAGAGAATTCAAGTTCTGAGAGGACCTCAACACAAAGACACCAGTATCTGCTATATTTAATGGACAATTGTGATTTAGTGTTTGCTCACCACTGGACCAGTTGTTCCCTCTGTGCTCTTTTATAACCTTGCGTTGAACCAAGAATTGTACAGGGGTCTAGCACATGGTGGGCCTAAGTGAGCAATGTCCTGATGCTCTGGTATCAATGCCCTAGTGACTTTGGGACTGACTTTGAGTCCCTGATCACATCTCCTAGGACAATAGCAGATGTCTGGCCTACTATGGCAACTGCATGTAATGTTAGCTCAAACTCTGCTCAGTCTTTTTTTTTTTTTAAATTTTACTCCTCAAAAAGGTGCTTGATATAATTTAGATATATAATAGAATATAGAGATATATTATACGCATATTGCTAATAGTCAAACGTAAGAATAAAGGTGCAGACATATCATAAATACTGAGGGTTTTTTTTCCTCTCTTGTTCTAGCAGATCTAGATAAATGCAGTTTCATATTCACATGACAAAGCAGCCCCCGATTCTGGAATTGATAGTGTTGTAAACAAAGGAGAGAGAAACATGGTCTGATTTTGAAAATATGTTTTCCTTGGGAAAAATGATCCAAAAAATTCTAAGGCACTCTGGAAAGCCCCATGAAAGCCAAGGACTGCTTCGGTTTCACTTTACATTCAGTATCTTCAGGGATTGGTTTTCCTCAAAGGATACAATCATCATCCCATATACATTTTCAAACATATCATTCATTAATCCTCTACACACAGGAAACATTAGTGCAAAACACTCACCCTCACCCAGAGAAAAAGGGAGAGCTCAAAACCCATTCACATTTTTAAAGTTTTTTTTAACAATTCTGTCTTAACCCAGAACCAAAAAAGAAAAAAAAACACCCCAAAAAAAAAAAAAAAAGAAAAGAAAAATGAAAAAAGAAAAACTAGGAAGTTGTGCTAGGTATAAAAAAATAGATAAATTTTATCTGTGCAACCTACAATCTTGTCTGATACAACCACTATGTCTTTCACCTATTTTGCTCAAATCAGTCACTATTCATAACTATATAGCTTATCCATCTTTGGGTCTCTTCACCGTGACCACCATATTAGATTTTTCTTGTGGCGGTTTCTTGATGGATAGAGCCTTTTCATTCACCAATGATATCACGTCTCTCAGTTCTGAATGTTTCTCAAGCAAAACTCAAATTCAAAGTGCCATTGTGGCAGGGAATGAAGTGAAAAAGCTTTAACTTTCTTAAAAAATGAAAGGAACACTGCGTAGTACACAAGGGACACTGCAGAGTAGAAATGCTCTTTAGACTCCCACCCTAGAGTAACTCTTTTCCTCTGATCTCAAAAGGCATGCCAGCCCAAACCAGAAGGACTGAAACTTTCGTTTTACCTTTCTTTCTCTAAGCTTAGACATCAATGCTACATTATGCACTTCACATTTCCTAAGACCCTTGACTCTCTCTACCCTCAAGTCTCAGAACCCCTTCAACAACCTCAAAAAATCTGGCCACAACAACATGTATTCCCCACATGTGTACAACACTAGGGATTTTTCCTTCCCAGCCTACTCAAGACTAAATCATTGCCAAGCCACACTTTGCCTGTACCTGGGAGAATCCTCTAGGACTCTTTCCAGAAATTCTTATACTCAAAGGCTGGGGCATGAAAGAATAATGATAACCTGAGCTCCTAATAGGGCAGGTAGGGCTAATGATGAGAAGACCATGAGCTGAAGCCTATGATGAGTAAGCAAAGAGCTGAAAAGCTCAAATCTTCCATGTATACCCCACACTGATGGGGACATTGGAACTGAAGGGTCATGTCTTGTCACCCCTTATGTACCTCCATATAACTTCCTATCCCCTAGAGCTCCATTGATGATGGGAGAATAAAGATTCAGAACTTCTGGACAGTCAAGGGAAAGACAGGCATAGGGGACTTCAGACAAAGGGCAGGGCAAAACAAAAGATGTCAGCTTTGTTGAGAGTGATTTAATTGGTTTCATGACCTCCACCATGCAAAGTAAGGAATGGAAATAATATTCAAGGGCTTCAAAGGAAAATGTGAATCCTGTTTAAATGTCATCCTATGTCATTACGGCAATGATAGGATAAAATGACTTCTTGAGCGGAAAATGCCCTCTCTTCTAGGGGTACTAACCTTGGTTCATTTCTGGAGGGGTGGTGGAATTTGCAAAGGAAACTTTCAGATTCAATGGGATTATCAGAGAAGCTGACGCCTTGGACCTGGGGGGTGCGGGTGGGGGTGTGTGTTAAACAAAGGCCCCTGATAGCCAAGGTGTCATTTGTCAAAATTGTCACTTCCCCCACAAGAAGCCTGACAGAATCCACTGCAGAGACGCTAGAAATGGAAATGCATAACTGCCCAGGATGGGAGCTGAACTACAAACCCAAGTGTGTGGGTTGTTTTTGTTTAAATACAGAGGGGTATCAAGTAGGGAAGGGAGTTCTGGGGCAGGCAGGAAGGAAGCAAGCAAGTATTTCTATGAAATATACAAACAGTTTCAAGTATCTGGCTAAATAAACAATGACCCAAGATGGGAGAGCTGCCATCTGGAGCCCCCTTTCACTGGGGTGGGAAGGAGTAGAATGTGCCCCACCCCCCAAAACCTCCAAAGCACTGTGATCCACAAACAAAAAGGAAAAAGTCACTCTGACCAGTGACCATTCGTGTGGATTTGTACTGGTCGCTATTTTTTTCCTTTGCTTTAAAAAAAATTAAATAGCAAAATGAGTATATTCCAATCTCAGAAAATTTTAAACAAAAACAACCACCTCTTGCATTGCCCTTTCACAACATTCTGCCCATCCCCACCCCCACCTTAAACTCTAAGTCTCCCCTCCAATGCTACAGTACTAAGCACCAGTTTCATATCAGTGAAACCGCCTGGTGTTTCTTTTTTAACAAACACCATGGACTCCACATTGTCTACAACACAGGTAGACAGTATGACCATTCACCAATCCAGCTTCTGCTGATGACGCTACGTTTTGCCTGTTCTGAATCCCACACAGTTGGACATAAACCTACAGCTAGCCAGCCATGTAGCCCGAAAGCAGAGATTATGATGGAGAGGAAATATTGGCACATATTAAGCATGGATTCAGTAAAAAACCATGATCTTCTCAGGATCCATTGTCCATGGTAGTGGTGGGAGGGTAAGAAAAAAAAGTGGCACTAAGAAGTCATGGGGGTGGGGGGTGGGGAATTTGTTCTCCCTTACCCACCAGGACTCATGGATCTCTCCACTGAGCGCAAGCCCCAATTCACTGTCACTACTTGCACAAGCACCTATACACATTCCAGATCTCCCTTTAACCTAGGGGGTTTACACAGGCAAAGGATCACATTGATCCCTGGCCAAACATTCCCAGTAGGGGCAAGCCATCTGCCCTCCAGTGGGAATGCCAGCAATGGAAAACCTTCTCCAAATGGAAATGGAGACAAGGATTCATCATTGGATGAGGAAAATGGCAGAGACACATTTTCTCTCACCCTGACCTTGACCCTGACTTTCCCCAACTCTACCCCCTGCCTCCAGATCTGGCTTCTTCCTCCTATAGCAGAGGTCAAGGAAAGCCACCTGGTCTGGCTTTCACTAACAATTGATACTTTGGAAAAAGCTCTCTGTCTGTCAAAGCCAAGTTGGCATATCTTCTAAAGGAGACAATGGCCATGTTTCACCAAAAAAGAGTGGACAACAAGTCTGTGCCTCATTCCCAAAAATTTGGTCTATTTGGGGTAGAGGGGAAGGAAGACAAAGAAATTGGGGAATGAAGTTTTCCTTTATATCATAGAACATAAATTCATACAAAATTCAAAAGGTTCCAGGAGAGTCACAAAACAATTCCACATAAAAAGGAAAGCCAAGAGATGGACAATCCCTTTCATCCTCGCTCTTACTTAACAGGAGAGAGAGGGAGGTTCTCTGGAGACCATCCTCTCACATTAAACTCACTCTTAAAGAGATCATGGGAGCTCAAAGTGGACCCTAAAAGAAGGGCCAAGCCTGTAACCATACCTCTACCACCCAGCTAACTCCTACAGACTCATCATGGCTCCCCCCAGCTCCTCTAGGGTGACCACCACCAGGCAAGTGGTCCCTCAGATTCATGAAAATGGGGTTTCACATGAGAGATGAGGAAGAGATAAAGAATGCACAGTTTTGGGTGGGGAAAAGGAGTTAAAGCCAACTCAGGGGACTAACTCACTGAGGGCTATATTGAGTGGTACCTCATTCAGTAGGAAGAGAAATAGGGATCTGATAGGAAGGGAAACAAGGGGAGGAATAAAGACAAGGGGATGTCTCCACATATTCACATACACCAATCAGTGCCAACCAACATGTCCTAACACTCCCATACCAATAATACCCCCCACCTCCCTGTATGCCCTGCTGCTGTAACCCCCAAAGCACATGCATGTGAAACACAAATATGGAACCATGGCTAATCCTGACACTGAAGGAGAGTCTTGGCTGGAAGGTGGGAATGGTGGGAGGGGGCGGGGGAAGGGAAGGAAGAGCACAAAGGGGAAAGAGTTTGGGGAGGCTTCCTAGGGAAAGCTCTCTGCCTCACGATCAGCCTGACCACCTGCCAACCTCCATACCCCTTGATGAACTTAAAGACCCTCAAAGTGAGGACCACTACAAGTTAGGAACGGAGTGTTAAGCGAAGCGCCTCCAGTCAACCACCTGCCAAGTCCTGTGGGTTCTTGAACTGCCAAATATTCTCTGACCATCCAAAAACTTTCTCCTCCTGAGCGACGGCACAGTCTTTTATAGAGCAAGGAGGAATTAACAATGGCTTTAGCTCTGCACTGGGAAGAAATGGGTGAAAAGGACCTGGGTGCAGGAACCGTGGGAGGGGATGCCTCATCCCCTTGTAAGGAAGGGGAGGAAAAAGCTACAAGTTAAGAGTCTAACCTCAGGAGTATAAAAAAAAAATAGAGCCCAGGAACTCTCTTTTAAATAGGCCATCACTGACCTAATCATTTACAGTATAACGAATGCGATTATTTCCTTCATAAATTTTAAATACAAGCAGAATAAAAATCACATTTTTTTCAGGCAACAGTAGCAGTTCAGTAGGTAAGTGGCTGGATCACATTTTTTTTTTGTATTAGTATGCATGCAAGCAGCTTTAGTATTTAGATCCCTTATAAGTCACAATTTTTTTTTCCTTTTCTTTAGGTATCTTTACAAAGTCCCTCCATAAGTACCATCTTGTCTTCTCACCGGTGTCTCCGGCCTGCTGGTGCTGGCAGGATCTTGTTCGAAGGATTGGGGAGTGCTTTGGCTATCCGAGGGTAGGGGCTCCGGCCCAGCCACCTCCTGAATGACCGAACCAGCCCCGTCTGCCTCTTCACTTGGCTCGAACGGCGGGTTGGAAGCACTGCTCAGGTCTACGTTGACCGTGTTAGTTCTCAGAGCCACAATGGTGGCGGCATCATTCCGCCGCTCTGTGTAGATTCTCTGCTCAAATACTTGGGCTGTGGTGGCCTGGAACTCAGGCTCCAGGGGCACGCTGGCAGTGGTGGAACCCATGACGGTTCGGTACATCTCCATCCCCTCAGGCAGCATGGACTTGATCTTGGGTAGCCAGCGTTTGCGAACTCGACGAGCATTGGTACACATGTCTGCGGCTATGACATTCATCTCGCTCTCCTTAAAGCTTGGAGCAAAATTCTGACAATATACTGCAAAGACAGGGAGAAAGATAGCCAGCAGGGGTCAACAGTTAGGTGGAGACTCAAAGGGAGGAAGCCACATGTACCCAACCCCCTCATATGCTCCTCACGAGGTGAAAATTTACTTCTCCATTATTAAGGATTAAAACAACAGTAGGTCAAACAGTTTAGTTGGTAGGTCCCCTCATCACTCTCAGCTCTTACGGAGGTTGGAAACTCATTGTTCCAAAGAGGCATGATCATCTCCTTTAAGCAGCCTCCATTTCTGACATGGCTGTTCAGTCCTTTCAGTTGTGTCTGACTCTGTGTATGACCCGGTTTGGGGTTTTCTTTGCAAAAATACTGGAATGGCTTGCCATTTGCTTCTCCAGCTCATTTTACAAAGAAGGAAACTGAGGCAAAGAGGGTGAAGTGACTTGCCCAGGGTCACAGGGTAACTGTCTGAGGCTGGATTTGCACTCATGAAGACGGGTCTTTCCTGAATCCAGGCCGGGCACTCTATCCACTCCACCACCTTGCTGTCCATGTTTGACACAGGGAACTAGATGTGGAGCCAGGAAGTTTAAATCCTCCCTCAGACACTAACTACCTGTGTGACTGTCCAAGACGTGTAATCTTTGTGTCTAATTTTCTTATCTGACAAACGAGAGGGTAGACTAAATGGCCTGTAAGGTTTCACCAATTCTAAAAAACTCATTAGCCAATGACATCCATTTATCTAATTGATAGTTTTTTTTAAATTTTAAAAAAGGGCCTGACTATAATTAATTAGCTCTGTCAATTTCAGTGTAGTAAACATTACTGAAAATTAGCATGTCTCCCTCTCCCCCCACCCCCAACAATTCATTCCTGATCTACACTGAATGCCTTTGCAAGTGAAAATTTCACTTTACTGGAAAAATATTAAGACTTACCTTTTGGGGAGAATTTTCTGGCTATAATTAATTGACAAGGGAAGGAGATGGTCAAAACAAGGACAGAGAAAGAAAGAAAGAGAGAAAAATTCTCTGAAATTTTGTTTGGACACCAGCATGTGGTCTCAATGTGAAGAGGCCAATGGAATTCCAATCAAGACACTACATTCCTAGACCTGACCACAGACTTACAGTGCAACCTTGAGTAAAATCCCTACTAATCCCTTGAGGGCACGGAACAGTATCTTATTTATCTATGTAGTTCCCTCAGTGCACAAGCATTAGCTAGAGCTTGGTCTCAGTTTCTTCATCTATCAGAAGGGTTATCTCTCTCATAGGTTTGTTATGAGGGCCAATTGAGGTAACGGATATGAAAGAAGACTGAAAAATTACAAAATACTAAATACATGAAATACAGTATGGATTAGACTAGAGTAACAATAAGACCTTCCCCACTCCTAGTACTGAAAGATAAACTACAAGCTACCAAGAGGAAGCGTTCTGTCCCCATCCCTAACAAGTTAATTATCTGGTAGTAAGTCACGAATTTTAACTAAAATCATTCTTAGCCTAATATAAATCTCTTTTGTTAAGATCCATACCTCAGTACCCAGTCCCTAAATTATTGCTCCATAATTTCTGGAGTGACATGAGTTTTAGCTTAATTACTATCAGGTGCCCATCAAAACAAACCAAAAAAAAAATTTAAAATTTAGGGCCATTTTTAAAAATTAAGGAGTGTATATTAGCTGTCCTGAGAATCAGGAATGTAGAATACATGAAACAAAAAAAAAAAAAAAAAAAAAAAAGGGGGGGGTGGCGAGGAATGGAGTTAAATAGCTGATCCACACCCGCTTTCTCATCTTTAAGTAGGCGGGGAAGGAGGGTGGGCAGAGAAGGAGGCAGTCTACCACCCAGCAAGGCCGAGCTCGCTGCCTTTAGATTATCCCAGTCCAGGAATGAGAGAGAAGATGGCCGAGCAGATGGCAAGGACTTAAAATAACCACAAAATGTAAATAGGGGGGTTTGTTCAAAAAGGAAATTAAATCTATTTCACATATTAAAATAGTTTTGCAGCTGAAATCATCAAGCTTGGAAACCCACCAAAAAAGTTAACACCTTGAGACCTCATTCTGGAGACTGCTCCTTTATCCTGTTCCACCCACTTGCTGAAAATGAATGCTTCACACATTCCCCGGAAAAGCCTCATTCCAGGGAAGTGGATCAGCAGCTCCAATTATCAGTCACTAGGAGGCCAAGCTGAGGAATGCATACACCACTACTCTGAGCCCAAGAGCCTTCAGGTCACTGTAACTAGCTACCAAAGTTTGCTACAAGCAAACTCCCATCCCCATACCAGAAAGGAAAACAGATGTTGGAAGAAGATCCTAAAAGTCGTTTGTTACAGGAGTGTTTTCTAAGTGGGAACTTCTTATGGAGGCTCTAAAGGGAAGGAGTCAGAAAACCCAAGTCTGCAGGCACCCAGATCAAACAGGAGTTATACATTGATGGCATAGTCCATTACCTCAAGGTATGGAATATGGTTTTGATCTCCCTCCACCCCCACCCAACTTGTCTGGGGACTCTTAACAACCACCCCTGCTCCTTTGAGTCTTAGACCTTACATTTCACGGCATTAAGGACCCTGCTGTCCAAAGGCTTCCGACTGGGATCACTAGTAGAAGAGCGGATTCCAGTCCCACAACTGTTGGCTAGTGTATTCCTGCAGGAGAAAGGAGGAAAAATAAAAGATGAAGGTAGCAAATACTCTTAAGACTCTGAATAAAAATCCAAGTCAACTAACTGTATTATAATCAACATTATTTGTTATCCTCGATAACACAAAGGGGAGTACACAGAAGGGTGGAAAGGATCACTGCCAAAGTCAAGCAAATATTTACTGCTGGAATGCTTCCTATAGGGATTGCTTCTCTGCAGATTTACCTTCCTAATCAGAATCTACTTTGGCTAATATGAAAGTTGGTTGGCAGTTCTCTGAGTTCACCCTGGATAATGCTGGCAAGATGGATACAGCTCACTCACTAACTGCCTGAAAAAGGTGGCCTGGGATTAACCTTTGATTGGGTATAATCTTGGTCAGGGAGTCAGCACACCTGGATCCTAGCCCCAGCTTTGTGGGGCTAGATCTGTGTGTTTTAGGGCAAGGGTGTCATCTCAGCCATTCAGAAGCAGATTAAATTGCAACTGGAAAATGCTTAACAAAATACATTTTTAAAACATAATGTTAATTTGTGGTTTTTAAATCAATGTCTCCAGCAGGGATTGGATTCTATTCTGACACTACTGCTATAAGCAAATCATCATTTCTCTGTGGATCTCAATTTCCCCACCTACAAAATGCCTAGTGGCTAACTCCAACATTCTGAAATTATAAACTTTTAGGAAGCAATATTGACATCTTTACAAAGAAGGAAAGAAAGGAAGAAAATGAAAAAAAGGAAATCTGCACTAAATGAAAATTTGGAAGGAAGGAATTGTTCCAAAACACTGAAAAGTGTTATAGAAAGCAGGTGGAAAAAAAACCCAAAGCTTTAAAAAAGGCCCAATCTGGGCCTTAACCATCTTCTCATACCGATCAAAGAAAGTAGCAAGAAGCCGTCTCAGTAAGACTTTGTGTTTCACACCGGCACAGAGGTGACAGTTCATCAGCTGACCCCGTGTGATGTAGACTCCAGAGCCTGTAGTCAATTAGAACATAAGGTAAAAAACCCTCAGACTTAGCCCTTCAAGGTCAGGACTTACTGATCTCCACTCAATGAAAGACCCACTATGCTCTAGACATAGTCAATTGAAATAAGAATTCTGAAGTGAGATTTCAGCAAGGAGATCTTTTTTCCCCACTAAGAGTATTGATTTGCAGCGTTCTTTTTGTGGTGGCAAAGAACTAGGGTTGGAGAGTGACTGGACAAATCGTGGTTTGTGAATGACAAGGAGACAATTGCGCTAAAAAGAGAGACAATTTTTCAAAAGCCAGGGAAGAATTTTCTGAACTGATGTAGAGTATAGTAAGCAATAGCAGAAGAACAAGATGTACAGTAACAGCAATAATGTAAAGAAAAACATCTTTGAAAGAATTAGAAACTCTGAGCAATGGAATGACTAGTCATAATTCTAAGACTCATAATGAAACACGCTACCTACCTACCCACTCCTGGTGGCAGAGCTCATGGGCATTGGGTCAAGATTGGGACACATTTTGGACATAGTCAATGTGGGAATGTTTTGCTTGACAATTCATGTTTGTTACAAAGGGAAGGAAGTAGGTAGGAGGGAAAATAAAATAAAGATTTGTTAATTTAAACAGACGTTTACATTTTTAAGCAATACCTACATGATGTTCCTTCAGTTCTTAATCTTCCCCATCAAATAATACAAACTTTGGTGGTGATACTAGTAGAGGAGGATTCTCCCTCTTTTGGTCTTATACAAAGATGAGACTATGACAACTTGAAGCAAGAAAAAGAAAATCTGGAACTCAACGCATGGATCTTCACCATAAGCACTGTAGCTGGACATGGACAGATATCAGAACAACTTATCAGATATGTCTCGTTTTAGGATGTCTCATGTCCCATGGTCCCTCTGCACCAGATCTGATTGGGATGACACCACTGATCATCCTACATGACACTAACCCAACCCTCTCAGCTTCTCTTAATCCTCCACCACCACCACCAACCCCCCACCTTCTGTCTTTCTGGGATCTATAATAAACCCATCTAGAGCCCATTGGTATTTCAGCCTACTATTACCCATAGGGAAAATAAGCTCTACAAATTTCTTCAGGACTCTGCCAGTGTGTGACCATGAACAAATCTTCCTTCTTGAAAACTCCCATCTATAATTGTGTATTTATTTCCTTCTCCTTCTCTGATCACTTCTCCTTTGTTTCTTGGTCTCCTTTGTCAGCTTTTCTTCCTTCTCCCACCTGATCCTGACAGCTGAGTTTGTTCTTCCCTTTTATCATCAACCATTTCCATGTCTGCATCCCTCTCTGCACATGCTCAAACTGACATCTCCAGCCTTGACCTTTCTCTACAATTCTGCCAAATGTTCCATCTTAACATCAATGCAGCAATCTAACCAGGCACCCTTGACTAAGTGGTCACATCAATATAGCACATGCCCAACGAGAAGCTAAATTATACTTGCTTTTACTCCCAGTGGTTGGGAAAGCTAGTGGGACCATTGTGATATGTTCCTTTCCATATGATCCCTCAAAAGTTACGAGGACAACCATCACTTATAGAGACATGTTATTAGATAAGTTAATTATTAAAGGATACTTCTACTTCAGATGCTAGCTGTAACACAATTAAGGGCAGGTTTGTCAGGATGGACATTCTACTTGCCAACTTTTCAGCAATCCATAACTGCATCATCAAGCTATCCAAGAATCTCCTTCAATCTGTCTTTTAATCTCACTCAAATAATCTGGTCATCTCTGGAATTACAACGAATGAGAGCCTCAAAAATAGGAAAAAAAAACCCCACAGAACATGAGTACCTGATTTTTTTTCTCCTTATGAAAGTAAGCTGGTGGTTGGAGGGGAAATGGGAACCTTCAGGGTAAGATGGAATAAAAATGGTGGGCAGTGGAGCTGTTGTAAAGGAGTCCTGTCTTCCCACTCACCAGCCAGACCATCTCTCTCTTCTACAGAGCCCCAACTACTCCATACTGGTACCTGGAAAATCCCTCCTATCATTTGCTTTAACTGTGGCTAAGTCAAGGGCCCCCTGAAGAAAATGACTAAGTTTTCATAATTGATTATGGTGTGAAAAATCTTAGGTGGTGAGAACATCTCTGGGATAGTGCTACTAAAAAAAAAAAAACTAACTCCATATGTACACTTCACCCTTCCCCCCACTCCAACCAGGCAGACATCCTTATCACTTTCATTAAATTTGAGAAAGTAATTAGCTTGCTATGGTTTCTTTGGTAACCAAGATCTTCCCAGCTCACACCAGCTGACCCAATCAGGTATAGCAGAGAGTAATTTTTGCTTAAACACATAAATACAATAAATATACATATACTCCAAGAAGTCTAAGAAGCTATCAATTGAATAGATATTAATCTCCTCACTACAGGACGAGAAATTTAAAAA
>CM053625.1:130070752-130085678 GCA_028646595.1 Phalanger gymnotis | reverse complement strand
GGGGTGGAGGTGAGGGTCGACGATGGTTGACATATATGACAGACAGGGAATAGATCGTTTAAAAATGGCTTAACACAGACAAGTTTTCAGATGTGAAAGGGTGAGAAGGATGATCTTTTCCATTGAAAGAACTTAGAGATACTCCATCCTCATCAGACTTAAAAAGAGAAAAACAGTTTCAAACACAGAAAACATCATCCTGGACAACGTGCTAATATACTTTTAGATCGAATTATCGCTAGTTTTCTTAAAAGAAATCAAATTTCTCAATCTGCCTTTGCTATTACAAAACCTAAAACCATTACCCTGAGAATGCAGTAATTTGACACTTAGAAGTTGGGGTGGGGGATAGGGGGGAAAGAATCATAAAAATACACAACATGTTTTTGTCTGCAACCTAAATTAAAATACAATTGTGATGCAGCCCGAACCAATCAGGAAGAATACAAGCCGGGGGAATTCAATTAAAATGCTAAATTAATTCAATTGAATAACTTCTCTTAATGACACATTCTTCTAAAAGGAAATTAAGGGAAATTTAAGATGTTCTATCCTTTCTTTTTTATTTTTTTTTGACTGATTGGTGATGAGTACATTGTTCACTGCACTGAAGAGAAGAGAAAATAAAAGAAAGGACATTTGCACGCAATCTCTAAAATTACAGGGAGGATTCAGTTTTCCTCCTCTGCTTAGCATTTTGAGGGTGGGGGCTTTGAATTGGGGGTGCGTGCATGAATCCCTAAGAGGAAGAGGTCTATCAGCACCATGGCTGGGGTGGGAGAGACAGAAACCTGCTGTGGCGTTACCTGCAACAAGCTCCAGCTTCTCACCGGGGTCACCTTCCGAGTAGAGCTTAGGGTGGCAGCGGTAGCCAATTTGGCTAATGAGGCTTGCAGGAAGGGCTACCAGGTCTCTTCGGATCAGGACACAAGAGCGACTCTCCAGAGGAATCTGCTCTGGTTTCTCTTGCACTATGGATGAAAAGAAATGACACATTTTTTTTTTTTAGGTTAGTCTGGTATGCTTTCAGAATCTAATGAATCTCCAAGAAAACCAACCTGGGACTATTTTTCCCATGGTCATTTTTCCAGTTCACAAAGTGCTTTCATTCCAATCTATTCCCTTATGTGGTTTCAACAATAAGGAGGCAAAATGGGGATTATCTCATCCCTTGTCTCTTTTTGTAAAAATTGGGAAAATCTAAAGTACAGAGGCCTCTTTTGCAGAAGGTGATATTTTGAATTGATGGCAGAGCTAGACCTAGAACCCAGTTGAGAGACCTTGGCATTTCAGGACCACCTTTGGTGTCTCAGAAATGCTGGCTGGCCAACAGAAGAGTGACTTTCACAGGAAGAAAAGCAAAAAAGGTCCAAGTAGACCTTCAGGGAAGTGCTTTAAATGGGGGGGGGGGGGGGGGGGGGCGCGCGCGGCAGCAGTGCACTTCAACTCTAGATCACAAGGGGCTTTTCATTTTTAAACCTGTTTTGGTCTTCTTTCAACACAAAGGACAACCACCAACATCACACCCCAACCACGGTATTTCTAAGTATGCATCAACTCTCTCCCTTTTCACATAATGTACTGTTTTCTAGTTGTTACTTGTGAAAGTCCCACCTTTTCCAACTAGACTTGTGTCTCTTCAAGGGCAGGGTCAGATCTTCTCATAGTTAGCTAGCATTTATAGAGCACTGTAGATGTTATCTCATTTTACAAAGTGGGGTGCCATTAGAATCACCCCTTTATAGATGAGCAAACTCATTAAGAGACCTGACTAGGGTCACACAGTTACTGGGTTTCTGAAGCAGGATTTGGACTCAGGTCTTCCTGAATCCAGGTCCAGCACTCCATTCACTATGCAATCTAACTCCCTCATTATCCACACAAAGCTCGATAAAGACAGCTTTTTGGGTGTTTGTTAAAAGCATGTCTGAAAAATTTATAGTCGTTACGGTTGCCATTTTTATTAAAGATTGAGGAAAATGGGTAGTTCTCTAAATCGACCAGTGAATGCTCTCCTGCCTCAAGGTTACTAACCCCATCAGTTTCTATGCCAGACAAACATGCCTACAGCTCCAGGTCTCTCTCCTTACAAGCACATGCCCTCGCCATGCTGCAACCATGTCTACAAATGGGTGAGACTGGCTCCAACCCACCTGGCTTGTGAAACAAAGCTGTCATTCCATTCCTTTCCAAAGTACCAGCTCTGACATTAAAGCAAGATAGCCCAAAAGATGGATGCTCCCCTTCTGCCCATCCCCACCCCCCATATTATTTCATTATGAACTATCCTTCAACAAATGAGGAAATGGACACAATCTGAAAGAGACCTCCAAATAAAGCCATAAAATTACATTTCATACATTGTTCGAAAAGGAAAGTTTCACAGAACAGCAGTGATTCCTTTGTCCTCTGTCCCTTGCTGTTATCTTTTCTGTGTACTATGTACAGTAAAAGGGAGAGACCCGTTAAGAAATTATAACAAATACTTTTAGTCCCAGAAAATAGATGAAGGAATATTCCTTCCTAGAAGGGTAGCACCATGTAGTGGAGAAAGGCTGTAGGAGTCAGAAAATCCAGGTCCAAACCTTAGTACTGCCACTTTAGAACCTCTGTGACCTTGGGCAAGAAATCTTGGTCTTAGTTTCCTCATCTGTAAAATCAGAAGGCTTAACTAGATGATTTATAAGGTCTCTTCTAGCTTTAGGTCTGTGAAGGCTAGATGGGGTGGGGGGTGGGCAAGCGCTTTCACCTTCCAAGTTTGTTTGCACTAAACTGGTTTTCTTTGCTACTATAGAAGGCTCAAGGAGTGGCAGAATATTGCATCCAAGAATGGTTTCAGCGAAAAGAAGTAAAGAAACAATACATGACACACATGCATAAGGCCACTGTCAATGAGCCTTTTCTCAATCTGCTCTCTTTACTTTGTATTGTCTTTAACGAGATGACAGGTGAATTTTGAAAAGAAGCATTCAGAAAAAAAAAAAAAATCTGAAGCCAAAGTCCCCTCCAACACCTAAATCTTAAGTCTGGGTCATCAGATTAAAGCACCAAGGAAGTTTTGGATATCTCTTCTAATGCCGATACAGGTTTTTCTCCTGCTTCAACCTACACCACACCCCAGGTTCCCTTTCTTTTCTTAGCCTGCCACATGGCCACGATCCACATCCTGACCACGCTCGGTCCTTCTGCTCCCTCTCTAGTTATGCTTCATTGCCCTGAGCTCCAACGCTCTCCATAGTCCACAGCATCCACCAGGGCTGGGTCTCCTGCTCTGGGGTCTCCAATTCTGCTACACCGTCTGACTACTCCTCAGCAGTTCACGTCCACTTGAGGTAATTCACGTCACCTGGAATAATCATCCCCTTCCTTTGCACCTGCCTAAGCTCTACTATTATTCAATGAATAATATTGAATATGAATAATATTGAATAAATATAAAAAATAATGAATTTGTGATTTTATGGATGTTATTGCCTTAATCAAATTAGTGTTTAGGTTCTCGGTTTCCTCATCTGTAAAATGGGAAGGAAGTTTGTACTAGACTGAGGAGGGGTACCTGGAAGCTTCCGCCTCCAGGCTACATGTGGCCCTCTCCTCAAGGTGGCCCTTTGACAGAATCCAAACTTCACAGAAAAACTCCCCTTGATAAAAGGATTTTGTAGCACAGGGGTGCTCTAGATGGTCACTAACATTTCTTGCACCTGTAAATTTATGATCCTATACAAACTAGAGATAAGAACACTTAACACTTACCTTGGAAGGGCTATTGTAAGGAGTATCCTCTGAGTTTCTACAATACATATTGTATAATGGGTATCGTTATCTTTCTCTCAAGGCTTAGTTCAGCTTCTTTACCCTTGGAAAAAACCTTCCCTGGACATCTTCTGGCCCACAGACATCACCCCAATTTCTAATAGCTGTTGGCACGTGTTGTCTATGTGGTACAGGTTAGAGGTTGTGTGGTACGGTAAATAGAAAGCTGTGGCCTCAATGCCAGGAGCAGGCATCCTGATTCTGACACTCTGTGTGACCCTGGGCAAGTCACTTAACCCCTCAGGGCTGGAGGCAGAACAATGGCTGCCTTGTATTCAGATTAAGTTGCCACATCTGAGATTTTTATACTCAAGAAATCATAAACCCAATCCCAATTCCTATGGGGCACAGGTGAGGAATTAAACATAACATAATGGTTTCATATATTAGAATATTTCCCCATCTCCCACCCCAAGTTAAAGTTTCTCAACTGAATCCTATCTCTTGTTCCTGTAATCTTCCAACAATCTCTCTACTGTATATTCTTCCTCCCTGTCTCTCTGACCCCCCCCCACCATGTTGTTGTTCAATCTTTTTTTGCAGTCGTGTCTGACTCTTTGTGACCTCATTTGGGGTTTTCTTGGCAAAGACACCGGAGTGGTTTGCCATTTCCTTCTCTAGCTCATTTTACAAATTAAGAAACTGAGGCAAACAGGTTTAAGTAGCTTGCTCAGGGTCATACAATTAATAAGTGTCTGAGTCTGGATTTGAATTCAA
The DNA here is from genome assembly GCA_028646595.1 of Phalanger gymnotis. Classification (NCBI taxonomy): domain Eukaryota; kingdom Metazoa; phylum Chordata; class Mammalia; order Diprotodontia; family Phalangeridae; genus Phalanger; species Phalanger gymnotis. The sequence continues at coordinate 130,081,148 of CM053625.1, read as the reverse complement.
CAAATAAGTCTTCCTGACAACTTAATCCAATTCACCACCTACCTGCCCTTCTCCTCTTCTTCTCCCCGCCCCCCCCGCCCAATCAAGTAGAAGGATAGGCACCTAACAACCATGATGAACTGAATAAGCTTTATAAATTGAACAAACCTAAAGAAAATAAATTGTTTGCCTTATTTTTTTTTTACTATTGTCCTTCAACAGTAGATTTCACTACCTGATGCCTCAATCTCATGGACAGACTGAGTCCTAACTCAGGGAAACTTCTTGGTTGGATCTGCCATTGAGTCATGAAGAGATTGAGGATGAGAATGTGGATGGTTTGGTGGAATTCAACCCCAAATCAAAGTGGTGAATCAAGCTTCAGGAGGCTGAGAGATGTTAGTGAAAACTTGCTAATAATGATAAGTCTTCAAGCAAAGACTAGAGAATTCAAGGGTGGGGAACCTGGGGCCTCGGGGCCACATGTGGCCTTCTAGGTCCTTGGGTGCAGTCTTTTGACTGAGTCCAAGTTTTACAGAATAAATCCTTTTATTAAGGGGATTTGTTCTGTGAAGTTTGGATTCAGCCACACTTGAGAATCTGGAGGGTCACATGTGGTCTCAAGGCCCCAGGTTCCCCACCCCTGGGATGGTTACATGTCATATTATAGAAAGAATTTGTATTTAGGTGTAAGTTGGGCTAGAAGATCTTACAATTCAAGGATTCAGTGATTCTACAAGTCAGGAAAGTCAGGAGGAAGTAGTGATAATTAACCTAGCAATCCCCAGCATAAAACAATGAAACCCAATGAGAATTTATTAAGTGCTATTTGTTTATGTGTAAGAAGATCTGGGTTCAAATCTCAAGTCTGACAGTTACTATATAATCACACATCTATCATTTAATCTTTTTCCAATACAATCCAATAAACATTTTCAAAGTGCCTGTTATACACAAAGCAACTCTTTTAAAAATACCAGTTACAAAGTAAGACAAGGCCCAGAACTGCTACAAAGTGAAGGAAGCCAAACCAAGAAAAGAACATGCACAATGACTAAAGACCAGGTAAGCAGAAAGAACAAAAACCACATGAGACGCTGCAAAACTTTGAGTGACCAATCCTGGCCTCAAGAAGGGACAGGAAAATGTCAGCACCTTTTTTTCTTTATAATGCCAGGCTTTTAGATATGTCATTTCATTTTGCTGAACTGTTTTTTCCTACTTATTTTTAATTCTTCATTGTAAGAGTGGTTCTTTGGAAGGGCGAGTAACAGAGTGGCATTTACATAAAATGGAGAGGGGAGGAAAATACCTTGAGAAATGCATGTGATGTAAAAACCAAAAGGAATAACAAGTCATTTAAAAACGAGCATGTATTATTGAGGAACAAATTAAAATTGAAAGTGATCTGTATTATTTTGATAAGCAAACTTGGCCTCAAAGAAGTACTAAGAGAAAACATCTCCCTATTCAGGAGCAGGGGATTACGGATATGAAATATTGGGTCTCATTGATTAACATGTACATGGCCTGAAACACTCGAAGGCATGAACCCGATTAAAATGTAAACTGAGAAATACTTAACAAAATAAAACAGAACACGGATAATGTTAATATGTAGTTTTCTAAGTCAACATGCTGTCTGCAGGGATTCTTATGTACATACAATTCCACATCAACGAAGTCATAAAGTACAAGACACTGAACAAGGATGGCACCTAGATCTAAACCCCCATCTATGTTAAAGGAACTGGGTATACAAAGACAAGGGAAAAGGGATCCTGAATGTTTAACATGATTGTACACATATAACCTATGCCAGATTGCTTGCTGTCTTGGGGAGGAGGGAGGAGAGAGAGAAAAATTTGAAACTCAGAATTTCATAAAAACGAATGTTGAAAACTATCTTTACATGTAATTGGAAAATAAAATAAAATACTATTAAGGAAAAAAAAAAAGATCCAGCCATCAAGAAAGTTATATTCTACTGGGCTGATGGTGGTGAGGAATTAGAATGTATTCATATATCTCAAGAAGGGATGGAAAGAGGACAATAACTACAATGGAGGTGAGGGGTGGGGGAGGGGGTGGATTAAGCAGAGATCAAGATAGGCTTCCTACAGAAAAGGGCAAGAGAAGCAGTTAGGTGGCACAGAGGACAGAGTGTTAGACCTAGAGACACAAGAAAATATGGGTTTAAATCTAACCTCACACATTGTGTGATTGTAGGCGAGACAGTTAACCTTGGTCTGCCTCAGTTTCCATATCTGTAAAATGGAGATAATAACAATGTTGGGCCTGGTGTTAGGAAGACTCATCTTCCTGAATTCAAATCTGGCCTCAAATACTCACTACCTGCTTGACCCTGGGCAAGACACTTAACCCTGTGTGCCTCAGTTTCCTCATCTGTAAAATGTGGAGAAGGAAATGGCAAACCACTCCAGTGTCTCTGCCAAGACAAGGTTACGAAAAGTGGGGCACAAGAGAAAGGACTGAAGAACAAAAATAAATGTTACTATTAGAACCCAAAGGAAAGGGTGAGCTACAAAAGTGGCCATTCCATCTTCCACTAGATATCTGCAAATCAGGCTCCTGACAGCAAGCAGGGGAATGACCCTGGCATTCTCTGGCAGGGAAGGGCCCTCCTTACTCCTGGTATTTCTCTTGTCGCTCACTCAGAACACCTTCCTACATTAGGCACTTTAAGCCTCTCAATAGCACTGTTACTGCTAGAATAGCAAGACCCTCCTGTCTCCCCACCTCTAGTCTCTGTATCTCTCTGGATCATTGTTCATAAAGCTACCATATCTTCTTAAGAAATAAGTCTGGCCATGCCACCACCCTAAAACTTTCATTGGCTTCCTTTTGCTTCTAGGAATTAATACAAATTCTTAAGCATGCCATTTGAGGCCCTCCAGTCTGGCTCATCTATTTTTCCTACCTTATTTCACATTTCTCCTTGGCATACATTTTATGTTACAGAAAAACTAGACTACTGGCTGTTCCAGACATGCTACCTTGCACTACCTCCCCACAATCATGAAAGTAATCCCTGATGTCCAAAATATACTGCCTTCTCATTCTCCTTTCCTCCCATCCCACTGTTAATCCCTCTCTACTACCGTGCATTGTGTTATATACACACATATTCTTGTGTGTGTGTGTGTGTGTGTGTGTGTGTGTGTGTTTATCTGCTCAATGTAAGCATTCCTCGGGAGTGGGGATTATTTTTTTAACTGCCCCACCTAGCGCAGTACTTTAATACAAGTGTGTTGAATTAAACTGAAATTCCAGAACATCAATCAGCCTTCGATAGGAACTTCAATTAGAGGCACGCCTTGATGAAGATTAGGGTACAGCAGAATAGATTCCAACTCCTTGATGACAGGAGCTGTTCTTCATTTTGTTTACATTCCTAGTGCCCAGCAAAGCACCTTTCACAGAGGAGCTTAATAAGTATCTGTTTAAATTATATGGACCTTAAGGTCTATTCTGGAAGCTCTTTGGGAACTAAATCCATTTCCTTGTCCTTAATCTCTTTTACATAAACTAGAGTGTAGAACAATAGCTTATCCCTGGACCAGACAGCAGATTTCCTGAATGTCAGACAAATCGGTGTTTCTGGTGAATATTTTTCATGAGGGCATCACTGTATTAATTCTCCCATTTCATAGCCCAGTATTTGACGGGAAGAATAATTTCTCTGTCTTCCATACTCAGTTGTTTGTACATTGTCTCCCCCCGCCCCGCCCCCGCCCCATTAGAATGTCCTCTATGAGGACAGAGGCTTCTCTTGCCCTTCTGTGTAGCAAGTGCTTAATAATTGCTCCTTACCTTAGAAGTAACAGGACCTAGACCTTTGTGTTGGATCATTAGCGTACCTCTGTTTTGGATTCTCTTTGCCATTAAAAAAACAACAAATGTTTCTTTGCAAATATCCAAACAAAGCCTTTTATGAAGTGTATTCCTAAATAAAAGACATGATTATTGATTATTAACATCAGGGAGTGGTATATGCCATTATTTTATCTATCTACCTATCAAGCTACCTAGCTAGCTAGGTGTCCATTTTGAGTACCTTCAAAAACACACCCCAATTCAAAGTTATGTTCTAGGAACAAACCCCTGCTTCTGATCACACCCAGCCAAACCGGAGAAGACCCAACTGGGACATTTGCAGACTTCAGTGGCATTTACCATATTAATTATGTCTACTCAAGCAAAGGGACAGGGACCAACCAGCAATTGAAAAAGGGGGAGAGGGATAGAGGATCTATAAAACCTTAGAGTTACCGGGCCTGCACAAGGAACGAGGAAAGAAAAACAATCAAGATGATATTTTAAAACATAATTACCCCTCCCCCTTTTACTCCCCCAGTACAGCATGACATGATTATATATGCAAACGAGAAGTACTTTGTAATGCTGATACGCAGTGACATTTACATAAAGAATTTTCACCAACAGAAATAATTCCCAATTTACAATGATGTACATTGGGATGATTTTTTAAACAGAAGTTGTTTGCTTCCCACATGCTCTTTTTTTCCTTTTTTCTCCCCTCCCCCCCCGTAAACCAGTACCCTGGTTTTTTTTCTTTTTTTCTCTTTTTTAGCAGAACCAGAGACTGTCAGATCCAGAAGAGAAACAACAACAAAAATCTACATTCTATTTCTGTTTTTACCATGTGCTGGATACAGCCAGTGGCTAAAAATACTCTAAAATTGAGTTGTAGCTCATCTGGAAAGGTGCTCCATATTTCTTGTATCCTCCTTCCCCTTCCCCTTTTCCTTCTTCCTATTCCCTCTCTTCCCTGGCTTCTGAAACAAAAATAGATGCCAAAGCACCTACAGTTAATTTAAAAAAAAAAAAAGGCTCTATGCATTCCTAGGACGTTGTTGTAGGTGGTCACATCTATGGGAATGAGGTATTCAAGTGATTGATATCGGGGTTGGGGTCAGACTGGAAGGAAGACTCCTCTGCCTCAACAATAATAGATATGAACAAATGTTTCAAGGGCCCTTCCCAATTGCAAACCATCATCATACTAAGGCATTTCTACTTTTGGAATAAATTCTAAGGATTATGTTCTGAGCAAAAGATAGCAAACTTCAAGTCCATCTCATGTGGGAACAGAGGGAATCCTAACCGTCACTTCTCTGCTACAGATACACACACACACACGCCCACATGCACAGTATCTGAGATAAGATTTGAACTCAGGCCACCTAGCACCTCCGACCTCCACCTTGGCTGTTTTTATCCAAAATATCGACATTCTGTGGTTTGTTTTTTTTTAAATCTTATTCACATTCCCTACTCCACTACACTCCATTCCCTGCTCCCTAGGCAAGCCTGGGGAGAGACCCAAACAGCAAGGGAGGAGAATGCCTCAGGCACAATGGTAGTACTTCAGTGAGTCTCATCTTCACTTCTTTCAATCCTGATGCCATCTCCTGGTACCTTACACTCTCCTAGGTACTGGAAGGGATGCAATGAGTATGCCCACTGAGCTGATCAAATGTGAACTGCTTCACTCATCTTCCATCTTTTCCCTCCTTCCCCCCTCTTTTCCAAGGTTAATCCTGTATCAGTTACACATTACATCCCTCTCCTCCTCTCTCTCTTATACTTTCAAATTTCCCTTCTCCACTGACTTCTTCCTTTTCAACAAGCATTTATTAAAAATTAACCAGTGCCACGGACTAGAGAAACACAAAAATGAAACAGTTCATGTCCTCAAGAAGCTTACATTTTATTGATGGAGAAACAAAAGAATATGCATTGCAAAGTAAATGCAAAGTTGAGGTCCTGAAGGATACCCCCAGTTGACCTCAATACTTAACCTCTGTTCTCTTTGCCCTATTCTCATTCTCCTGTACTTACTTATAGTAAGACCACTTCTTCCTTTCTGAAGTTCTAGCTTTCAATTGCTACGACTATGCTTTCTTATCTTGACTGTCCTCCAACTTCTACAACTATCCCTCTTCAATCTCCTTTATTGGTTATCTCCTCACCAAACCTAAAAATAGGTGCTCCCCACCTCAAGATTGTTCTAAACCATTTCCCCCAAAACTATCCTTCAGGGATTTCACTTTTTTCTAATTCCAATTTCTTTTGTAGGTTACAATCCTCCATTTTCAACTACATGTTGAAATTTTCCAATGGGGTATTCTGACATTCCTCAGACTCATCACATTAAGTTATTTGAGAGTGTAGGAGATACAGACAGCCTGGGCAAAGGCACAAAGACAAAAATCCCTCTGATGGGTTAAGGAGATGGTCAGCAGATGTAAATGAAGTACAAGTCTCAACACTAACCAGTTTGGCCATCAGGACAACATCAGCTTTTCAGAAAAAGGCAGATCCTTTTAATCCTTTAACATGGCTTTAAAAAAAAAAAGACCAAAAGATTGAACTCACCTACCTTGATCCATGACACTTAGTGAAGATATTCTCTTCTACCAATGAGGATCACAACCCGTCTATAATAAGTGGGCTTCAAAGGATTACTGCAACCAAAAATTCACCACCCCATACACAGCCAAATGTCTCGAAAATAAGTCTGATCCCTGAATGACACCCATGCAGTCTATTGCAAGGCTTACATTTCAAAGTCTTTCCAGTTAGCTAAGACCTGCCACAACTGTTGTTCCACCAGCAGAGGCTCCAAGAATCCAAAGTCACCTCTGTGGTATGATAAAATGTTAAGGCTAAGACCACATGTGCACCAAAATTCTTCTATTCCTTTGCCTAGATGGGAGGAGAGCTGGATAGCCAAGGGAGGCATCAGGGAGAGGGGAAGAGAGAGGAATGACAGAGAAGATAGAAGAAGAAAGAAGAGTGGGAGAGATTTACTCCCAGTCTCTAGGTCCTGGTGGCTATTCTTTTTTCTTTCTTTCATAGTCAAGTTGCCCATTTATAAATCAATTCCACCAAGTGGAAGTTCAGGACAACCCTCAACCATTTGCCAATGATGGAGTAGCTGTACATTCCCAGGTCTCTGTAAATATGCATACACATGTGACATATCATAGCCACAAGTAAGTATTTCCTTCAGAAAAAAAACAAAACAAAACAAAACCACAAACTCTCAAATAAGGGATCCTTCCTTTCCCTTCACTTAATGACTACAGTTCAGGGTATCCCAAGAGACAAGTAACCTCTCCTCTCTTCTTGGCAGTGCTTTGGTACGGGTTTGTTTGAAACCAACATGAATCCATAGAACTCTTGAGGATTAGAACACAAAGGGAACACAGAGATTACCTAGTCCAGGGGTTCTTAATCTGGGGACTATGTGCTAAAATTTTTTTTATTATGATTTTAATAATTGGTTTCCTATGTAGTGCTATGTATTTTATTTTTAGTCAATTAAAAATCCTGGAAGGGGATCACAGACTTCACAAGGGCATGGCAAAAAGGTTAAGAAGCTCTAACCTAGACCAATGCGCTTGTTTTCGACATTGTACAATTTCAGGCCCAGAGGGCTAACAGTCTCCTACCTTCCAGTCTAGTAACCTTTCCACTCTTCCATGCCATTGCCATTACCACTATGACTGCACATTTTCAACTCTTGTTTTTCTTCCCACTAGAGAATAGCATTAAAATATTACAGAGGATGCTTAGGAAAATTTCCAAAATAGGTTTATGTTATAATTTAATTCATTTTATATTTTAAAAGCATAAAAATTTTCAAACTAAAGCACTACACCACTAAACAAGTAACTCAAAAGATATGAACAGATAGTTTGCAAAAAAGAGTTATGAATTATAAATGACCACTAGAAACTATGTTATATCAAAAGAATAACACAAAAGAGTAATTTTATACCACATGAATGTCCAAAGATGTCCAAGGAAATAGTGCTAATCAATGTCGGAGGAAAGCTGCTGTGAATGCGTACACATTTGGTCCAACCAATCTGGATATCGATTTGGAATTATGCAAGAAATCACTAAATTTTCTATGATCTTTGACCCCAGCATCCCACAATGGGATACATAACACAAGGAGGCAAAAGGTAGACACTGAAGTCTAACATTCACCAAAAGAGACACTGAAGACTACTTTGTGGTAGAAGAGAACTGGAAACAAAGTGGGCGCGTAGCAATAGAAAAATTACCAGAAAATCTGTAATATTTAGTAAGTACTTCAGATCACTAAAAGAATACCAAACACTGAGTGAAGTGAAGAAACCAAGGATGGTCCCAGGGAAGAAATAATAAAAAACATTCCACTCTCCTCACATCACACTAGAGACAAAGAACAGTGTGCAGACTGTTGCACTACATAGTCAGATGTGGTCACTTTATCAGGGATTTTGGCTGAGTTGCTTGTCTTTACTGCCTGGGGCGGGGGGGGGAATAATTCTCAATCTGAAGGGAGCAGTGGTTTCTACACACATCCCACGCCGAAGAGAAAAAATCAAATGTAGAATCTATCACAACTATTTTTCTAAGTTTGACCTTGATTAATCTTTAGATCATCAGATTGTGATAGTGTACCATAAATAAACAAGAAAAAAAAAAAACTAAAAGGCTACAGATGTGTAAGGTATTTTTTATAGCATCCTTACATAGTACTTTTTAGTGAGAGTAAGAGGAAAGGGTTGATTATGAAACTTAGTAGTGAGGATACCCCAAAACTCAAGAGATACAGGTCACAAATGTGATCAAAGCCCCTTGTTATCATAGCAATTTAATAAAGAGCTTACAGGCATACAGACTAGGAGGCAGTTGTATTTTGAAGGAAACCTACTTGTTAAGTTGTTGACCCACTGAAGGAGTTCACCGTGACAAAAAGAAAAAAAGGAGCCCCGAGTAATTTGTTTCAAAAAACAGTATGCTAACCTTTTATTTAACAAATCCCTCTGTTTAACTCAGGAGGGGTTCAGGTTCCAGAGCAACCTTTACCCAACATACATCCTACTGACATGGAATCAATCATGGCATTCAATGCTATTTTGAAATTGTGTCACTTTTCAGGTAACCTCCCAAAACACACGTCATGATCTGTCTTGATTAGAACTGGTAATAGCAAAAGAGAAGGAAGGAACTACCTGGGAATATCTACATTATCTTCATACTAATTGGCCTACATGGCACCCCACCCCCTGCTTAGAATGTACAGTCTGTTTTAAAAAGAGAGGGAGGTGGAGAGTGGCCAGAGTAGACCACATGTCCTGGGGGTTGCAGAAGCTTGGGGTTTCTGCTGATCTCGTATTTTTCAATAACCTTTATTCCCCTGTGACCAATTCTCAAACCTCACCTTCCTTCCCAACTAAGGTAAACATTTGGGAATGCTGTTCAGAGGCTCAAGGGTTAAGGACAAAGCAACAGTGACAAACAGATGGGTGACGAGGGAGGGAAGGAATAGACCTACTCTTCTCAATGAAATGTATGCTAAGCAAGAAATAAAGGAAGAATGAAGATGTTTTCTGCATGAATGTAGGAAACAAGGGTAGAAACAGGAGAATAAATATGGCTGCAAATGGGACCAAGTATTTCCTCCAACATAAGAAGTCATTGCAGCTACAGCATGAAGCCTAGAAGGTCACTGATTTAGTCCATATGAGCTGCCCCCACCTATAGAGTGTGGGGACATTTGATCAACATTGACTGAAATGCTATATGCTCAGCTTCCTAATAATTGAATTCAAGCAAACATTTATCTGTTGTATGCCAGGCCCATGGGTAAAAAGGCTACAAGGTACGAAACATATATTAGTTTGCATTGGATTAAAAGAAACTTAAAAAGGAGTAATGTCCTAAATCAATGAGATTACAAGTCCGTTTTTAAAAAATATGGAATGCTGCTAGGCATTAAGCAATACAAAGACACAGGTAAAACAGCCCCGTCCTCAGGAACCTTATATGCTACTGGGATGGGTACAATATTACACAAATATCCCTCCTGGAAAACTGAGCACGAATAAATTGGAGAACAGGAAAAGCTTCACAAAAGATACACTTGAGTCAAGTCATATAGACAAAGACACTAATTGCAGAGGTGAGGTGGGGAGACTATTCCAAGTACGCACTTGTTATTTTGTCATTTTTTCAGTCATGACCCCCTTTGGGGTTTTCTTGGAAAAAATACTAGAGTGGTCTGCTATATCTTTCTCCAGCTCATTTCACTGATGAGGAAAGTGAGGCAAACAGGGTTAAGTGACTTGCCCAAGGTCACAGAGCTAGTAAGTGTGTGAGAAGACATTTGAACTCGGGTCTTTCTGACTCCAGGCCCAATATTCTATCTTCTCTGTCACCTAGCCACCACGTATATGCACTTTGAGCAAATAAACAGTCAGGAGATATAGTGTCAAGGAAGAATAAGAGAGAGGAAGAGAATATTTACTTTACTAAGTACCTACTATGTGCCAGGTAGTGCGCTAAGTGCTGGGGGGGGGGGGGGGGGGGG